>VXBL01003319.1:441919-545073 GCA_013400195.1 Aramus guarauna
AAAAAAAAAAAAAGCACCATATTTTTATATTTTGGCCAGGTCTTTCAATAACAGAAAGGATTTTGGAGGAGCCCAAATGCTTCCTCAACCTCCGGCCACCAGTCCTGAAGCCGTCTGGGGATGGAGGGAAAGGATTAAGGTTCGCATCATTTCCTTGTGCGCTCCTATGGGCTCGCTTCGCTTCCCGTTATTATTCCGGGTCTGCTCCCTCCTGCTCTGCCCAACAGAATTGGGGGGGATGTGAGAGCCAGCCTGGCATTGGGCTCGGAAAAAAACAGCCTCCTTGCTCCCTGCTACATGCAGGAATAATTCACCCAGAGACAATGCGCTGGCAATGACTTTCCAGATCAATTTATAGCCTGACCTACAGCTTTCTTCCTGCCCAGGATTAAAGGAGAAGGAAGAAGGGATACTTTTTGTTCAAAATAGGTGTCTTTGGTGAGGTTGGTGTAAATCAGAGGGAATTTGGGGTGTTGACACTGAATCTGCTCAGTGCATGCTTTCCAACTCATTGCCGCAAGTCAGTTATTAAGTAATTACACTGCAGATAAGGCAAGAGGCTGTAAGCAGGTTTAGAATTTCCTAAAAAGCTGGTAAGATGGTTAAAAAAAAGTAAATCCCAGAGTATAATCTGGATATTTCTTATACAGAGTAAATCTATGAGTTCCAAGGGTAATAGAAAGCATTCTTCTATCTATGGCTTCCCGGAAAAGGAAATAATACAGTCGGATTAGCTCCGGGAAAGTGGCAGCCTTCCCTTCCTCTCCAGATAAGCTGGAGCAGCGCAGCCCATCCAGCAACCCAGAGACATGTTCTGTCACCCAGCCACCGCGGACCCCCCAGTCGGTGCCCTGCAGCATCTCCCCTCCATTCCCTTTCCTATGCACATCGCTCCCCTTTCCTCAAAACCAGAATGGAACCCTTTTGGGTAAGGGTTTACGCACACAGGAAACAGGGGCAACTTTGGTCCTTTCTTTTCTAGGCAGTGTTAACAACTCGGCAGCCCAAAGAATTTGTCTTGCAATCCTCTCTGCGGCTCAGTTTTCAATTCTCTATTCAAGCAGCATGAATGAACCGAAGCCTTTATTTGCATTCTCTTCAAATTGCCCTCCACCGCTAGCATGAGACCTTTGGAAGTTTGTTGCAAGAGTAGCAGAGCCAAGATATTTTAGCCGGGCATGATGCCCCACCGCTACCGCAAAAATTACTTCAAAGCAACTGCTGAGTCAGAATAAAGGGGGCTGGATGCATTTGCTTCCCAAAGATCACAATGCAAAGCCGGTCAGAAGGGGGAGCGGGGAGGGAGGTCAATGGATGCAGCATTCCCTGTCCCTGAGTCACTTCTCCTGCAGGAATTCAAAAGATCTGGCATCTCCCAAGCATGTCTGAGAGCAGGGAATGGCCTGTGCGAGTGCACAGGGATTTGAGGGGAGCCTTGCAAAGAAATGCCACCCTGGACCACATTTAAGGACATCCTGGGCTGTTGCCCATCCTCAGGTTTGGGTGGCGTAAGAGGCTAATGCTGCCCACTCTGTCACAACGCAGGATCAGCGAACCGGCAGCATCACGTTTGCAAGCCAAGGAGCCCTGTGCTCCAGCGTGGAAAGTGCGTAGGGTTGCCTTCAGGCTTCCTTCCCTGGGGTCCCAGAAAAAAGGGGGAAAAGTGCCTTTGTTCTCCTTTGGCCTTCACCTTACCGCAGCTTTTAAAAAGAGAAGAGCTGGCCCTGTCCGAGCCCTTGATGTTATTTTCAGTTCTGGAAAGAAAAATGTATTCATAAAGGCCTTTTTTTTTTTTTTTTTAAGGTTTTCTATATCTTTTAAATTGATACAGTATTTTCTCCTGCACGTCCCAGAGAGCAGCGTGGCTCACCATAGGCTGTACACTTCCAGGACATCTCTTGCTTTGGGGAAGAAAGGTGCAACAGCAGCTGTATGTGCTTTGCAGAGAGCTCAGACTGCCTGGTTCCCCAAGACAGATGTGGGGCCATCCCTCCTTCCCCGACCCTAGGTGGTCACCACTCCCTCCTCTTCCCTTATCTACCAAGGGACCTACTATCTCCTCTTCCTAGGAGGCACAAAGGCAATGTAAGGAATGGCCATCATGACCCCTTTCTGCTTCTCATCCTTCTCTCTTCTGCTCCAGTCCCAGCTAATCACCAGCTGGGCCTCCAGTGTGTCCAGACCCCCATCTCACCTAACATCCAAACCTGCCAAGAAAATATCAAACTGCATCTTAAGCTGGGTAGGAGAGGATGGTCCTGCCCCATCTTAAGATTTCAAAATAATTCCTACTCTGTGTTTGCTGAAACCTCCTGGAATTTTTCAGCAGAAGGAGATGAGTCCACCCCGGGGTAGCCCAGAGCCTGGCGGTTAGTGGTGGTCTTGGGCAATCAGGCACAGAGGATGAAATCCCCACTCTGATGCCCACAGAATGAGCACCTGAACTTCCCGTGTCCCTTCATCCCTTCAAATCCTGCCTTGCTAAAACCAGTCCAGTCCTGTGGGAAGTGCTGGTTTTGATGAATCAATATTTTCCAGCAAAAAATGTGGCATTTGCAATTTCCCAACCAGTCCTAATTGAGAGCATTCAGAAAAAGCAAACAAACAAACGAGCAAACCAAACAATGGCAGAGGGTAGGAAACGAGCTGGGCATCTCTGAAGAGCCATCCTCACCCGAGCATCACTGCTGGGGCAGGAGTGCCAGCAGATAAACAGCTCTGAAGTGGATGCAGGAACCACCATGTTCTGTTGCAGGAGCTTGACCTTGCTGAAAGTGACTGCTGGTCCCTTGGGTGCTGAACATGTGTAGGCTATCTCTGAAATGCAAGATGTCTGAAACAAGCCTTGGGCTTTCAGCTGTGAAGGGGAGCACTTCCCTTGGATGTGCTTTCCCTCCAGACCATACAGGCGGACCCAGTGGCAGCATGTCTCCTCTTCCTTTGGGCTCAGGATGGCATCACCTTGGGGCAGATGGATGTATGGGATTGCTGGAACTGCATTGCATGCCTGAATATGATGGTGGCCTTACCATGAGCAATAGCTCTGCTGTTTTTACTGCAGTAACACCAGTCCTGATCTCATGGGGCACCAGGACAAGTAGGACAATTGTTTCTAAGGAGTACCTTATAGAAACCACCAGAGCTATATGCTGTAAGGTTTGGTGGGCACCAAGTAGCTCAGAAACAGCAAACGTCTTGCCATGCTTTTAGAACCACAAGATTTTGGCCCAAGGCTGCCTGTCACAGCTGCAAGTTCTGCTGCTGAGAATATTCAGGGGGATCCAGAGGAAAAGGTGATGGAGAGGGATGGAAGGCTGGTTGGGGGGGAGCTGCACCACCAGAGCAGCACTGGTGTGGCAGCTGCAGGAGGGGGCCCCTGTCACAGGCTCTTGGATGCATCAAGGAAGCCCATATGGAAGGTCACCATGGGGAATCACTGGTGCTTCCTAATTTCCTGTTTTATGGATGTGTCTTCTTCTCAGCAGCTCCTCCAGCTGCATTTCCAGCCCTTCAGTTTGCAGTGGTTTTGCCAGTTTTGTGCTCATCATAGGAACAAGAGCAACAAATCCTGGCAGGGATGAGATGGCAGCTTCCATCTGTACGGCTCCAATGGAGGCAGTCAGATCTGGTTTGGGAAAAGAGGCTGTTAACACCACAGCCTCCTCTCAGACCAGCTTTCAAAATCTGCCACCAGCAAAATGCAGACCCAGCCACTGCTGCCACCTCTGCCAGGCTGCACCCATCCCATGGCCACCTCCTGCGTGGCTTCCACTATGATGGCATAGGAGTCCTTTAGCAAAGGGAACATGACCCTTCCCCGTGCTTCCTGCCACCCCAGCCACTGGCATTGCCATGGCAGCTTTTCCTCACAGAAAGTGGTGATTTGGGGGCAAGATACTTGAGAGAGGTTTGCAGAAACAGGAGCAGCAATGCTGCCCTGAAATGTCCAGCTCTTGGCTGATACACTCAAAACTCCTTTCGGATGAAATCTGCTTTCCGCACACACACACGGTTTCTCAAATATTTGTCCCACACGTCCCACAGCAAGAACTCTGCCTGGGCCTCCCACAAGCAGAAGGGGGAACTGGACACGCTTTCTAAATTAGTCATGGTGGTCATCCGTAATTTTTCTGGGTACAATTAATAGGTTACTTAATTCTTTGCTTAATCTGAACTCTTTCCATTACGCAGCTGAGGAAGTTCAGTCTCCCAGCTGCCTTGCTATATTTGGGCTGTGAACTGCAGGAAGCTGATCAGCATGACATTGCCACAGATATTCCCCTGTAATGTTTCCCTAGAAAGAGAAATCTCATTCAAACCTCTCTGCCCTCTCCTCCTTGCACCCCAGGCACCGCGGTTACTGGGTGCTCTGTGTATATGCTCTGTGTAATACCCCTCCCTCCCAGGGAGTTCATTTGGACAGCAGAAGGATGGTGTGATGTGATGAGTGGCTTCAGGACCTCTTAAAACTGCCTTACCCCAGCACAGACAACAACACCCTAAAGTAATTATCAGTGTCCCCTCCCCAAGACATGAATGCATGAACCAGCGCAGTCCTTTGAATAGATCCACAACGTTTATTAAATTGCTTTGAAGGTGCAGTAGCGTAAGTGCATGTTTCTGCCCATGGCCCACGAGCTCCCCGCTGCTGGCCTTGCCACTAGTTGCAGTAGTTTTCCAGTTGGTAGAGGGAGCAGGTGTTGTGGCAGCATTGCTCAACGATCCCTCGCTTCACTTTCTCAAACTCCTCCTGCTGGAAGGGCAGCTCTCCTACCTCACCATGCAAGGGACTGCTCACTGCCAGGGAAGAAAAAAGATAAGCCATGAGACATCACACAGCATCTCCCCCCTTTGCAGACACCAGATTTTTAAGCCAGAGTTGGCTGGAAAATGGGGAGGAAGTTGCAAAGGTTTTCCTGGGCTGACGGGGCTTGTAGCACCTTTCAGGGTGTGTTTCCTCTCCCAAAATAATCCTATGGTGCTTAGAAGGAGCCAAACTGAGTAGGTATCAGGAGTGTGAGGGACAGGGGGATACAGGGGCTTTATTGGGGCAGGCATGTGAAGAAGAAGAGAAACCCTGCACACTCCCTGGGGTTGAGCAGCTTGTAAATAAGATAATAAAATGGGCTGCTCTGCTCCAGAGAGATGAGGCTTGGGACTGCAGCCCCCTTCAGGCAGTTACCCACTCTTCTGGGAGCCTGGACAAACAACTGGGGTGTCCGTGGGATTGCAAGGATGGTCCAGTCCTGGGGCTGGATGCATTTCCCAGCTGGGCCTGAACAGTCTGCTCCTGTTGGCTGCCTGGATGGAGCCTCAAGCCGATGGCGAAAGCATTCCTGTGTGTCCATGTTCACAGCTGGGGATGAGTTTTCAGAAGGAATGATGAACTGGGGCATTTGGACACAGACAAAACTCAGCGGAATGTCTTGTTTGCTGGTGGGAACTTGAAGACTTGTGGACAGAAATATTCAGGTTTTAGTTGCCCAATGAAAATATAGAAAATGGCAAATAAAACAGTGATTTTTCCTGTAGGAAGGAAAGAGGCCATAACAAGAAAAAGAAAATGCCTGGAAAGCGAGAATGAGATGAGGTTTCTAGGGCAATATGAAAGTACAGCATGACATGCAAAATCCCCAAGTCCCCAAAGCGTGATGCAATGAACAAGGCACAAGAGTAACAAGATATCATTATGCTAGTGTTCTAGAAGGAAAAATTAGGAAAGGTTTAGTCCAACATTAAGTAGAAGAGGAAATAGCTAGTAATGTTTTGTGATTTAGTTGTCTTCATCCTTCAAGGCAGCTGTGAGCAGACTGTAAACACAACTAACTTGTGTGACAAAGAGGTAGTGGCTCAGGCAAAAAAACCCTGGAACAAGAGGTAGAAAGCCCTCAGATCCTTTCAAACTGGTGGCCCTGATGAAACTCTCAATACATTATTTAAGGAAGTGGCTAACAAAATTCTAATCCATTCTTCTTCAGAAACAAATCATCAGAGAAGGGAGCAATTAAATTAAAAATAAATCATGGCAAACCCTCTTCTATGACATTACCTTGCTTCACCTTTCAAAGACCTTTAAACTGTTTCACGGGATGGTTGCATACACAGAATCACAGATTGGTAGGGGTTGGAAGGGACCTTTGGAGATCATCTAGTCCAACCCCCTGCTAAAGCAGGTTCACCTAGAGCAGGTTGCACAGGATCATATCCAGGTGGGTTTTGAATATCTCCAGAGAAGGAGATAGGAAGAATGAGAAGGAATTGGATACAAATGAAACCAGCGTGTGAAGGGAGGATGACTGGTGGGAAAGGCATATCATAGTCAGGGGAGGTTAAGTAATGGCCCATCTTGAAATGAGAGGATTGAAATGACTGGGATTTGGCAGGGGTCTCTTCTGCGTCTAATCAAAGTCTCTATTAGTAGCTTGGAAGACAGAAAGAAGAGACATCATGCTTGCACTATAGCTGGAGTATTACAGGTCCTAGCCCCGTCTAGGTACAAACACCATATTGAAGGGCAGCTCTCCAGACTGCCTCATCCCACCTGCACTGCTGTGCAGACACAACGTGCTAGACCAGGGGCCGCGACCTGGAATGGAGGGTGTGCAGGTAGGGCTGTCATCTCTGCCTGCCTCCCGGTCCTCGGACCTGTCAGTAGTTCAGGAGTCCTAAGGAGGGGAACCAAAGCAGCTCCACTAGCATTTCAGCACCATTAAATCAGAGATGATATAAAGCTGTGGCAACTGCTAGCCTCTTGAAGGGCAAGATTAGTACTAAAAATTACCTTTGAAACTACAGAAACACTGAAAAGATGGGATGCTGTTCATTAACAAATGGGAAAGAAGGTCAAGGTAGGTAGGAAAACTGTTGCATATCCAGGTCAAGGGTTTGACTGTGGTAGCAGTCCTTCAAAGACTGCTGATCCACCCAAGGGAGGGCCAAGTCATCCAAGGGTGACAGTGATCACTGTCAATCAACAGTGCAGTGTTGCTTTGAAAAAGGCAAACCACCTGTGTAGGCAGGAACATAGTGTGAAAAACATGCAATATCATTCTTCTAGTTTGCTCACTCTACTTGGCACTGGCATGGCCTCAGCTGTGGTCCTGTGCACTTCTCCTGGCATCACCAGTCAGTGAGGATGAGGACCAAATGCAGAACAATTTGCATGGACAGAGATTTAGAAAATATGACCTAAGAAGGTAGTGGAAGTGTGTAGAGGGGATTTAGCTGAAAACATGTTAAAACTAGACATGGGAACAGTCTGCAAATATTTTGAAAAACAGCCATAAAGAAGAAAGGAGTAGACTCTTCCCCCTGTGCACTGTGAAGACAAGAAATAATTTACAGCAAGGAATGTTCAGGTTAGATATTGGGAAGAAACACTCAAGAAGAAGGTCAGTTGGGCATGGAAACAGGCAGTTTCAGAAGGCAGAAGAAGATTCCTCACTGGAGGTTTATTATGAACATCCTAGACAAGCATGGGTCAGGAAAAAGGGGACAACTGATCCTGTCTTGGGGCAGAAGGAGGCTTTCTGGGTTCCTTCCACCTTTATTTTATATGAACACTCTCAGGCTGGTGTAATTGACACAGAAAGAAATAGACAAGTTTGAACTTTCAGCCACAATTCCTTTTGCCTCATAAATCCTCTTTCCCTGCCTGCCCTCCCATCTGCGTTTTCTACCTGAAAAGTTTTTCATTGGCAATGTGATGCTGTTGGTATGTTAAAGGTATTCCTGGCATTCCCCATCAAGGACATTCCTGGTGTCACCATCAAACACAGGCAATTGCTGCTTTTTGCATCGCATAGCATAAGACTGCGTTCAAGGTCAGCCTGACTTACCTAGAGGCCGCTCAACATCCCGTCGGGCTTTGGGGGAGTAGAAGAAGCCCCGTTCTCCACACACCAGGTAGAGAGCCTCCACCAAGTGGGAGCCGCAGAGGTGCTGGTTGGCAGCCGCCTGGCTGGTCCCAGGGCCGGAAAGAGCAAGAAGGGCCAGGAGAGGCAGTGATCGGATCCACAGAGCCATGGTGAGCAGGGTGAGGCCTAGGGCTGAGAGGCAGAGGAGATACATGGAGGTCTAGGAGGGACAAATAGGTTGTCATCAAGCATCTTATTTCCTTTAGCTCCTTTGGCATGAAAATAAGACCAAAGTAGCAGATGGACCTTCTAAAGATGTCCTAGCTTGACAGGCAAGGAGAGCTTTCTGCATCAGGCTTTACAAGTCACACTAGATGACTAATGATTATAACCAGAAGTCCACCTCCGTCCACATGCTCACATCAGTCCTTGCTTCCCCACTGTCTTCCCCCAAAAGGCCAAACTAGACTGGAAGAGCCATCCCACTGAGCCCTGTAGTATACGTGCCCAGGAGAGCCGAGATTAGCAGACCCCTTCAGAGAAGAAACCCTTTCAGCCAAGTCAGAAAGGGGCTGTTACTTACAATGATGGCCCAAAAACAGCACAGTGTGCTCAAAGACCTGAGGAGACCTCATTTTCTTGGACTAGCGAGCCAGCACTTGTCACCAGCAGCTACACCAACTTAAGAAAACAGCTCTGCAAAACAGGTAGAAGCTAATAGGGCAGCAGTCAGACTTACCCAAAGAAGTGGCAGCAAGAGATGGAGAGAAGTTTGCTCTGAGAGATGAAGACTGGTTGGTTGGTAGTAATATCTCCATTCTCTCTTTCCCATATTTATATGCTACACATGAGCCCAAGTGACACAAGAGCTAGCTCAAGCCCCACCTCCTCGATGACACTCCAGCCAAAATTTTTGCTGCTTGTGCACATTAATTTTCTTCTAGGTAGCATCAACAGTTCTTTATGCAAGTTAAGACAGAAGCAACAGTTTGCAGTTTCCATCTCATTTCATCCGACCTGTTTTTGCTTCCCTGAAGCTCTGTCCTGAGCCATCAGTGACCCTTTTAGCAGGAGATAATGATGCTATTACAGCTACAATGATTGCTAATGACACTAATGCTGGCAATAGGCACTGCTGGCATTGAGGTGGCTCAACAGCTGTTTCTGAAATGTAAAATTAAAGGCAAACATGTTAATCTGTTTGATTAATATCACCTTGGAAAGTATGCAGTGATGGGACCAAGTTGTCGTGAGACCATGCTACCGTCAGGTGTTAGAGGAAGGAAAACACATTATTGCGCTAGGGCTATCTGTGGCCCCACTTGCTGGCCATGCGGTGCACAGCGAGAGACACGCGTCCACAGCTTGGGCTGGGGGAGGAGTAACATCTGCATTTTGCAGGAGACCTTGGATGGCCGTTCTAGCTCAGTGCGGGACTAGAGTTAGAGCATTTGAAATTTTGTAGGTGAAAAAATAAGCCTTTCCCCATTTGCCCACTGAAAGGCAAGTCCTCTCCTTCATCTGCCAGGTGCTCCTTCAAATTCCTGCTTGGGATTAAGCAAAGCAAAGACTCAGTCTCTGCTGCTTGCAGGTGAGAACTCTGAGCACCTCAGGTCTTCTCTCTGGGGCTCTGCCTGAAATTGTGTCTTCAAAAGCAACAAACATCTCTGGTAAATCCCAGTGAAAAACAGGAGATAGTTGATTACCTCCATTCTGGTTGGTAAATTTGCCTTTAATAGGAGATGGTGCGCCAGGAGTGGTCCACTGGCTTTCATGGGCCTGATTTGGGCAACAGATCTAGCTAGCTTGCTCTTTCACAACATTCCCCATTTTTTGGATACCTCTGTGCCACCAATAGCATGCTTGTACGTTTTTCTGCCTAAAGTATACTTTTTTTTTTTTTTTTTTTCCTGCCTGAAAAGGTCTATTTCAATTACTGGGGATGAAATGATCTTCAAACTTCCCATTACTCTAAATTTTGAGACTACAAGTGCTCAGCACCACTGAAAAGGAGACATTTTCATCTGTTTGAACTCTGCTGCTTTTTCAACTTAATATAAGCTTGATTCTCTATACACAGTATAAATCGGAAGCAAGTTCACCGAAATCAGCAGAATGCCTTGAGACTCAAACCAGACCCTTGATTTCTTGAGTAGCCAAAGCAATTCCATCCATCAGCATCTAGGAGGTAGGAAGTCCCATATGACCCTGTCATGGCTTTAAGTGTGAAGTATCATATATTTGCTAAATGACTGCGATTGCAAAAAGGCTTGAGAGAAGTGCTAAATCTCTGATGAGCATACGGGGAAGGGACTCATTTGCTCAAATGGATGCGAGACAAGGTTATCAGTTACATCCCTTGCCATGTAGGTCTTTCATCCTCCTGCTAATAAATCCAAGTTGTGATGCTCAACTACAGTTAATAGCATTTCTGCACAATGTGTAACACTATCTCTGTCTCCCCTCCCCTCAAAAGATATTGGATGTACTTGAATGACCTAGTGGTATACTCATGAAGAGGGTCTCAGGTTTCAGCAAGATGTGAGTACAGGGAATTCACTTACTCAGACCTTCTTTCTACTGGGAGAAGATAGGGAATTAGCAGCTACACAGGATAAAACCTGGCATTTTAGCCCATTTGAAGTAGGTTGCTAAAGCCAGGAGCAGAAGCCTTGTGCCATTCTCACTTACTCCAGAGCAAGCAGCCCCCACTTGGCATCTCACACAAAGGGGACAACTTGTAGAATTACCCTACAGGCCCCCTTAGCAGTCATTTTCCTATGGTCACCACATTGCGCGGAGGTCCAATGGACCTCAGGCCAGTGGTCGCATTGGAAAGGCTCCAGAGCCGGGTGTTCTCCAGGTTAATCACACACTGAGATTTGCCATTTAGGATTTGACTTCTTGCACTTTTGAACATTACCTGAACTCACCTGAACTCATGTTTTATTAACAGTGGGACTTTGTAAGGAAGCTTCTCTATCTACTATCTTCTCCCTTGTGGACAGCTTTCCTGCTGGGCTTCCCCCTTCCCCAGGGCTTACCCCACTAAGCTATTTCATTTTGTGTTAAAAGTGCCACGTTATTAGTCTGTTGCTTCTCTTACTCTTGGCTAACCAAATCCTGGAGGTATCTTTGAAAAGCTCGTGGTATTTCTGCAGCATGCCCCAGCAGGGGAAGGGCTGACTGTACCTGAGTAGTCAGGAATCCCTCTTGGCCCGCTGTAGTTTGGGTGCAGAAATAAACCAGAAGTTTTATTGGAAGGAAAAAAGATAGGACACTGGCTCAAATTTCAGTATGGGCCAATGTTTTTTTGCAAAAGTTTCGTACTATGTTTTTTTTCCCTTCCAAAATATGATCACTTTGATTATTTATTGGAAATCATAATTTCTTACCAGAAATGGTCCTTTGGAATACAAAAAATACTAGCAGTGATATAAATGGATATAAAATCTATATAAACTGCAGGAAGTTTTATCTTAGGTGGAAAACTCCCATGTCAGCAGTGAACTGAGAGAAGGGGCGAACAGGGGAGCCCGTTTCTTAATGGAAAAGCTTTTTCTACAGAAAAATCTCAGCTCATTCCTTCCAGGTTGAACTTCCCCATGATTTTCACATCATTAGGCAGTGATGGGCCAAATGCTTATCCGTCATTTCTGCTACACGTGCCCCCTAGCTCCTCAGCTCCACGTTGGGCTCACTTGGCCAAAGAGTGGGAGAGGGCTGCTCCTGGCTCCTGCCCTTCGTGCTAAACCACCTCCAGACGTGACTCAAAGCCACCTCCCTCACTCACATCCCCCCGACCCCGAGCAGTTGCATCAGTGGGAACTAGGTTTAGGCAATCCCTGGTGTCATGTAATCAAGTTTTACAGTCCGTTGCCAGCACAATAAAATCTTTACTACTGTAGATGTCTAGCATTTTCGAACCCTGTCCTGAAAAAATAACAAGCCCACTATGGGGGAACTAGTTAACAATTACAAGTTTGTGCAAGTTTTACTGACAGCAAAGGTCAGGTCTGGAGGCAAGCGAGTTCTCGGAGAGCACCCGGGGACCCCGAAACACCACCCGCATCTCCGCTGCTGCTCTAACACTCAGCAGTCACTGCCGGGGCTGCTCTGCTGGTCTCCGGGCGTGTGTTGCCCCAAAAAGTGGAGCAGAGAGCAACATAGTGGTGACCGCGTGCCTCCTTTTCCCTGGAGGGTGAATTTGGTGGCTTGTGAAACAAATAGCCCCGGAGGAGGAGCTGCCTGCCAATACACCCCTGTGCTGGGCCAGCAGCCTGCCGAAACACGGTCCTGAGGCACCCAGAGCAGTCTGCACCCCCAAGAGCAGCTTTTGGGGTCCCTACCCCCTGGGAGGTGCCTCAGTATGGCCACTAGTAGCTGGGGACGTGTAGTTGGGGCGATGCACTCAAGCGCATGGGCTGTTTGAGCTACAGAGGTGTAGCTTTTCGTTCAGCGTGGGGAGATGGGGACACCACGGGGCCCAGCAGTTGCCCCCTCCAAGTTTTGCTCCACTCTCTGTGCAGGGTGCAGCAGCAGCTGGTGGTGTGGTGCAGAGCGGGGAAGCCATCATCCTCGGTGCTCCTCATCTCCCTGTGGTTTCCAGCAGCTGTGCTCCCGTTGGCATGCCCAAGCACTCGTGGCATGGCAGCGTGTGGCCACCCCGCCAGTGGCAGTGGCACGAGACGAAGGGCAGGGAGGTGAACCTGGCACCCAGGCATGTGCTTAATCATGGCAATGCTTGCAACCAATTCCTGCAACGCCTGCAGATATATGTGGTAGGTGGGGCACCTGCTGTGGGCTGGAGGGGGAGAGGGTGCTGCTGTAGCAAAGGGTGAGGGTCTGTGGCTTATCTGGAGCCACACAATGAGAGATGCCCTTGCTTCAAAAGGGGCATTGTGGAAGCAAAGAAGGGGGCCGCTCACTGGGGTGCAACTAATCTCAGCTGCTTCTAGAAACTAATCTGGGCGGCCGCCTGGGTGCAGGGCATATGAGCTGTCCCCATTGCCCTACCAGACACCCGGCACAAGGGAGATGCTCCTGCTAGACAGAGGATTTCACAATTTTCCAGGCTTTTCCAAGCCAGGGACATTATCTTGCCACTTAGAGTACAAACGGTTGATTCATAAAACAGAGGGTGTAACCTAAAGCCCAGTGTAACCAACCAGGTCTGTTGGTGATCGGTTTCCATCACCTTTGGGTTAGCTGCTAGCAGTGGAGAGGGTTGTGAGTACATCTGCACCTCTGGAGATGCAGGTCACTGGTAGAAGATGCTCCAGGGGGCAACTCTGAAGAGCCAGTAGCTTTCATGAGAGGACAACGGATTTTCCCAGGTGTGCTGTGGCTCTGAGAAGGGCCTCTTGCAACCCAAACCCTCTGGTCACCACTCCTGAGCACATCGCACCTCTCGGCAGAGAAATGCTGACCTTTGGCCAGCCCAGCCCATCTGGGACCATGGAAATTGGTTTGGCTGCATCTTGCTCAAGACCCTCCCTCCCCTCAGCTTCTGCAAGTACAGCTACCCAAGCAAAATAGACCAAATTTAATGATCTCTAGAGTAAATCTCCCAAAATCTCTCCCATCCATGCTGGGAAGAGCATATGCAAGGTTATAAATGCAGATGGAAAAAACAAGTATGCTCCTTTTAACCCCATTAAAATATTACTGGCCACATATTTTTTGAGAAGGTAGAGGAGAAAATAGTACCTAAGAGCTGCTAATAGTTCCTAGACACAGCTATTAGCAGACGCAGCAGAACAAATTAGTTTGTTTATCAATGAGGAGAAGATGAAATCTGTGGCTATTAATGGCCCAAAAGTAATCCTTGGCGTAGATAGAGAAACATTAGAAGAGATGATGACACCCTACTAGAGGACAAGTAATGAACAACAGAAGTAACAAATAACTTCCACTGAGTGGAGAAGCACTGGAAAAGTAGCCTGATCAGCACCAATCCAAAAATACACATTTTCGGCACTGATACCACATATGTCCTTCATGTTTTAGAGGTCCACAAGAACAACTAAAGAGGATCTTGACCTGGTCCTCAGGAAACAACTGTGAGAGGGGCCACTGAGTCCATCAGGGAGTTTTCTCCAGTGTCCACAACTGTAGGCACTAAAGTCTCATGGTGCCACCACCATGGCTTCCACAGCAGGTGGCATCACAGGCACCACTTGGAAAACAAAGGCATAAATG
Source organism: Aramus guarauna (assembly GCA_013400195.1). Lineage (NCBI taxonomy): Eukaryota > Metazoa > Chordata > Aves > Gruiformes > Aramidae > Aramus > Aramus guarauna. The sequence goes on from VXBL01003319.1 coordinate 455,977, forward strand.
ACCTGGAGAAGCCTTTGGTAAAAAGAAGAAGATCTGATCCTTGGCCACGATGCTGGAAAGCATGGGCAGGCCACCAGAGAGCAGCAGGCATAGCAGAAAGTGATAGGTGCTATAACCAGCTGAGGCAGCAAGGGGGTAAAGAGAGAAATACCAAAAAATGAAGGAATGTTTTTTGCTGGATCAGACTGGATTTGTCTTCTGCTGTAAAGTGGTCTCATGAATTGAAAATAAATGGTCATAAACACATACTTCTGTGTTTTCTGCCACTGCTCATCTCTGCAGCTGTGGGTGCACCGTGGACATCTGCCATGATTTCCCCATTGATAAAATTGGGGGCTGCAAGTGGTATTGTAGGAGAACATTGAATCATAGAATGGAATGGAATGGAATGGAATGGAATGGAATGGAATGGAACGGAACGGAACGGAACGGAACAGAACAGAACAGAACAGAACAGAACAGAACAGAATAGAATAGAATAGAATAGAATAGAATAGAATAGAATAGAATAGATTGGAACAGACCCTTAAGGTCATCAAGTCCAATAGTTAACCTAGCAGTGCCAAGTCCACTGCTAAACCCTAAGCACCATATCTACCCAGCTTTTAAATATGTCCAGGGATGGTGGCTCAATCACTTCCAATGCTGGAGGAACAACGTACTCATTCTTGTATCACTTTCTGCTGAGTTTAAATATGAAGCTTAGAGACTCCGTTTTCTAGAACAAACTTTATTTTAAAAGTCCCTGTTTTGCTATTAGGGTGGTCTTGGAGATTTTGGCTAACGCTGCCCTGGTGCTGCTGCCCTGAGGCTCCACTTTTCCCCAGATGTGGCTTGCCATCTGGAAGTGCCACTTGCTTCTTCTCCTTCACAGGGTGCTCTGAGCTTTAGCACTTCAGATGCCTCCAGCTGGGTTGGGACCGGAGACAGGAGCTGTGATTTCTTACTCTTTCGTCCTCACTCCCACAGCATCACCCGTGTGGGAACTGGTCTTTCGCAGACCGGCTCAGCTCTGTGCCAAAGGACCTTTCCTAACACAGCATCCGATGGCGAATAAAACCCAGCTCACCATTGCTCTAGTGAATGGCGGCTGCTCCCAGGCATCCATCTCTGTGGCATTCTTGCCAGCTACGCTGGTTATTCCTCACTCCCAGGATGCTCCGTCAGGGCCGGGAGGTGCCAAGGACTTGCAGACGGGCTGACCCCCTCCCTCCTCGCATTCAGCCAGACCCCACTGTAGAGTGCTCTGATCTCCCCTGCCAGGGCATGGGGACTCCCAGGTTTGATGTCATTAATTACCGCTCTGTAAGTGGATCATTTTGAGCACTTAAAGCTACTTTAAGGATTTGGATGCACACCAGTAACCGATCCATAGACTTGCCTACAGGTTCCTAGACAAGGAGGTGTAAATCCTACTGATAAGGCTTGTTAGTGTTATGGGGCTGGGGAGGGGGAGGCAGGGGGGTGTTGGAGCCAGGCACAGGGATCTCTGGAGGCCAGGAGGGGTGAGCCCACCGCTGCAGCCCCCTCCTCCTGCCGGGGAGCCCCTGGCCTGGGGGAGGCACTGGGGTGCTGCGGGTAGTTGGGGTCAGGCTGATTTACGGCAGCGAAGGAACTGGGACTGTTAATTCAAAGTTGCCGCTTATCGGTGTTTAGAAAGCAAGCTCCGATCTGTTGGTTAGCGATTTGGCCTTTGCTGTAAATAGAGGGGCCCCATGCTTTGCTCTGACATTTTTGTCCTTATTATCTTGTCTCAGCCTCTGAGGGAGGTGGGAGAGTTATTTAAGGCTGACCTTAGTGGAAGGAAAATGAACAACTCCCTTACCCCACCCTGTTTTTCTCTCTGCCGTTCTGGCTAACAACTGTTGCATTGAACTATCTGTGTGAGATACTTAATCCTTCACTATCCCTGCAAATATTTTGTAGATCAATTCACCCTGCTGTGCCCAGAGAAAATAATCACAATGAGACCAAGTAGAACTAATGTCAGGAGTGAAAAGATGGATTTTGCATTATTACCCCTCCAGGAAAATCAGTGAGGATGGGCCTTGACCCCATCAGGTGCTGGAGCTCGCCAATGAGCCTGTCTGGTCTTGTATCACTGTTGTTCAGGTCTAATTCAAACCTGTGTTTCACTTAAGTTTCAAAACCAGTTGCTTCATCCCAAGCAAAACCTCTGAACTTTACCTACAGAAACATGTGACAGTGGCTGGTTGGAGTTGGAGGGAGTATTTTGCATTGGGGGTCTGTGTACTGGAAATTTAGATCAGGACCCAAACCCTCTACAGTTCTGGAGGAGAGGATTTGGGGGATACACAAGGAGTCTGGGTGGGTCCCATCCCTGTTGGGACTTACATGCTTTTGGAAGGCTTGCGGTACAGAAGTCAACATGTGCACATGCTCCAGCTGCTCCTGGGTGATATACAACATGTACGAGATGGTCAAAGTGAATTCATTAACAGAGACATGAAAAAACCCTCGTTCATTTGAATCACAGCTCTTGCAAGTCTGAAAAATGTCTAACCTCCAAATGCTCATTTATTGACCTGCCACTGCCAGCCCTACCAGCTGCACAATTAGAGTGCTGCAAGGCTGTGGTAGCACATCTAGGGTGCAAGGTACGTAGGATTTTAATCCCTTACCTAATCTTTGCAAACCTCTCTATTCAGTTAAAAAAAAATAAAAAATAAAATAAAAAAACAAAACAAAACAAAACAAAACAAAAAAATCTCCTGATCAGTTTTCAAGATATTTCATATAATTTCTTCTTTCAGCCATGCCAGAAAAATTGGGCAAAAAGATCATCTTTCCCCTAGAAAACCTAGCGTTTTCCCAAACACAGTAATGAAGGAGGGTAGGAAAACTGAAAACAAATTCTTTGCAGTGGAAAGTGCAGTACCTTTTCTGGTCCTCGGGGAAAAAAACCCAAGTCTGATTTGAGCTGGATTAGTAGTACGAATGACAGCTCAGGTCTTATCCGAATCAATTGCTGTCTCGGGGGGGGGNNNNTTTTTTCCCGAATGATTTGGGGTCCGGGGGGGGGGGGAGGGGCGGGGGGAAGCGGTGCGTGTGTGCACACATACCTGCAGCTATAGGATTTGTAAATAATTGAGTTCTTCTGATCCGTACCATCACAGCACAAGAAGAAAGATTTGGTCCTGAGGGGACTGACAGAGGTTCAAGCCCCAGATCTGCCACTTAGACGCTTCTTCCCAAAGCTGTTTAGGCATGTAATTACTTTTCAGGCCCTGCGCCTGGTCTGAGTCTCTCTGATTCTCTGCCTCCTTTTATCTGTCAGCCTTTTACAGGGACAAGAGTACTCCTCTACCTCCCAAGCGTGTAATGAAGATGAATTCATTACAGCTGTAACACTTTAACGAGCACTATGAAGATACAGGGTATCCTTACAAGTCCTAAATTAGGAAACTCCCTCTCAGACAGTGCTGGGGTGCCTGGATGCATGGTCCAGACCTGTGCCAGCAATACATTAATACGCCTCTGTCTGTGATTCTGGAAGGGATTTAACCAGAGAAGGAATCTGGCTTTCACGTAAAAGCCAAGTTTGCAGCAGCGACTGGAATTAGTTTCCTTAAAAGTAAGGATAACTCTGGAGTAGGAAACACTTATGTGGTCTTGGGCATCTCTTCTAGTCTCAGGAGGGGGGGCATTCCAGTTCCTGGGCATCCTGTATCCCTTTCACCACTCTCACATTGATGCAGCAGATGCCTTAGGTCATCTAAAATAGTCCCTGTGCTTAAGGAAGCAGGATCCACCCCTAATTACTCTTAGAAGGGTGTTCAACACATGTAGGACTGGGGTTGCATAGCCTAGTTGCACGCAAACCAGACTACGTTACCAGGCACCACGCACACGCTGGCGCTCCTACACGGCCAGCGCTACTGGAGCTGAACAGAAATAGTGAGAAATGCTGGGAGAGAAAGCATGTAGCGAAGGCAAGCCCCCCAGCGTGTTACCGTTCATAAGAGACCTCCCAACTACTGTTCCATGCATAATTGTGCCATCAGTAACATCCTGGCCAAGAAAGGCTTAGATCAGCTCGTCTGCAAGCAAGGGACGATTTTCCACCTCCAAGTGAGCATTGTGCATGAGCGCCAGGTGCGGGTCTCCCAACGTAACATGCCCCAGGTTGGATTTGCATACTGCCTGCGGGCAAGGCGGCCGACTTGAATCTGGACAGCAGAAGGATGCAAGAGCCAAACTCAGGATGCTAGACCAGAAATATATTTTTTTTTTAATTCTTAATATCATGTCAGCAGCAGCACGATTCCAAAATGAAAAATAATTCTGTTTCATATTTCTTTACACAGAGAGACAGACAGACAGACCCACCCACAGCAGCAGCGACAACAGCGAGAGACCATTCAGCGAGGCACTGGGACACGCAGATACCAGAGGGTATGGTGGGGCCTGGCTCAGAGGAAGGCTTTTCTCCTTTATTCCTCCCTCACTAGCCCATGCTCCATCTACAGGAGGGTTTAACCTGGGCTGACCCATCACCTTGGCTTTCTCCAGGTCACGTTTTATAGAGCTTGCAGCCACATTTGGTGAGATCTGGGGAAATGGCATGAAGGCTACCATGACCCACCCCAAAGGACATGAGCTCATGCTTAGCTCTAAGCAGCCACATAATCCTACAAATCTGCTCCACTGTCAGGAAAAGGAAATTTATAACATCTTTTGGTGGAGGCTGTGACAGGGTAGATCCTCAAAGTCTTTTCTTCTGAGTGATCTTGTTCAAGGCAACTCTATAAATCTGACCAGCCTTGTGCAGAATACTTAAGGGATACCTTAAGACAAAATTGAATGCATGGGAAAAAATCTAAAAAGACTCAGGAAAAAGCCTAAAAACAGGAATACTGGAGGGCTACAGGAAATCCCAACAATATCAGAGATTACAGCAGGGGTTGTGGGCGCCTCTCCAGCCCACAGGAAGCTGATGGGTGATAGAGACCAAATGTTCCCCGATACGGGAGAGCAGATTAAGGGAGACTCGAGGATACACCACCTCTATTAGTGGGACTGGTATGGGAAGCAGCAGTAATTTGTGCCGACTGAGCCAAGGCAACATCAGAGTATCAGCTGCTTCAACGGGAAAATTGTATTTTAAAAGAGTCTATCAAGTGACTTGAAATAAGTTTGTCTTTAGAAAAGGAATACCATCTAGTGGCCCAAAAAGGCAATAAGGAGGTGCAATGGCAATTAGAGAATCAGATGAATTTAGAAAAAGAGAAGGAAAAACTGCAGAAGTAAGGAGAGGGATTAACATATATAGTGCAGTGATTCACCCTGGAGCAAGGGAGAGCTCAAAAGGGACCTGATCATAGTAAATGCAAAGCTAAAATTAGACACTTGCAAAAGCAGATTGGGATGCAAAAATTAAAAATAACTGCTGTAGCTGCAGGAAGTGGAGAGAACTGGATCGGGAGCCATTGGAGGAAGATAATTTCAAGGATGATATGGGAAAAGAAAGAGAAGTTGAGAATAGCAGCATATCCCACGAAGACTGCGAGTGCTGTCCTGAGGCAGACAGGTACGGCAGATCAAACTGCTGTAGTGCTTGAAATGAAAAAAAGTGACCCTAAGGCAAGTAGCTGCAGATATGAAGGCACTGAAAGAAAGCACAATCCTAGAGTGAAGTGTAGGACTTAGAGAAACTGCTTCAAATTTTGAATTATATAGGAATTAAGCAGTAAGTTGATTAGAGCATGTGCTTCACCAGCTTTTATTCATTGCACACTGGGCACCTCCTTGATGAACATTTAATCATGCTATCATGGGCATTTAATCAAATTGCCCTGCAGAATGGTAAGACAAGGATGCAACTGGCAGCATTAATATCAACCCATAAGCTTGAGGAAAATGGAGAGTCTTTAATGAACTGATGGGGAGCTGCTTGAATGACAGCAGGGCACGATACCATGTGCCAACCACCCACTTCCAACGGAGCACAGGTATCTCCATTGCCCCTGGCAGCCCTGAGGCTGATTCAGGCTCCTTGGACAGTGGAAGAATTAGGAGAGCTAGCGGCACAAATGCACCCCCACGATTCACAGCAAACTCCCAGATGGCAAAATGCAGGGGAAGAAGCAATTTACAGAAGTTGCTTTCACATTAGGAGACAAACAATATACTTTTACTTGCATCCCACAGGGACAAGCACCTGCCCTGCTGCACACACTTGCATTAGGAAAGTGTTCGAATGATGGTATCTGGGGGACAAAGAAAATAAATTGTCTTTTGTGGATGATATTCGGGGGACTGCAGCTAGAGAAGAAGAGGTACAAGAGAGAAGGAGCTGAGTTTTAGAATGAATAGACTAAACGGGATTTAAAGGAAATTTGAATATGGCACAATTAACACAACCCCAACTTAACTGCCTGGGAATTGGAACTGGTGAAACAAGAAGACTAATAGATGCTAGAAAGGTTAAGCTTTCTGTGAAATAAAGACTCCCACTAATCAGTCCCAACTCTGAAGAGTGCTGAGAGGATTTAATTTCTTGTGGCGGCATATCTATAACTGTGCTAGTATCTTACGGCAGCATATCCGTCTTTGCTAGTACCAGCAGAGCATTATGGAAATGACAGAAAAAGAATCAGGAAGGGAGCTGGAGCAAAGAGCAAGACGATGCTTTGTCTAATGTGAAAGAAGCTGCTTGAAAAGCTGCTGCACTAAAATTCCCAGTCAAAGGAAAATTATTCATAGTAAGAATTTCAACATGAGCCAATTCTGTGGGAGTAATACTGTTAGAGAAAAATAGTGAAGGAAAATGGATACCAGTAGCATATGAATCCTCTTCTCTCCAGAGGCTGGACAAAAATTTCCATGGCCATGTGAAAGCCTGGTTAGAAGCAGTTTACGCTGTGATCATTTTCAAGGCTTTCCCCCTCGATGGTCCAGTTGTACCCCTGTCTACTCATACTCTGCTCTTAAGCACAAAGAGAAGAAATGGGTATTAATGTGGATATCCTTTTAAAGGAAACCAGTAATAAACCAAAGGTATTGTGCACTCACAGGAGTGCTAAATTTGAACAAGGAGGAAAAATAATCCAAGATACTGCTATTAGTGGAATGAGGGAACAAATGGTGGGGAAACTAGAGAAAGGATCATGCCAAGGAGCTTACAGGCTGTCAGTAAAATACAAATCCCTCTACACAATATCTCTCTACAGATAGCTACTATGCTGATAATAGAATAAAATACTGGAAGCATGATAGGGAGAAAAGCAATGATAAGCACATAATGGGACACCCATGAAGAAAACAGGAGGTTTATTTTACAAGCTTAGAGGGAGAGCAGGAATCAAATATATGTAAAGGATGTTAAAGTACATGCGAAGACTTAAAGCAATACTTAGGAACAATTTAGTGAGCAAGTAGGTAAATTGACTCAGAGTTGTTTACTGCAGCCCCAACCAGGAATCAGCTAAAAGAGAAGATAGGATGGATACTGTGGCCACCTGAATGAGAGCAAGCTATCTTAGACTGTCATAAGAAGTTACATAAAGGAGTACAGGGTACTCTGAAAAGAGTGCAAAGAATTTATATTTGGCCTCAAGTGAAGTAAGAAATAGAGGATGTAAATAAAAACTGTGTAAGGTGTGCAATGATGCAGAAGTGAACTAGTAAAAGAAAGCTGCCAACTGTACTGCATTGGCTAAACCAAGGACCTTGGCAAATACTGTAAAAGAATCATCTAGATAAACTGTCCCAAACTAAAGAAGGGTATCAGTATCTCTTTGTCACCATGAATATCTTTCCAGGATGGGTTGAGGCTCTTACACCTAAAAGGAATATAGCTGCTGGAACTGTAAAAATGCTGTTGAAGAACATTGTCCATAGGTATGGAACAGCAGCTGAGATAGGATGAGATGAGGAGCCTGGGGGGCTGAGGAGGAATTGTAAGTGAAGTAACTTGAGCCTTAATGAGTAACCCAGGGATTAAGCAAGGACTGCATATACCCTACCACCTGCAATCCTCCAGACTGGTAGAAAGAAATGAGTCAGACTATTAAAAATAGACTAAAGAAAATTGTAGGATAGTACCCAAAATGACGGGCTGAAAAGTTAACCTTGATATCAGTAGCTTTAAGAAGTAGTGACAGATTAGGGACTGGTTTACAAACCTACCATATTTTGTTTGGATAGCCCATTCCTTGCTGGCCCTCTGTCCAAGACCCTAAAATATTATGGCACGATAAAGAAGAAAACAAGGTTTGGGTAGAAGAAGCAACATAAGAAAAAGAGGCAAAATGCAAAAGAAAGAATCCAATTTATATATGGCTTATGAAGTAAGGGGCCAAGAAAAGTATCTGAAATCAGATAAAAAGGAACAAGACTTGGAGACAAAATGAAGGGAACTTATTGTGTTACTAATAGGATAAGTCCTCTAATATATTAAATAGATGAGGGCAATGGTAAATACAAACGGGTTCATGTTTCTCAGATGTCCCCCTAGGAGGCCAGAAAAAATCTGGAATCTGTCATGAATTTGTCAAGAACACAGACACAGAAAATGCCCCAAAGAGGAACCTCTGGCCCCCGTTCAGCCTGAGCCCCCCACTCGCAGCGCGCCCCAGCACACCTTCATCTCTCGGAAGCAAGGGGGTGCAGCCCATGTGGTGTTTACCTCCTGTGTGGCTGCAGTAGATCTGTTTATATGCTTGCATACTAACGGGACTGGTTTATGCTTCAAGTTTTGCTTATTTTCTATTTTTGTAGGGCAACAGATTTTACTACAGCTCCTTGAACAAGCAACAGCTGACAGAGTCACGGTGCAGCAATGCAAACTCCAAGGCAAGGCGGAGGAGTTGAGGGCTCCTGCAGTTGCAAGGATTTGTAACTTGATTTTTCACTCCATATTAATAGCTTTGGTCTTTTTATAAATTGTATTAATTTTAGACATTTAACAAGGTAGATAATGACTGTGAAGTGCTTTGGAGAACTAGAGGTGACCACCTTCAGACCTTTATGGGTTTTGAGGCCAGATCAGAAAGTGAACACCTCCATAGAGACTCCCTGCTCAGTCCTGCTCAGGACCCTGGCATCGCTGCAGCATCCTTGCTGCACTTGTGGGCAGTAACCCAAGAGCTGGAGTCTACCAAAGGAGAGGAAGAACAGAGACCTGCAGGCCAGTAATGTGGAGTTATAATTGCTAACAAGGCTGTAAGCTGTGCATTAACTACACAGGCTTCATTGTTACATCTTGCCTGTTTGGAGCTCTATTTTCTTATTTTAGTCCATTTTACTGGAGTCACCAATAAGATTTTCATGGCTAGACCGCTAACCTATGACCTAATTTGCCTTAGTCTTGCCCAGCTTGCCCCAGCTACTTAATCTAATAATAATAACTCAAGACCCCAAATTAAAAATTGTTGCAGCTCTTAAGGGAGCCTTGAGAGTTACAGCTCAAGATCTGGATCCACCCAGATTGGGAAATCATAGCTGAAGTTTTGGAAAAAGTGCTCTAAAATTACAATAACTGAATGAACTCAGTAGTTTTATTCATTTACGGGACAATCCTCCAAGGAGGGAACAACTTGAGGAGAAGCAGCTAGTCCTAGTGTTGAACTGCTGATTTCATGGCCTTTTAAGCAATTTAGGAGGAATTTAGGAGGGAGGTCAAATAAGAAAGGAAACAGAAAGGAAGAATTGAAGCAGGTGGGAGACTAAGTGGTGTCAGTAGCTAAGTAGTTAACATTTGAGAGAACTGGGGGTTAAGTATATGTATGCGAAGCTCTGAAATGGGATAAAGTGTAATGGATTGTAAACTATTATAACTGAGCCACAGTAGAAGTAACACTGGAGAGCAACGGTATATATAAGTATTGGAGGATACTTACACCTAATAGCCAAATCTTAACTGCTAAGCCTTGCATTTTTTTTAAAGAGGAAATTACAAAAATCATATATAGTGGATAAGGATGGTGAAAGTCTATACAGAAATGTTATAACTGACCATGCAAACAACTGTGTGTAATTCTCCCCTTTGCTGTCCCCCACAGCTGTTTAGCTGCCTCCACACATCCCAGGCCCAGCTCTGATACTGCACAGCTGCATAACCTTGGGCCAAACTTCTGAGCAAACCGCTAAGTTATGAGACAGCCTGCAAGAAGATAAGAAGGGCAAAAGCAGGGGGAGGAAAACTGAGAGTTTTGGGTCAGATCAAGCCATTAATATCTACAGTGAAAGCTGGATGAAACTGGGTTTGAGCATCCTAACTGTATGTTACCTTCCTCAGAAATGGCCAGCAACAGCATTAGTCACACACCTGAGCTACATCAGGTGACGGTGATATTGGGATATCTAAGAATAAGGCAATGCTGTACCTGTGTAATAGACTGGAAAAGCAAAAGCATGTGAAATCCTCCCAAGGACTGGCAAACTAAGGACACCAGTGGCCCTGCTCAGTGTGCAATAACCAATAAACTCAGGACACCAAGAAGCTGCCGGGGCTGCCCAGGGCCACCAGCACACAGGAACATCAATAGCTGTGACTGCTCTCTGCTGTGACAGATGGCAGCTAGACCCTTGAGCACACTGTGGGGCCTTTTAAAAGAGGGCTTGAAGGGGGTGCCCACACTCTGATCTGGGGTGGCCAGGGCTTGCTCTGTGTTGGGGACAGTGCAGGTAGGTCAGGGCTGCTCTACGCCAGGCAAGCAACTCCTGGTTTAGGTCAATTTAGAGGTTCAGGGGAGCTACGATGCTTATTGCAGCCTGGTGGGGTGGTGCAGCTCGGGGGTTTGTGCCTAAGCATCCTCCTGTGCAAGAAGCTGAGGAGAGGCTAGGTGCTGAAGTTTCAAGCCTCATAGGGTTGGTTCAGGCAGAAAAGCTTCTTACAGCAGCCCTGCATTTCCCAAATGTACGAGGCTGTAAGAGATGGTGGGGACTGAGGGTCCCTCATGAAGTTGCTGTAGGAGTTACTTTGGGGCTAAAAAAGCAGATCAGTTTATTCTCTCAAACTGCAAAAAAATAGATTTCTCTCTCTCTCTTTTTTTTTTTTTTTTTTTTAAATAAAGAAGCTTTTCTCCTCTTCCTTGCACCCAGGAGCCTAGCACACAGCTCTTGACTTCAATTTTCTCTTGCATGCTTGGCCATGCTTTTGGTCTGTGGTAAGCCTCTTCCAGCAGTCAATAGAAAAGCTACCTAAAATGCCAGCAGGCCTTGGGTCCGTCCCTCTGCCCTCCTCCGAGCTGGCCCTACATACAAAAGTGGAAAGCTGTTGGGGTCGCGTGGTGACAGGCAGCGGTGCAAATGTTTGGAGAAGACAGGTAGGACTTATCAGCCAGGAACTAGGCGAGGGCAGAGCGGGCGGCTTTGGGGCTGCAAGGGAAGAGGGGAAGGAAAGAGCCCAGTTCTCGTATTAACTGATAACATTAAGCGCGTTAATCAGTGAGTGAAGCTCATCCCTTACGCTCTCCAGGGAGTGACAGATCGTCTGAGGGCTGTCCAGGAGCTCGATGCTGTGGGTGTAGGGCTCGTATTTCACTGAGAAGGGCCGCTTGATGTGTGCCGCATAGCTCCTGCAAGGAAAGGGTGCAGAGGGCTTGATACAACAGATGGGTCCCGAGTCTGCCTCCTACCCATAGCCATTCACCCAGACCACAACAGGTTAATGCCTCCTTTAGGCAGAGTTTCTAGGTTAGCTCTGTTTTCCCATCTTTCCAGCTCTACAGGGCTATAGCAGTAGTTGAGATACCTCCTGTTCAGTAAGGAAGACCATGAGTTTGACTGTGGGCTGAATACATGGGCTTTCATCAAACGGGAGGGTGCACCTCCATGGCCATCACCAGGCATGCTTTACTTCAATTTCTTTTTTTCTTTTTCAAAAATGCCAAGCAGATTTAGAAGCTAATTGCAGGGAAAGCCTGTGGTATTATAGTATTATATTCCTAAATCCTTTCTGACATTCATTTATTGACTAATCTCTGCTTGGGGAGAGAGGAACTTAGCTGCAAGCTATATTAAGAATAAATTTGACAGGCAGTGGCTCTGGCCTGGGCAAGGCAATAGGAATAACATCACCAGAGTCATGTGGCTGAGCAACATTGCACTACTGTACCCAAAGCAAACTGGAGTCTAGATCTCACTGATGAGCCTGACACCTCTCATGAGCAAGACCTTGTTGCTGCCTTTCTAATGGAAAAGTATACAGTTAAGTGGAAACAAATCAAGGGTAAGATTTCCCCAAAGTTCCTCATGTTCACCTCTAACACTAAGATTTGTACACTTGACAAGGTAGGGGATTTTTTTCTTTAGTGGCTGTGTAAATATGGAACCGGGAATCTCTGCTTGGGTACTCGTAGCTACAAGTTGCTGGAAAGACCAGGGGACGAACAGCACTAGCAACAGGCATCCTCCTCACCTCTGCTGAAGCGTCACCCTTTCGCTCCTGAATTGCTTAGCTTAGGCTACCCTCTTGTGGCTACCGTGGGTCTGCTGTGGTGCAGGGCTCGGGGAACAGCATCCCTCAGATGCTCCTCCGGCTGGTACTGCACGCTGTGGGGAACACCTAGTCCTGAATTGCCGGGGAGAAAACACTACCAGCTCCAGACAGGGCTAAGTGGCAACACGGCCAAAGCCGCAGGCTGGCACCTGCAGGGAAATAAAACTAAGTGCAAAAAGAGGGGGTTTCTGCATGTACACACACTATTCGGCTCCTAAAAGATGCAGCTTATTTCAGCATCCCCAGCCCTCCCAGGCAAGGGCCAGCTCACCTCACTTATTAACGCTATCAGCCACAGTGGCGACAGGTAGCACAGCTGCTAATGCCTAGACACTTGCCCTCCAACACGGGTGTGCTCACTTGACACCTTTTTGAAGCATACAAGCATGACATGGGTGCCTGGAAGGGCATGGGGGAGGCGGGGTGTCCACCCTAGAAAAGTGGCGGAAAGTTTTCTTTCTGGGAAAAGAGGCTTTTCTTGGGGGATAACACTGATAATCAGGTCTATGGTGGCAGCTGTAAGAAACACAGATGTTTTAATGTTTTCACCTCATAGAGTAACATCTGTGTGGTCTCTGAGCTCTTTAAAGAGGATAATTTACAGTGCTTGTCACTATCAAAACCCTCTAGCCTAATCATGGCTGTGTATGTGGTGTATTTTTCCTTTTTAAATTCGAGGAAATGACTCATTAGGCCACAGCTGGGGTTTTTTTAAAGTGGCCTAGTGTGTCTGAGAGGATGGGCTGCCCAGGTGCTTGTTTTTGAGCAGCTAGACTCTGGATTGTATGAACAGTGCAAGTGAGGGTAATAAAAGCAGAAGCTGAAATATAGCAGTCCTTGCCACGTTATTTATATGAAATACTCCACTTGCAGGAGTTGCAAAATCATGTGCATTGTGTAATACTTCATCTCATCCATTCCCTTTCCTAAGCTAAGATAAAATGGTATAGGCAAAGTTTTCCTCTGTTAGTCAAATGTTAAAGGACTGAGCTTTCCTCCTGTGCGCAATTCTGGGTATGGCCAAGAAAATGCTCTTTTGAACAGATGTTTGTGCGTAGAGCTGTCCCGCTCCATCCTCTTTGCAGTCCCATGGGATCGAAAAATCCAGTTACACTGGTGGGATGCTGTCTGAGGTCTGCTAGTCCATGTTAACCAGCTTAGGAAGCAAAAGTTCCTTTTTTTCTATGGATAAATCTATAACCATCAAGCAAATCTTTTTTGTTTGTGCACGAGCTGCTAATGATGCCTGGGGGTTTTTTGCTGGTTGAATGATAAATGGGTAAGTTGCCCAGCAGCTGCTCAAAAAGACAAATGTCTTTCTGCATCCTAAATTCAGAGAATGTCACCATTTTGCAAAGTTCTTCACCGCTCTCCTAAAACTTTCACCCACAGAGCAAGCTTTTACATGATGCAGAAACCCGTATTTCAGAAGGGCACATACTGGCAAGATGCTCCCATGAGGGACAGCTGGTACCTGACCTGTATCACTTGGCCCTTCTGCAGCAAGGAAGCAGAGGGGGTCGTGGTGGGTGGTTTGGGTCCCCAATTCCTGGACCACCAACTCTCTGTTATATTGCTTGGCCTCCCCTTAGGAACTGGAGTTAGTATGTAACTCCTTCCTATGAGACCTAGGCAGACAAGCTATGTTTGTCCCTTCTCTCACTCCCTCAGTCTTGTCTCCAAGAGTGCCTCCCATTCCACCCAACTCCTCCACACCCAGACCCTTGAGTCCAGCATATTTTTGGGGGTCTCTTGGGTGAATCCAAGGGACTGAATGGGGATCCTGTAGAAACTGGAAAATCACTTTGCTTTGAAAGACATGACAGCAGTTTCCAGAGTACATCTGAGACCTTGCACTGAAAGCAGCCATTGTGTCAAGCCCTTTTTCAATACATTATAGCTGCATTTCCTTCTGTTTGGGTCTCCCTCACTGCCCAGTCCTACCTCAGTTTACTTTTGGCATCGCTGAAGCTCTCAGACACAAAATATACGGGCTGGTAGTTCTGGTCCTGGTAGGGCTGAACGGCAGCAGCATCGGGGTCGAAGTCCCTCACCTCTGGTTCATCTGACAAGGAGTGCTATGGACACCGCACAAAAATGTCAGCATGAAATCAAGGGGATCAGAGAGCACATATGTGATAGACAGTGGTGGAGAACAAATCGGGCAAAGTCATTAGAGTTGTGCAGAGGAAGGTTTTTTGCCGTATAGGGTCTAGAGCAGAGAGGCAAGTTGTGCTGGGACTTACTATGAGCTCCCCATAGGAAGACAGGAGCCCGGCTCCGTAGGCTTTGACTATCCCGTTCTGTCTGCAAAGCCCAAACTCCACCGTAAACCAGTAAAGCTGTGAAAGGAGAAAGAAAAACACATAGGGGACACAGCTCCTCATCTTCATCTCCCTGTCACTTCTGAACCTTTGCATCATGGCCAGGGTCTGGGGTTGTTTAAATGAATGGGGTCCTGGCACTTTGTCCCCTCTCCTTACCCTGAACCCATCGCTGCCAGAGAAAAGTGCTAAACTAAGATGCTGCCATGCTGAGACAGATGGAAACTGTGTCCCTGGGCTGGTTCCCTGTGTGCCCATGTGCTGTGCAGTGCTGCCGTTTGGTGCCCTTGGAGCCGGACGGGTCACCTTGCCGAGGGACTGCCAAAGGAAGCGGATGTCATTTAATCCCATCCCAAAGAGTCCCAGCAGTGCTGTCGTTAGAAATACGATGCTTGATGATACTCTGGTGCCCAAGAAAATTGGGTTAATGTGCAAGCGAGCTCTGCTGTTTAACTGATCTCCACTCTGCGCGGTCATTGTGAAAGAGCAGGGCTGGGGCAGCTCGGATGGGGGCTCTGAGCCTGCAAATCTGGGGAGACCAGGCTGTACCTCTCCCCCTGATACTGCAGAAATGCTGCTAGAGGGGTCGGGGCCCCCATCCAGCAAAGAGGAAAACTTACCGTTGCGAGTTTCTCAATTTCTTCATCAGTTGCTCCCAGAGACGCCAGCCCAATGTCCTGGGAAGAGAAGGGAAGGGGCAAACATCAGGACAGATTTAGTCTGAGAGCCTTATGCATGGATCGCTCCGTTTTATTGCCTTGAGACAACAGATATTGTTGCCCTGCGCTGTCATGCATCTACTGTGGCTTCATTGTGCTCTGACTAAAAACACTTTGCTGCAGGGTCTGACATTTTTACTCTGTATTAGGGTTCTCAGTCTATCACTAGGGCTACTGAACATCATTTTTAATATAAAATATTCCTAGAACAAGAAGGGTTTAGGTGATGAGACTGGGCTCACTTTGGATTCCCACCTTGTGCCCTGCCCTCTCAGGGGTGAGAAAGCAGATGACCACCTTACCTGAGAGAACTGGGCAAACGTCTTGTCGGCCAGCATCGGGACGTGCCCCAGCAGCTCGTGACAGCAATCCCTGCCAATACCCAAGGGGGAAGGAGGAAAACATGGTCAGGAGCGGACAGTTTGTCCGTTAGGGAGAAAGGTTAATTGCTGGCCAGGTGGAATGGCGGGGCAGGGGAGGCCATCAGGGTTGGGGGATACTCACGGCTCAGGGGAATGCATGGGCGAGGACGCATGGCGGATGTACTGCGTGCACTGGAAGACGCGGAAGGCCAGGCTGGCAAGGAAGTCACGCGCCGACAGCAAGCCAGCCACCGGCCGGAGCTGGAAGCCAGTCCTCTCTGAAACAGCACATACCATTTCTGCAGGGGTGCATTGCCCATGGGCTGTGCTGGTGTCCTGTGTTCCCAGCACAGACAGCAAAAGCATCAGTGTTGGAAACTAAAGGTTCGACTGTGCCAAGTCTAATCTTTTTGCTCCTACTAGGGAGCAACATCTGCTCTTTAGGTGCTCAGTGCGATCATTTGACTACGGGGTTGACCTTCAGTTGCAGCCCACTGTATTTAGCTGCAGTCTGCACCACCTGGGGTCTACCCCGTCCTCTGTTGGCAATGCACAAGCCTCCACCAAGTCTCCTTCCAAATCTCAGCTCACACACTCTTTTGACTTCATGTTTCCCAGCTGTAGCTGCTACCACCATGCTGGAGCCCTGGTAGACCTTGATTCTGAGTCCCCCAGGCTCATACCCACCTTTCAGGAAGCGGGAGACCTCCTCCAGCTGAGGGATGTTGTTCTCATTGTAGCCACAGAATTTCTCCAGTAGATTGAAAGCTTCAAGGTACTCCTTGCAGGCATGGGTGGGATACAGGCTCTTCAGGGTGCTGTACACCTCCTTCCTTCAGGACGAGAGGTAGCAGATGTTCAGTGGCCATGTGTCTAGTTCTCTGGTTATACACTATCAAGGACTCACGCCTCTAAGTTTCTTGTCCTTTTGCCTTTTTCCACCACTAAGTCTATGTCTGTGTGCATTGATAGGGCTATGTAAACATATGGATCCACATTCAAATGAGCCTGCAAAGTCAGCAGTTGTATCTGCACAGACCTATTTCTGACCTTGAAGGTCAGAAGATTGTATAGAGGGAATTAACTGGAATTAAAATATTCCCTGTAAGATAGCTTCTGAAGTTGCACAATGAAGACAGTCAATATAACCAGGAGATGACCTTGTTTAGGAGCCTGTGTCCTCGGCTCATATGAGCTGGCCTTGTTTTCAGAGACACTCTTGCAGCAACACTCCTGGAAATAATCATGTTCAAAGGAAGCATTTTCCTAAGAGACGCCAGCGAGGTACCATGCAGATATTCACCACGGGGGTCATACTTCTTTCTGCAGCTATGACAACTGCCCTTTGTTTGGAGGCTGCTACTAAGCCACGTCCCCTTAGAGAAGTGGGACTCCCAATTACCTACTTCACTCTCTGGGGAGAGGAAACTCCTGGAGGCTGCATCGTGAAAATGTTAGTGCAGCCTGAAGAGAGGAGGAGACAGCATCACTGTTTTGGAGTTAACTTGCTCTCCCAAATGCAGTCCCTACCATAAAATGCCATGCAATGGGTTACTGGTTTTTATAAGCCATTAAGTAGGATGCTTGCACTCCAGATACATTTTTCAAAAGGTCACACCCTAACCGTTTAGGTTTTTATCCCCAGCTTCTAGTGGTGAAGCCAATAAAGGTCACAGATTAAATCAGCGCTCACCAGGTAGCAATCTCCTCTGCCGTGTAGTCCACATGAGGGATCGGGTCCCCGCTGCAAGACAAACACACCGTTACTGACAGCAGCAGAGCGCAAGCTGGGCTCCTCTTCTCTTTGAGAAGGAAGCACTTCGGAGAAGCTCTGCATGATGTTGTTCAATCTTCTTTAAACCAAAGGTGTGACAGGAAAGACAAAACCTTAATACTGGGTCATTTGACAGGTGCAACAAATACACAGACACAGAGAAAAGCATTAGTCTAGCCAGAGGCTATAAATGAACAAGGGATAAGCAAAAGCTTAGCAGGCATAATATTTTCTAGGGGAAAAAAAATGGTTGTCTCTGGAAAAAAATGAAACTTTGTGTGAAAATAAATTAATTTCATGTGCCTGAACTTCAGGGGGCTGATGGGTCCAAGAATGAATCAGTGTCTGAGAAATAAAAGCAGCTACTAAGGGAAACTAAATGCATTTGAACTGCAAAAAAAAATATTGTCAGTAAGATCAAGGACAGCAGGAAAATAATATCTTAACATTTATGTAAATGGAAATTAAAGAATACTGACATTTTTGCCTTTTCTGCATCATAATTAGAAATTATATTTCCCAAATCCTTCTGTTCTGTATTTGAACAAATGAGCTATTCACCTATTACACAGATAAAGCATAGTTCCTTTTCCATTAACAGCCTGAAGGGATGCTACACAGTGGCTCATAAATGCTAACCTGCAGATGAGACGTGAGAGAAGACATCTTAAATGGGTGCATCATCTTAGGACAGTATTTCTTCCTGTGTCCCTAAGGATTCTCTTGCTGGCACAATGACTTTCTGTGCATTTAGCATTAGTACAGGATAAACCCATCAATGTCTATATTCTGGGCTTCAAATCTGGAAAGAACATGAAACCTAACAGAGCAAAAGCCATGCTGGGATCACACCGGTTGCAGGCATAGCTCAAGAAGGTGACCCATATAATTTCCATAGCCTCATTTCAGCACAGCTCACTACAGAAATCTACATTTAAATTCCTGCTCTGGGAGGGAGATGCTACAGTGGAAGACAGTGTTACTGAATAGGATCTAGGGATTATTTTACAAACCCAACTGAATATCAGAGCTCTGTTTGATGTTGTAGTGAAGAGGCTGAGTGCTATCACTGCATATATCAGAACAGGAGTATTAAGTAGGAGTACAAGAGATAGTCTTAAATCTATATAAGACAATGATGAAACCATTACTGTAATGTATTTAATTTAGAGTTAGGAGGTGAACCTTTTAGTCTATAAATACCCTCATAGCAAAAAACAACAACAACAAAACCCACAAAAAAACCCTGAGAGCAGAATTCAATCTAGTAGAAGAAAGGCATGTATGATCTACTGCGTGAAAGCTAAAGCTACCAAAGTTCAGTGTAGAAATAAACCCCACATTTTTTCACAGCCAGGTTAATGAACCATTGGAACAAGTTTTCTGGGCATGTGGTAGCTTTTTCAGTACTTGAAACTAGATGTCATTCTAAAAGAGATGCTACATTTCAAAATAAAGTTTGAGGTCTGATGCAATTATACTTGGCTTTTGTTATGCAGGAGGTTTATTCTGGCTGTATCAATGTGTGAATTAATGACCACAGATGTTTTTTAATTAAGAAGAGACTGGAATACATAGAGAGAAGACGGACATAAAAAGAGCTGGCAGGGCTGAAAGAGGAGACAAAACATAAAAGAAGAGAAGTCTCATGCAGGTAGTACAATGACTTCCCAACAGGATACATTGACATGGCATTATCCCTGTATAGATGTTAGGAAAAAGACTTACTGCTTATAATGAAAAGCAATTTCTGCTATCGATTTCCTTCTCTGGCGATACACTTGGTCAGAGTAGCCCTGTGATGACAAATAGGAATAGAGACAGGATTTTTAATCAGTTACTAAAATTTGTCACCCAACAACGTTCATCTCTGGCTGGAGAAACTTCTCTCATGGTGGTGATTGCACTACAGTTCCCTGATCAGCTGCACTAATAGATGTTCTCCAGCTCCCTGCTTCTGAGCAAAGGCTCAGTACACTAACCTGAGGATGTCCACAGACACTAACTCACCGGGTGATCCAGATCCAAGTCAGGGTCAAACTTGGTGACCAAATGGTGGCACTTGTCCAATTCACAGATTTTTCTGGGAAACCAGTGAACTGTGGAGAGAGAGAAAGAAAAACTGTCTGTGGAAGTGAAGCATTCCCTGCTGCGAAGGGGTTGTGAGGTTCAGCAAGATACATCTGACCTGGTATACCAAATACTCATACACAACAAACAGCACATGACACAGCTATGCCTTCTGGGCAGTAGTCCGACACTCTCAATGCTCTTGTCCTAGAATCAGGTCTAATGCCGTGATCTGCACCTCATGACTTCCCTGCTCATCTCTCAGCAGAGTATTTTGTGACAAAAGTAAACAAGAACATGAAAATTGGATTTTACTTAAAGATTCTAGACTTCACATTAAAAGCAAATCCAAAGGTCCAACTGGTTGTAGAGCAATCACTGCAGATGTCTAGGGGTATTTTACAATAAGAACCACCTTGTCTTCAGAACAGGATGGCATGGGGAGTGTCTTGTACAGAGTTCCTGACACATAGGTAGGAAACTATATTTATAATATAAAACAATGGACTAGGGATGAAGAAGTCTGCAGGAGAGGTGTGAAAAAGCATGAAATTTCATTTCCTATTTCTTTTTTCCTTTTTTTTTTTTTTTTTTTTTTTTTTTTTTTCAACCTTCCAGCATAAAAAAGAGATTAACAGTTTGNAACCTAGCACCAGAAGGATGGGCTGTAGACTCTGGATTCTGTTGAGACATGGACAAGGAGGGAAGTGCCTTTCAGGATTCAGGTGTCCCAGAGACAGTCTTTTCTGTTCTGCTCAAATACAGCATTCAGCATTCCCTTTTTCTGGGAATAACAAAATCTCCACTCTGTTTCTACAGCTTAGCCTCTATGCAAAAGTGAAACAGCTTGCAAGTTCCTTACATTTGTCTTCCTTCGTGGTCCTCACATCTTCTGTTACCCTCTTGATGGAGCTAATGAAAGTATTGAGGTCAGAGCTGTGGACTTCACAACGCACAAAGTACTCCAGTTCAGCTGTCCCTTCACGGGGCTTTCGGCTAAGCCTGGTCTCCAGGTGGTGAATTTTAGCTTCAAATGTCTTTTGGGACATGGAAAAAACCAAAAACATTAAACAACACTTGAAATACCTGCTGCTACTTCCCAAAGACATCCATATGGATACATTTGGGACAGACTCCCTCTTGTCTTTTTCTTCCTCTTTTCTCCGCGCCCCCCCCCCCCGGGATAAACACAATTCTCCATTAATTCCACAGTTTTTCCTTCAGGACAGACAACTAGTGGGGCTGATTGGTAACTATCAACAGAAGATTTCCACAGTGGCAAAGAAGATCGTATCAAGAGGGGAAATTGATATGGCAAAATGTCATCTCCTTTGACACCCTTTCCTTTAATCTCCCACTTAAGGCAAAAGTGCTTTTTTGCTGGTTGGGAGGGGAAGGGGTTGGCGATGACGTAGAAGGGGCGGGCGCTGCCCGGACGTGGGCAGGCGGCGCGGCGCTGGCCATGGTGCTGAACCGGTGGGGCTGAGCCGTACCCACTCTGCAGTAGCGTTATTTTGGGGCTCGCTACCAGAACTGATATCATTTGGGCTCATTATCAGAACTGACCTCTCCCAAGGAATAAGGGGACAAAATGGAGTCTATAGTCTTCCAAAGGACCCTGGTAGATTTGTGGATATTTTCTTTAGATCAGTGAACGCTGGCAGTACAAGCCCACGTCCCTGGGCAATAACCCAACCTTTCCAAAGTCTCTGCAAGATCTTTGGTAGAGGAAGGGACATGATTTCTTTTGTTACTCAGAGGCAGAAAGATGAGAAGGAACAGATGCGATGCCACAGGTAAATCAAATTTAGGGCCATGGTTTTTAATGTACCTACCAACTTCACTATTACATTGTCCCCTCAACAATCAATACCTTTGCATTAATCTGACAACTGTGATTGCATTACCTATGCTTTGGCTGCATGTAACACATACAGAAGAGTGAAACCAGCTTCCCTGCAGCCTGGTTCATGATGAGGCAAATGTCATTATGCCCGTCTGCTTTCATATCTTGTACCTGCATTGCCAGAGGGATCTGGGAAATGAATCTTCCTCTGTTGTGGCTTGACATGCTTGTCTTTTTATTATATTTAAACCGCTCTCTGTGACAAGCTCAGAGAGTTTTTTTACTAGGAAAGCTCTTGATGTAGCAAGTAAATTGCTCCAGGAAGAAACAAATAATATTTGAACATAAGCTGCCCCTGCTTCTTGCTTGATGTTTTAAAAATTGTTCACATTATAGACTTTAAATGCAGTGTAACATAAAATCTACCAAGTACAAGAGCCTACACTTCTATGTTTCATACCTGCTAAGCAGTCTGTTGTATTGGATATTTTACACTGATGGGTTTTTCATGCCTTATCTGGCATATGTGCACTTCTAGGAAGGAGACCCCAACCATGGCAACACCAAGGCTTTTGTCTGACAAGCTTATCTTACAGATTCTTTCAGTGTTGAGACAAGACCTATATGTTGCCCAGAAAACAGCTTTTCTTGCAACAGTCCTCTTAGAAGAGATGCAAGATGTTTTGTTATTGCCAAAGATCTTGAACACTTTTTGTGAGATTATCAGAGACAGTACCGCATGGGCAATGAATAGCTAGAATGCTGTACAATTTCAGGGAAATACTTCTCTCCCAAACACCCTTTTTGTATGTTTTCAGCTGTTAGGTAATGGTTTTGCTGTATAGTGTTGCTGGTGATCTGTTTTTATCCCAGAAGTGGTTGCATTTCACAGGAAAGAAGGTGTTACATAATTAACATGTGTATTAATATATGACCTAGCAGCATGCCCATGTGACGAGAAAGGACAACCACATACTGAATTGCAGTAGCAAGACTGTAGACAACAGGTCAAAGGAAGTGATTCCTCTCTATCTGGGACAAGGGAGACCACATCTGGAGTACCATGTCCTGTAGAAGAGACATTGATGTGCTGTAGCAGGTACAGTGGGGGGTTGCCAAGATGCTCAAGGGACTGGAGCACAATGTTATATGAAGAAATACTGAGGAAATTTGATTTGTTCAGCCTTAAGAAATGAAGGGGCAGGGGAGATTGGTTCAGTCTACTAGTTCCTGGTGGGAGGGTGTAAAGAAGACAGAGCCAGACTTGCCTGAAAAGTACACAAGGGGAGGACAAGAGGAAATGGGCACAAGGTAGAAGCAAGGACATTAAAAAGAAAAAGAAAAGATAAAAAGACTTTTCCCATGAATGCAGTCAAAGACTGCTCAAGGGGTCCAAGGAGACTGTGGGATCTCTACCTTGGTGGTATTCAGAATGCAACAAGCACAGCCCTGAGCAACCTGCTGTAACTGGACCTGCTTTGAGCAGGAGGTTGGACTAGAGACCTCCAGAGGCCCCTTACAACCCACATGAGTGATTAATAGGAACAAAATATCCTCTCACTGCTGAAGTCAATGAAATTAAACTACTGTAGATAAAACATATCTCAGAACCTCAGTTCGCAGAACACTTTTGAATCCTTCTGGATGAAAATGTAGTACATAAATGCAAGTGGTTGTGTTTTGATTACTGTTTAAATAGGCAGCACTTATCTCAGTCTTTCTATTCATGGTACTGAGATCTTAGATAACGTAATATTATATTGCTGGCTAGGGAGAAAAATCTCAATTAGTTATCATTTTTCCTTGGTATTAAAGCCATATACAGGGTGCGTATCTGTGGGGGAGCCAACAGAACCTTTAACATGTGAATCAAAATCATCCCGGAAGGAGGGAGGTAATTTTGAAATCAGAGACTGCCAAAGCTTTGACCTACAAGTAAGGCTGGTTCGGTCTGTAGCCATGCAGGGCACACAGCTTGCTTTGAATGTGGGACTGGAGCCCTGCACATGAAGTTGAAGTCCTGAGCAGTGGAGGGGGCTGTCAGAGTATGCTACAAGCCACAAGGGTGTGGATTGTGGGTGTGAAACTGTGTGGTTGGATGCAGTAATTAAGCAAAATTAAGCCCAGAGCTTATCAGCACTATCAGACAGAGGTATGACTTACTTCTGATGGAAAGTGAGGCCACGCTGGGGCATGAGCAAAGCATGACTGTGGGGATATCAGACAATTAACAGATAATTTGCAGTAGGCATACATAGTCTGAATCTGCTTTAGTAAACTGAACTGGTATTTCTCACAGAACAGCCAGGAAACCTGTAGTATGTTCCATGAGTCCCACACAACAGGTTAGGTACTCACCTCAAATACCTTAAGTGCACGGGACAGTGGTGAAGTCTTTGTTCCCTTGAGCATGAAGAAGAGGTTCAGCATGGCTCTCCCATCCTTCTCCTCAAAGACAATGGTCTCTGTAGACTCTGCAGCATCGGTGGCTGCAGCTGCAGCCTCTCTTTCCTTCCTGGCATCTTCAATGAGGCTTTGACGTCTACCAATGAACCGCGGAGACTGAAGGCAGAACAGAAATAAATAACACTTCTGATAGAGCTGTAGGGGAAATCAGAGGCATCCCCAGTAGCTGGATGAGGAGTGACTGATGTGTCTCAGCAGAGGAAGAAGGGGAAGGTTGGACTGACTTGCCTGGTTTTGTAGAGAAAGATCTGGTGATGAGGACTGAGGCTTTAGAATTGAACTTTCGGAAATGTGGAGCTTTAGGAAAGATCTGTGTAAAATATCCTTGATAGCGTGACTAGATGGTGGGCTTCTTCCCTCACCTTCCCTAGCAACAGTTTTCAATATCCTTCAAAAAATAAAAATCAGAAACAATCTTCCGCAGTTTTCAGGTGTCTGATGAACTCAAGTGGAGAGGCATTAGATAAACATGAAGTCATCTAAGAAAAAATAGACTATGAGGGACAGCTGAAGCCCACAGCAGTGGCCTGGCCAGGAAACATGAACTGTTTCCAGGTGTATTAGCAGGGCAGCTTAGCTAAACTGCTCCAGGATCCAACGCAACATTTTCTTCTGACATTAAATGGATGTTTGCCCATTGAAATCTAATTGGAACTGCATCCATATACCTCAGAAAACAAATTCCTCTCACTGATCTATAGATTTGTTTTGTCCCAACAAACGCCTGCAGATTTCTGTTACTTGGAATTGCACCTAAAATGCTGCAGCTATGTTCCTGGGGTTATGTTAGGTCATTCATTTATATTTTCAGTGAGCTACAAACTATTTCCATCATTGCTGTTTCTTTTGTTATACAAATAACTCATATACTAACTTATTTGTTCTCCGTTTTTTTACAACCAGTTGTCCATTTAGAGGCAGCTCAGCTGACAAACCATCAGAACTTGCTAAAAGAAATGTGGGGCAGCACTGAAGGAGCAGCACATAAAGCCATCTAGCACCTGCAGATAGAGTGGCACCGGCTGCAGTTTTCCCTCTAATTACATTGAAAATATCTGGAAAAGAGATAGATGCTAACCAAGCAGCTCCTTCCCTACCTTGTGAAAATTTGGAGAATGTCTTCCTTTTAAAAAGACAGTCTGCTCAACTACTAAGCCCATTTTCTCTCTGATTTTCAAAGCCCATCATCAGTAACTAATGTTTCCTGTGAAAATCCTCTTCGATGTTTTAGTGGTGTAAAGCTGACGTTTTATTTGCAGCCTGAAAAATGCAGCACATATAGGTGCTAGCCCACGTACTTCTATATCTGGTTCATTTTTAATAAAGATACCCCTCTGAAATTATATTTGCTGATGTTCACCCCCTTTATTCCTCATGGCACAGAAAAACACCTTCTAACAAATAAGCACATATTGCTGCTTGTCTAAATCAACGGTATTCATGTCCAAAGAGAGAAGACATAAGTATCCCGAGGCATAACTTTTAAAAGCTTGTGAGTGTGTGCTCAGCTTTAAGCGTGTGTTTTATATCGCTAGCGTGTTTAAAGCTAAGCCAGTGTTTACTTTTAAAGTGCCTGCAATAAGCAGGGCAAACAGCCTTGTGCTAGCCACAGGAACCGGGCTCTGCAGCGGTCCCAAGCCAGGCAGTGCTTTAGCTAAGGATGTTTCATCACACTGTGCCCCGAGGCACAGAGGTGCAGCAGGATTTTATTTCTGGGGTGGAGCAGGGGAGAGGAGGGAAATTAGGCACCCATGTTTAGGCTGTAAATCAAGTTAAAATCTGACTGGAAGGAGTTTAAATAGTGAGAAGACCTGTGTGACTGGAAAGCCAAGCCAGGAGAGGCCATGACCAGTCAGACCCATGTGCTGGGACTGGGTGGCCCCTGGCAGGCAGGAGCAAGGGGGTTTCGGTCCCTGTTGAGGGGTCCTGGAAGCTGCTTAGCTCCATGCTGGCATGTTTTGGGTGGGTAAATTAAATATATATATATATACATATATATATAAAGGCTGAATTTTGCTTGGGAGAAGAGCGCTGGGAAGGGTCTGCCTGCCTGCTGCCTCCTCTGCTGGGTAGAGGTCGCCTGGCTGTGCTCACCCCATCTCAGCGACCTCTCTTCTGCGCGTCACATTTATGGTCGCGCAAATTTTACCTCATTTTGCTAGAAATTAGGAATCTGGCATATAAACTAACCAAACTGGTCTCTCGTCATAAATGCCTGCCTTTGTTTGGAAGGCACCGTTACGTGGTATTTCCAAATTACCTTGCAGATTAGCTCTCTGAGTGCCTATCTAGCTACAGTGAGAAGTTTAATTTGATTTTGCAAAGCATTTATTTGCCTAAGTGGGGCCTGAGTCTGATATGGTCATTCACCTCTTATGAAGGGTTACTTTGTTTTTCCTTATTTGAATTTGCTGCAGCTCAGAGTGCCCTGCCTAAGCGATATCATTAAAAATACTGTGCTCTGAGTTAAAGAACTTTTTTTTTTTTTCCTGGCTCATTATTTGCAGCAAGCAGGAAGGATTGTAAAGACTATTTCCCTCTCTGCAGCATGGGGACAGTAACATCCCACCCCAGCTTCCCTGGGTGCTCCTTCCTGCTGGTTTGCCTCCAACTGCTGTCTCCTGCCTGGCTCTGCTTGCGTGCTTTGTAACCAAACCCTGCTCCAGCTACAGTCCCAGGGTGTCTTGTAAAAACTATTAGCAGCAGAAAAACTAAATACTTAACAAAAGATTTTTCCACAGTCTGAGTTTGATGTTTTGCTGGCCCAGGTGACACGTAAAACACCTGCCAGTGTAGATGAGTTCTGGGATTGCAATGATATTTTTTTCCCCCCAGTTTGCACAGTTTCCCCAGCAGCAGGGTGCTGGTCCCTGGGGGTTAATGGCAAGGGAACACCTCAGACCTGCCGGAGCCCGTGCAATGGCAGCGGCAGGGGCTGGGTGGCCCATCGCCCATGGTCACACCAACACCACGAGGACCAGGGACACGCAATCTCATATACAAATGCAGAGTCATGCCTCTTGCCTGGTACAAGCCAGCAAAGTACGTGAGAGGATCGTGGAGAGCTCCTGTGCTAGGTGAGAGCAAAGGGCAAAGCCTTTCATGCAGCCCACTCTCAGAGTGATGCTACAAGGGCTAAGAGGGGGGTTTATTTATTTTTATCAGCGTTTTCTTTCAAAGAAGGGAAGCAAAGACAGCCTGAGGGTTTTTTTCTTGAGGCCACTCACCTCAAGAAAGCTGCCATGCTCCTCCCAGCACACCTGGTGAACCCAAATTCCTCTGGCCCCTTCATTCAGTGACCCAGTTCCCATCGAACACAAAGCAGCACCCCAGAGTGTGTAATAACCAAACACTTGCCCCTTCTCCAGACAGCAACGAGCATCTCAAGTACTGATTTGATGAGCAGCCTGGAAAATACCAGGTTTTCAAGAACCACTTAAGTGGTCATTATTTTGCCAGAATGAAAACAGTTGTGTGAGAGGGAAGCCTTCCCTGATTTCCATTTATTAGAGCAAGTACGCTTACCTCCTTGTTTCCTAAATGTTTCCCGTCCTTTCCAGCACACTCCACTCTCCAAAACTCTTTTCACTGCCTGTGGCTGATTTTACTGAGTCAGAACATCATAGAGGAGAGCAAGTGCAAAAGGCAATGGGCACAGGGGAGGCAAATGGGGACCCCTATAACTGACCTGCTGGAGTCACCCTGCAGACATCTGCCAAACACACCTGCTCCCTAAGCAGGCTCAATTCCTGTATTTCCTCCTGCTGAGCATCCCGCGGGGGTCCCCTCCTGGTGCACCCACTGCCAGCAGCTGCTCTGGCTCCTCCAGGGCTGGGGGAAGGATGTGCTGGGAGAAAGTGAAACTACAGACACAGCAGCAGCGAACAAACTGATTAAATTTCCCGTGCCTCGTATGTTGTCTGAAATAACAGCCACACTTTTTCATTATGCTGGAACAGGTGAAAACTCCGCAGTTTATTGCCTTGAAATGAGGAGAGCATTAAGATTTCAAATTGCCTTTCACGCTGGGGATTCCTTGTTATTCCTGCCTTAGGTCTACGGGTTATTTACCTTGCTTTTGGTTGGGGGTGGGTGGGGCGTGTTGTATTAGTTCAAGCTTACATCCCCCTAAGTGTTTGCATTTCACATGTACCACTATGTAAAGAGAACTGTTTGGATAATTCCCCTTTGCCAGCCTGGAGGTGCCTACATGGGAGAACTCCCATCTATCCCTGTCTGCCTCTGCCTACAGCTAAGGGAGAGGCTGTGGTTTTTGGAGGGGAAGGGAAAGAAGTGGGGTAGGGTTGTCTTACCATGATGGCCTCGGCTTGCTTGGAGTCCAGCTCTGACACCGCCCTGCGGAAGCCTTTGGCTGCAGAGGTGGAGATGTTCGGGGTTGGCATCTTTGCTCTTCCACGAGCTCCGATCTTCGCTTTCCAGCTCCTTGCCAGCTTTTTATAAGGCAGGGCTGACGTCAAAGACTCTTTCAAATCTTCTCTCCCCCCGCCACCTCCCCATCACCACCTCCCTCCTTTCTCCCCCTCGGGCGGAGAGGAGGAGGGGACGTGAAGGAGAGAAACGTTTCTGTCCCATTAAATCTAATCGCTACAAAGATTGCAGACACCCTGCCTTCGCAGACCAGACACTCCCCCCACCTGTTTGC
Source organism: Aramus guarauna (assembly GCA_013400195.1). Lineage (NCBI taxonomy): Eukaryota > Metazoa > Chordata > Aves > Gruiformes > Aramidae > Aramus > Aramus guarauna. The sequence goes on from VXBL01003319.1 coordinate 484,667, forward strand.
CTGCGCCCAGAAGATTTCTACTCTGTCTTTTTCCCTCCTTCTTCTTGATGGAGTTCGCTCTCGCACTGTGTTGCAGTCCGACACGTTTGCTTTCCCAGCTTGGGAGTTGCATGAAAGGATTTTGATCTGTGAAAGAACAAAATCAAAGGAAGGAAGAGATTCAGCCCTCTCTAGCTCTTTTTTCCCCATGTTTGCCTTGTCATTGAGGCAGGAAATGAATAGGAAAATAACACTGTTTCCCCCAAGGCAGCCGCGGGACTGGATGCTGTTCTCACGTAGGCACCTCCCGATGCCTGGCCCCTGTAAACGCTGTGCTTTTCGGTACTCTCCCACCACCTCATGGCTTGGTTCGGCCATGGAATGCTGACAGCGGGATTACAGAATGGGGCTCCTTCAGTCCTCAGAGATGAAAAAGGTTTTGAAGAAAATAACCTGGAAAAAAACACCTCTCAATCCTCCCTTCCTAAGGGCTTTGCACCTCTTGCAGTAATTCCTAAGAGACCAAATGCCCAAGGACCTCCGGGGCTGTGACAGCTCAGGACCCATCCCAGGACTCTGCTTTGCTATGAGCAAAAGTGGATTTTTCCTCCCAGGGGATCTGCAGCAGCTCTCCCACGGCAAACAAGTGCTGTGGGAATGCACGGTCCTGCTTCCTCTGAGCCACTGCCATGCCGGGGACAGACCACTGGCTGGCACAGATCCCTGTGGTGGGGAAGCTGGTGGCACTTCACTGGCTGACTGCCGGAGAGCTCACCTGCAACCTTGCCAAGCGTGGCATTGCTTTGGAAGAAGTCTGCTGAAGACACCTGGTTAGTGCTGGTGTCTCATCCTTCCTGCAGTGGGACAGCTGAGTTCGTACCAGCGTGCTGATGATTTTGCAGTACCAAAAACCTTGGAGGACAACAATACCATTGTCCTCTTCGAGGCTGCAAAGCTCTTTATGTTTGCCATCTCCTGCAAATAATGAGGAGCAGACAGCATGATCAACGCTGCCAGTCCCACCAAGGCAGCTTGGGAAACCCCAACTGGCGGCTGGTAGAAGGTGAAGCTGAAGTGAGCAGTTGGCAGAAGCTAAAGATTTGGTCCAGTAATGAGCCAAAAATAATTTGAATTCAGGTGGAGCAGCTTCTTTTATTGTGGATGCTGAGGACACCCTGCTGTTCAGTACAGTGGAAACCAGAGGAACAAGTGAAGCAGCCGTCAGGGCTCCTCTCTCCCCAGCCTCTGCATCCTCCCGTGTGGTACCACCTTGCACACTGGGAGCAGCCATTGCTTTTGCTTGAATTTCATCCTCTGACTCTCCTCAACTTTCTGCTTGCCCTCTGGTAAATCCTGGAAGCCCAAAACACAAGATAAAAACCCACCAAACTGATGGAGAGGAATGCTGCCCGGTGTTGCAGGATCTTCTCAGAAAATATTTTAGGGGCAAGTCCAGAGTCATCCCCACTGCCCAGCAGCTGGGCAAGGAACAACACTGCAGGCTCAGTCACCTCCTGGCTGCTGGGGTGGCCTTGGGGACTCCCTTACTGGGGGATACAAATTAGCACAATGCTACAGTTGATTTTTTTCGTGCCACTGGCTGAGGTGGACTGTGCTAGCTGGACAAGCCGGGGTGCTGGTAATACCACTCTGTGACACCAGCGCTTGCTCCCACGCTGCTGCCTTAGCCAGGCGACCCAGCTGCACTCGCTCCAAGCTGCTCCCACTTTTGAGCCCATTTTTTCCAGCAGGATCACAGAACAGATCATCAGCATTGCCGATTGCACTGCCAGTGAGAGACCGCTGTCACCTAAGGACTGATGGCTGTCTTTGACAGCCAGGCTTGCCGACCTGCTTAGGAATTGATCGCCTCCTGGCTAAGGGAGCAAAAGGTTTGGGGATGACTCTGGGACAACATTCCTTTAAAACACAGCCCAGGTCCTGCTGAAGTTAATTTTTCCATGATTATGATCTCATATAGATTGCCATCCATGCTGTCTCATGTTTCAACGTTCAGTCCTGGCTTATTTTGAAGCAAGGCTTTTCTCAGGGATCTCATGGACAGGACTTTCAAGAACTGTGATGTTCATTCCCATGCTGGAACATTTCTGTCTTACCCCAATCACAGCCACAGAGTGTGAAGAGGGATGCCCACCCCAGACAATCCCACAGAGGTCAATCAATCACAGCAATTTATCCTGATTTTTACCCCACAAGAGATTTGGTCCTCTTCAGAGACCAAAGGTAAAAGTGCTTGTATTTTTATCTTTGGCACCCTTTCTGACATAAGAGGGATTAAAGACTATCAGTAGGTCAGTAGACTGTAAGAAAGAGCTTCTTCAAACAAGCAGGTCTCTGTCCTAGATTGCACTAGTGTCTTGTCTTAGGAAGACTGAATCTGCTCTTAGTGCTTTCTAGCATGTAGGAAGTAGATTTCATCTGGAAATACATGAGTTAAAAGCAAACTAAGATCTCTGGTCATCTGAAGACAATCTATGAAGACTGACAGGAAGAAGAACCAACTCCAGAAGAGGCTACAAAATTGTTCATGTTATACATCAATGAAGAGCCCTCACTGGGGATTCTGTAACTCCATTAATGCCAGTAACATAAACATAAAAAGAAAACAAAGACGACGCCTCTTGCAGCCGTTGCCTGTTTGCTTTGCTGAAGAAGTTGTCCATTGCAGCTTTACAGCCACACGAGGCCGTTCCATGCAACGGTGGTGTCGGATCGCCTAGGATGAAGCTGCAAAGGTGTTAAGGGCAGAAAGCCATAGTCAGGCCAAGTACACAAGAAATGCTTAATGAAAACTCTTCAGATACTTTGCTAGTGTGATACACTGTCACAATACGAGCATTGTCAATGAAAGGCCTTGCCAAGACTGGGCCAGTTCCACTGGGATTTCCTTTGGGAAGGATAAAGGGACTTGGGTGGGAGGACAGTTACAAGAATTGCATTTGAATATTTTTATCAAAGAAACTTTTAATTCTGGTTGAACTCATCTGGATTGCACTACCTTTAAAACAGCATGTAGAATATGGAATTTCAACATTTTTTGTTTGAGGTTTTCAGTTCAATTTTAGGACAAAGACAAATTTCAAATTATTTAATGAATTTAATCTCTTCTCCTTCATACTGTTTTCTTACCTAAAAATCAGAAAGATAAACCATTTCGTCAGACCTTTTATCTTTTTGTAACTGACTTAGTTTAAAGGTCTCTTTAGAACAGCATTTGCCAGGGATGATAAACCTAAAATCATCCATCAAAGCAAGTTCCAGTTATCCAAATTTGTAATCAATTTGCTGAAAGGATAGCCTTAAAATGTCAGTTCATGTAAAGAATTGAGAAAACTGGTAAAGTACTTTAATAAATATGGGAACAGAACAAGTCACTCAGCCTTCCTGCAGACTGTAACATATTCGGAGATCACATATGAAGGCTTTTCTGACAAACAGCAGCTTTAAAAAGCACCGATAACATCAGACAAGTTTTCAAGACTATTGTATGAATAGATGAAATTTCTTTGAATATATTTTCTGTTTTCCTTTTGTCTCATTGCATATTGTTTCTCTCCTTGTGAAATCCCGTACTTTATTTAAGCTAGTTAGTTCTTCTACTTAGTTAGCTCATGCCAAAGCCCTTGATTTTTAATCCCTCTTCTTTATATGGATGACAGATTAGGCATACAACTCTTTTCTTTTTTAATCCCTGCTAATCTGTCACCCCCCCCATCCCTGTCTGGTGATGAGAGTCCTGCATTGTACAGAAATGCTCTCCAGCATGGAGACTCCACATAGCCAAAGTCCTGCTTTCCATGCAACCAAGCGCAAAACTTCCAGACTGCCACAAGTAATGGTAAGACTTTCTCCCTCTGACAAAAGTGGAAAAATCAGGTTGGCTCTCCTGTCCTGGAGGAGCTGACAGAGGAAGTGAGCTGGGAGAAATCACATGGCAGCAGGATCTCCTTTTGGGCAGGAAGGTGGGCAGCAGGTGGACATCCTTCAGAGCACTGTTATCAGCATAACTGCAAGAGGACAGGCATTGCTTTTTCCCAGCCAGTCCAGTGCAAAGCTTAGCACATTTTCCACCTGTGTCCTTCCCAGACAAAGTCCCACTTTTTTGGAGACCACCCACAGCTTGGACATTTCCATCTCTTTGTGTGTCTCCATCTTTATAAATCACTTGTTTGGGTCCATGTGTAATTTCTGCTGCTATCAGACATGACTTCTGGGGCGTGTGAGCCTGTTTGGTTAAACCAAGCCAGGCTTGTCTCAGCTTTTGTCATGTTTGCCTGACTACCATATTTGCTAATGAGGAAGAGGAGCCTTTAGGAAGCTTTATGAAGGAAATACAACAGATGGATGGGTCTTCATCACCGCTTTGTTTCTCACACTCTAACCACATGATTGTCCTTGAATATGTGTGAGTCCCATGTGTATCCAGCTGTGTGTTTTAAGGGATTAATCTGACATAAAGCAGAAACAGCAAACACTGCTGGACACTGCTTTGCTGCACTAGTCCCCAGACAGAAAAGAACACAAACTGGGCAGCTCTGACTGTGCCTCCCTCAAGGGTAAAGCAGACCCATAAAGGATCCAGAAATGGCATTAAGGTGCAGAGTGCTGGTGGTCCTTGGGAGGCTCATTTCACCTGCCACTGTATGCAGGATTGGCAGTGCAGGGAGAAGAGCAAGATATTATCTTTGGCATCTTTGGATCCACATGGTCATTTTGTGCATCCTCAATAATCACCATTCCCAAGCACCTCGGCTTTGGGGACCAAGAGGAAAACCGCATCTGACAATCTACCATCTCTCATCATGGGAGTTGGAGAGATGTTCATGCAACAGCCTGTGGTCTTGATACAAGTCACAGGGTGAATCAGTGCCAAAGGCATTTACAGCCCAGCCTGGCGAGGGCGGGGGTCTCTCCGGTGGCCCAGGGACAGGGTTTGCACTGTGAGAGTGCCCCACCAAGGGCCAAAGAAAGGGACAGTGTACACTGATGTGAAGGCAAGCTGCCATCTCCCATCACAGCCCAGGCAACCCTGATGGCCATGTGGGGTGCCCAGGTCCCCTTGTTGCTCTTTCTTCCATCCACCCACTCTCCCTCCCACTTCCCTTCCGCAGCCTGAATAATTACAGTCTGCTACATGAAGCAATTACGGGGGGGGCTTAGCCAACCCCATCATGAGATGTTTTTTTCTCTTCTCTCTGCACAGCTCCATTCCCTGAGTGCCACAAAAGAGTTTAATAACCCATAATGACACCTCAGTCTTCCACGTCATTGCAGCCTCCCTAGGACTGGGGCAGTGGCAGGAGGAAAAAAAAAAAAAAGATAATTAAAATCCTCTTCTCCCTCTTAACTTTGCAGCCTCCTATTATCTAGAAAACACTGACTTCTGTGCTCACGCTCTCCCACAACTGACAAGCCTGGAAGGGGGAAGGGGGGCTGCAAGCAGCAAAGATGTGCTAGCTCTTCAGTACGGGCAGCAAGACGGTTCCTGCCACCCTGGGAGAAAAGCTCTGCCAGATCAGATGAGATTTAGCAGCTTCAGACCTGGTCCAGTGGTCAGGCCAGATGTGGGTCCTGGCCCTCCATTTCCCCCACTGTGGAGGTGACCACTGGGATATAAAGAGTTCTGGTGCAGGAGCTGGTCTTCCAGCCAATGGGTAAATCCCAAGGCAAAAATAAAAAATTTCAATTATGTTAAAAAAAAAACAACAAACAAACAGCTGAAGATACACTTTCCTAAAGAAGATGGAGCAGACCTGTGCAACCTCCTCTAGTGCCTTTTTGCCTTGGTATGTGTTGGTACATTTTCACAGTGTAGTGTACAGGATAGATCTGATCCACAGACAATGGAAAAAGCAATGACTTGAGGATCAAGGCCAATACCCTCGGCAGCTAAATACAAACCTCTGTCCCCAAGATTTCACATTTCAGAAAGCCAGGTCAGGTTTTAGCTAAATCTGAGAATATTCCTATCAGCCACAAAAAAATGACCTCCTGCCCTCCATTTTGAGGCATGGATCTAGCTGGTCTCACAACTCTGTTCTCATCTCCACATTCAGATTCAAATTTTATACTCATGCTGCTCAAATTATGCCTCAAAACCCATCAAATCCGCTCTAATTGGTCAACAAGGAAAATAAAACTCTGGGATGTTTTTACAGCAATCAGCTTTTCAGAGGAAAATAACAGTGAATGTTTGGGGAAAGGGTTTTCAGAGGGAAGGGAGGCTGCTTGGAGAAAAAAAATCAGACTCTCCCCAGGAACCAAGATTTTAGCCCTAAATTTTTGGAAACAAATGCAGCAGCAATCCCTCTCTCTTTCAGGAAATGGACGTGGAACAGGTGAGAGAAAATTCAGAAATATTGTATTGATTATTCACCTGCCGCAGCAGAATCCAGAACAACGATCTTGTCTCGGATCAATGGGGAAGCACTTAGGAGCAATTTTCTCTTTGGAAATGTGGACAGCAAGCAGACAGTCAGGAGCAGGTGGCGGAATAAAATGCACTGTCTTATGGAGCATGCCATCTTGTGGGGTTGTAAAGCTAATTGCTGACACTTCTGGCCCACTGTATTTCGAGTATTTCAACTCATAGACAACTTCTTTAGCAAGGTCATCAGGGAATGTCACCTTTGTGCAGAAAGGTAGCCTATATGTATTGCAGCCGGTCTCCTCCAGCACTACCTTAAAATCAGTCCTTCTGATTTTAATTTATGTCTGTGATACCCAATATTTTACTCTCAGCTCCTGGAGTCAGCTTTCTTTAAAAAAAAAAAAATAAATTAAATGCAACCTTTTTGAGAAGGGAGGAAAGACTTATGAGGAGTCTAGGAGCTCCCAGAGAGGTAGAAAACCTCTCCAGAAACAGTAATTATCATATGGAGATCTGGCACAGAAATTTTGAACATTGAATTTGACAGTGAATATGCTTTTCTGGTTTAAAAAAAAAAAAAAAAGGATAGTGCAGGTAAACAACTGTCTGAAAACATCAGAAACTTCAAATGTCTGGCACTAATCCTATTGCCGACCACCAGCACAGAAAACATGGGGCTGCCTTTCTGACTGCTGACCTCATGGCCGTGGGCAAGTCATTTAACTCACTGCCTTAATTTCCTGTCTTCTGCCTCGAGGCTGGCAATTGCTGTAACCTTCAGCTGCAAAGAACCAGTTAATAGTGGGCAATAGATGTAGAAATCAAGGAAAATATTTGGCTCTTGCCTCCTTTCAGTCCTCTCGCCTCCTTTCAGTCCTCTCGCCTGTAGTCTGATTGCCCATCAGGCCTCTGCATTGCTGAAGACGTGTGGAAAAGGGACTCATGATACTGCTTGTTTTTTCTCCACACCCTTGGAAGTCCCAGCACTAAGAAGTTTGCAGTGACCGGGATCCTCCAACTCTTTCTCCAGATGAAAAGAGAAAATTGAGGGCATGTCCCCATTTTATCAACAAGTTCATTAAGTCCCAACCCTACTGTATTAAGTCATTCTTGAAAGTGGGCTTTGGGGTGCTCAGTCTCTTCACTGCTAGTGACCACGGTGTCTGGCCTGATGTGTTTAACCTTCTTGCTTATCCACCCACACCATGGAGTAAGGTATAATTTATCTAGCTCACAGCAGCATCAAAATGGAGAAAAACAAGCCACAGTGAGGGATCCAAAACAAGTTCCCATCACCCTTTCGGAAGGACTAGAAATACATCACTGCGTGTTGGTGTCATCTTAGCATGGCCAAAGCTGATGGCATGGGACCAGAAGGGACTTTGACCCATTGCCACCAGTCCCCTGTGACTGTAGGACTTGCACTGCAAGGCTGCACAGTGTGTCTGGGGCGGATCTGGACACCACACCTGCTCTTGGGACGTTCCCCTGAGTGTTGTTTTCCCCTTGGTTTCTCAGTCATCCACCCCTCTCTGCTCTAGCCATGAAAGCAAATGATGCTAGAAGAGGCCAAGGATTCTCCATCAGTGCTTTGTCAGTTTGCCCAACCCTCTCTTTTTTCATGAACATGTCACTTGTTTGACGTAGATACATCTCCTTCCCCCTCCTCTCACTTCCTCTCTCATCTTCCGTAACCACAGCTCCAGGTCAGCAAGGTGGACCAGTGAAATGAAGCTCAGTGCTACTTCCGTGTGATCAGAAAATCGCTGACTTCTTACCCACTCGGTTCCCTCTCTCCTCAGGCACTGGAGGGTAAAAACCATCCGCCTGTCAAACAAAAGGTCTGATGTGATTTTAGCATTAAGAGTCACACAAAGGGTCTCAGACCTATGAAAATGTCATGAGATTGACTTCATACAAATGTTTATTCATCATTCTGTCTATAGGTGTTTTGCATTCAGCATTGAATGGATGAAATCTATTATGGAGACACAACCAGTTCTAAATTAGAAATTGTCACCAGCATTTCACAGTGCTTTCCTATTGATTCACATCTGCTCGGGATCTCATCTGTTATTCCTAATAGGTAGTCATCAAGTAAATACCTGGGAAAGAGCATGAGAAAATATTTTCCTCTTCCTTTTAGAAGATGAATGTAAATGTATCACCCATGGCAAGGTTCATTCCACCCAGCGGGCTTAAGAGGATGACTCATCAAAGCCCTGTGCTTCTCTTCTGGATCTTCAAGGTGTATCAACAATGTTTTATTGATCCAAAGTCATGGAAAGTAAAGAAAGAAAACTGTGTGATCTATACTGGTACAATATGCCTGACTTCAGTAATTCTGCCATCAAGCTTCTGGGATGATGCGATGGAAAAGCAGGGTCTATGAGATTACATTTCCTATCCTCCCAGTGATAGGACCGTCTCTCCTCTACACATACAGATCCTTTAATCTAGTAGAGAAGAGAACAAAAAAGATCGGTAGCTGAAAGTTAGGCAAAGAAGAAAAGTTCAAGTCAGCAGTAGGTCATACATTTTTAATAGTGATGGTGAGCAAGGGCATTGGGAAAGCCATGTTCCCCTTTGCTTGAAGTATTCTAACCAGAACAGGTACCTCATATGAAGATAGTGTCCATCAGACACAGAGACAGGACAGGGTAAGACTAATGGGGATGGCACAGCCCACGTGCTGTGCAGGAGGAGATATGGCTGTGATGACCCGTCTCACAAAGTACAAAGCCAGAGCAGGAGTACCTACTGTCCCCAAACAGGAAGACCCCTACCAACTCCCACCAGCACAGCATGGCTGAGGTCTTTCTACCTTGCAAGAACTGGCCAAGACTGGTGTTGGAAACCTCACATTTCTAGTGAGACAAGCCAGGTAAGAAAACACCAACCCTGCAGAGGAAGTCTTTAGCCTTCCCGCATGTACCAGCTAGGAAAATGTATGTCTCTGTATCACTTAATGTGGAAATTATGTGTCTTGAGTGCTCATCCTTCCCCCTTCCCCTGTTGGTGCAGGTGATGTTTGCCTCAGGAGAGTTAATAGTACTTTCACTTATTTAATTTACATCAGGGACGTGCTAGATGGTAATGAGGTGTGCTGGTATAGGAGAAGTACCACAGAAGCAGCAGCAGCTAAAACCCCCCCAGATCTTCATTGTTCAGTCTCCCTTCTCATTCCTACCCCCAAAGCATTGCCAGAAGCAAATAAATGCCTTTCTAGTGGGGGGAGCCAGCATGTGGTTTTCTCCAGCAGTCTCCTCTTTCTCATATTGCTTCCTTGCCTCTCCTGTGGGTTTGCCTTCCCCCAGCTCCCCATCCCCTTCCTCCCCGCCTACGCCTGATCCACACAGTGGCAGAAGCCTGGCCATAGCCTGAAGGGATTTGCCTTGTGTCTTTAGTAGGATGGTGTTCGTTTCCCTTATCTGTCCCTGGTAGGGCCATGTGTTTTGTCTCTTCTCCCCCTCCCTGCAGATGCGTAGTTGAGGGCAACGAGAGACAAGGGGTCCTTGTAAGTGACTTATGATAATTGCAGAGCAGCAACTGCTCTGAAAATCTAAATTCCTCCCTGACATTTCCAGTCTAAAGCTCCCACTGACTCAGCTGCTGCTTGTGATATTTAAACAAGGATTATCTCCTTTTTTATTCTTTTCTTTTTGATAATGGGATGGCAGAAGGTTAGTTTAACACTTTCCTACAGTTTGTTTGGCTGTTACAGACCCAGAGCTCTTCAGGACTGTAACCCAATCTCAGCTTCCCAAGTCACTTCTTCGGCATGACTGGGATGAACAAAGGCTCCCATGACTAAAAACCAAGGATCTTTCCCTGGATTGTCATCTTTTCCAAATTTTTCTTCAGATGAGCTTTAACGTACTGGGAAATTTACTGCTTTGGGTGTAAAAAGACTTATCCCATTGGCTTCAGCAGAACTGCACCTGACTTATCCCTCCCAGTCCTCGTGTGTTGCATCTTACAGTAGTTTTCTGTATATTAAAACAGATTTTATTTTGTAGGGATGCTGTGCAGCATGTCCACAAAGAAACCTTAAAGAAAGCTCAGGGCACTTTCTGATCCCCAAGAAACACGAGTGTGGCAGCACTGGGGGAGAACATGTGCTACTCAAAGCTCTCCATCGGTTCAGAAACTACCTGGCAGGCAAGGGACAGCATTGCAAGTAATGCCCCATCAGATCCCCTGCATTTCAGTGCTTCAAAAGGGCATACAAAATGCAGAAAGTCAGTCCCCCTCATGATAACACCAAACAGGCAACCAACCGCAAGCCTTTGGGTCATCCCGAGCAAGCCCTCCATGCCCCAGAGGATGCCCCAGGGTGGCCCCTGCGCACACGGGCTCCGGGAGGCTGCCATGAGGCTCCGTCTCTGGGGGCTGTGGGATGCTGCAGCCTCCTCACTAGCGCTCAGAAATGGGAGCGGGATCAATGTGCCTGATAACCTGTCATTACGGTGTGCGCTGAGCCAGATCAGCCCTTCCAGTGCCCTGCCATTAGCCAGCCATTTATTCCTGAAATTGGCTGAGAAATTGCTGAGGATGGGGCTAGGGGGNGCATTTTTCTCTGCTTTTCAAAGAGATGGAAAGGTTAGGAGGTGGTAAGGGGGCTGTCCCATGCCCTGTGGTGGGGTTTAGGGTGGAGTGGACTGGAAAAATTTAAGCAGTGCAGACATGTTTGAAAGCGTGGAGAAGGTGGGCACACAGCTGTGGGCTGGACCTGGTGGAAGTTTGGGTCTGCCTGTGCACATTGGGCATCCATAGCACTGGCATTGGCAGTGGGGGGCAGCACAGGGCCCCATGTTTCACCACGGTCCCTATCGCACTGCCGCAGCCAGGCTAAGCAAACACATCCCTAAATGGAGATGCTCCCGCTGCCCTGCCGATAAGCAGTGCAGGGCGGATGCAGAGACAGCTGCCTGTTGTTCCCTGTGCCCTGTGACGCAGGGCTGCTTTTCAGCCCCGGTAGTGCATGGAGGAGGTCTCCGTTAAACCCTTGTTTGATCAGAACCAGCACCGTTTGGACTGCATCCCTGCTGGGGGAAGCCAACACCTTCGGGGACCTTAAATGAGCAAATGGTGCAGAGCTGGTGTGGCCCTGCTGTCTGGTTTGGGTCACCATCCCACCCTCATCAGCCCCCCTCCTAGTGCCAGACCTTCCGTGCATGGCAGCCCATGATCTCAGGGACATCATCCAGGGAGGGGCAGTGCAGGTCATGCCAGACCTCGGATGGACAGAAAACCTGGTCTCCACCTTGTGGTTCCTCCCAACTTGGGGCACCTGTTTCCACTCCTGGGGTGTCTCCATGGCAATTGCAGCTTCCAGGCAGTGGAGACCTGAGGCTGAAATCCAATGCTGCTCACCATTTTGTTCCTTGAGAATAAAGCACCGGACAAAGAGTATGCTCTTCTCTTGCTGCACAACTCAGGGACCCAGCAGTGGGGTACGGCTGTGCACCAGCTGTGTGCGAGACCTCCTCTCCTGGCACTATTGTCTCTTCTAGAGAGCAGCAGGCAGCCACCAAAGCACGATCAAAGCAGTGCAGTTTAGGCACAGTGTGATAATGGTGGCGTGGGTGCTTGGGTGACACTGCTTATCCTTAGAGCATCTTTCCTAGCTTCTTCTTTTCCCAAATTAACATCCTTCCCTGGTCCAGATCTATTTGAAAGGCCTTCTCTGTAAGCAGCTCTTACAGCATGTTTAGGATTGGTCAGGTGAGAACGTGTTTTGAACTCCTCTATCAGGGAAGTCCATGCCCCAAGATGGAAAACACCTTGTGTGTAGTTCCCACAGGCTTCTTTTTGGGCCTTAGTCACCTCTACTGCCCCAAAAAGGACCAAGGGAAGTCCTCATGCCCAGGAAGAGTTTAAAGGTTAGCCTCAAATTGAGGTTAGCCTCCATTCCTCAGTTGGCCGGTGACACACCAGATGGCCTATGGTGCCCTTCAGAGGGACCTTGACAGGCTGGAGAAGTGGTCAGATGGGAACATCAGCAAGTGACAATCCAAAGTCCTGCCCCTGCAGGGGAATAATCCCATGCACCAGTACATACTGGGGGCCAACTGGCTGGAAAGCATATTTGCATGGAAGGTCCTGGGTGTCCTGGTGAACCTGGCTGGACCCAGCCCCATGCAGCTGCTCTGCCTGAGCAGGGAGCTGGACCAGGTGATCCTGAGATCCCTTCCAACCTCAACCACTCTCCATTCTGGGATTGTCAATGGAGGGAATAGAAAAGAAAAAACATTAAAATAATAAGTCTTGAAAAAGATCCTCTTGAAAAGCCCACCTGAAAAAAAAACACCAAACCAAACCAAACCAAAAAACCCCCAAAAAACCCAAAAAACCTCTGTCTCCCTCCAACTATTAACTGATCAATGCACTTTTCAGTTTTATGGGAAAATTTTTATATAAGGTCCACTTTGTGCTCTTACCAATAATATGACACCTTGCCACCTTCTTCTAATTGTTATGACACATTGGAGTTGCTACAGGATCACTTACAGGGCTCCTGGCTCGGTGCCATCAGGTCCCAAATACCTGCGGGGCAGCTGTGAGCCATGGGGATGGAGCAATGGCTGGGCATGGTGATGGGTGACCAGTTGCTGCTTGTGACGTGCCTGGTGGCCTGTGACATGGAGTGACTCAAAGCTCCAGGCTGGGCCCTGTGCTGAGTCATGACATGGGAGCCTCCCCCCCTGCATCCTCCAGCCGTTGCTGGCACAGGCAGACTGAGAGAAATGGTGGCTCACGTGGCTGATGCTATCTCTAGAGAAGGCTCTCCTACTCCTTCCAGAGCCTCTCCAGAAGATGGCTGACATTTGTTCATGTCTATAAGGTGCTTTGGAGGTCTTAGAACAGGGAGATGCTCCATTTCTGTCCAATAATAGCATGAAAAGTCATATTCACATCCTTTCTAAGGCTCTTCTGTAATTATGACACCATGTGCTGCTCCCTTCCCTGTCTCCCATAATGGATGTCCATCAGGTCTCTGACACACAGTAAGAAAAACAGGTTGTGTTTCCCATGGGAGCTTCACCAGCTCCCATAATCTCTTGGTTATTCTCCTGTCTCACTGTAGGTGGTAGGATTGACCATAGGTAGGTCAGTCTCTGGGCTTCTATTCTTGCTAGAAAGACCTGAAAAGCAGATCCCCTTCTCCCAGAGTCCACAGATGTGCAGGACACTAGAAGTGTTTTATTTCTGCCCACTTCCTTGTGTGCATGGCTGAAAGAAACTCAATTCTTGTGTTTTCTTGAGAAGTGGTGGCCCAGAGATGTCTGTGAGATGGTCCTGACCCTGAAAGCTCCTTCTGAGGGCCAACTTGCCTTAAAATAGGAGCTAAAGCTGGTCTAGAAACCTACTGGGCCTATATTTTGTATGCAAAGCAGATATAAAGTCACATATCCATCTCCACCCTGTCTTTTGGTCAGTGATATTAAAACTCTGTTAGGTCTCAAAAAACTGTAATCAGAGATGCATCCGGGAAGAAGAGAAATCCAAACCATCCTCTCAGTAACCTTCTCCACCACGACTCACTGTCCACAAAAAGAATTGGTCGTAAACGTGCCTGATGTTCAAGTCTCTCCTACCCTTTGTCCGAAGCCTTCCCTCTGCCCCAGTGCAGCCTGCTGGTGGTCAGCCAGGAGTTGAAGCGGGAGGCAGAAACCCAGAGATGCTCCTGTGGGTCCTCACGCCAGGCGAGCTCTGCCTGGGGGACACACATGTCAAAACAGGATTGCAAAACCTCAGCAGCTCTCAGGTCCACTCCTCTCCTCCTCTCCACTGACAGCCGCTTCTAACAGGAGATGTCCATAAGGAAGAAGTGGTTTCCTGAAACAAGAGGGACTTGGAACAGCTCTCCTCCTTTCAGTAAACACTCATTTGTTTAATGGGTGGAGACGGGCACAAGGGAGCCTGAAATCTCATTCCCCTGCCGAATTTCCAGGAAGCCGAGTGTGCTGACTCCAGCTGGACGCACAGCCTCAGCCCACAGAAGCCACCTGTCCCTCGTCTCCTCATGACAGCATGTTCGCTCGCCCTCTTTCTCCCTTGTTTTTACCCTTTTGTTCAGATCCCGCTTCGCTTCAGGATGACTGTCAATGACTCTGCAGACGGGCGCCTGCCGCTGCCTCCCCATCCCCACCTGCAGCCCTGGGATATGCCACAGCAGGGGACAGGGAACAGCTCCAAAATAAAGCGTGCCCCACGGTGGGGCAGGACTTGCAGCCTCTCTGCTCCCTTCCTCCACAGTCAAAACCCAGGTCATCCAAAAAGGCTTTGGTTCAGACACCTGTTTTGAAGTGATCTGGATCTGATTTTTGGAAAAGTTTGACGCTTAGGTAACTTTTGAAAAATGTCTGTCTGCTGTGAAAAATGGGGTCACAGGCTTCACCTGAAACTGTTTCTAAAAGGTCTTAAACCCCTTGTTTCTCTTAATGTGGTTTTTAAACCCTGCTTTTTCCTTTCTTCCCTATTTTCCCTATTTTCCTTATAACTGGGGGCATGGGACAGTTTCCCTTCATCACAATTCTTTTCAGCGTTAAATAGTGACCTCCTGAAGTGGCTCAGAGATGTGCTGGCATTTTGAAGCCTTTTATTAGGCAGTGGTCCACTCAGAGATGCTGAAGAGGGCTTAACCGCCGCGGTTGTCAGGAGGCAGGGAGAGGCGAGGGAACCGTAATTGAGGGTTTAGACAGCGTTTCACTCTGCAGGACACCTACCGTCAAAATCAGGCAGGTCTATCGATCGGCTTCTCAAGTGGTCTGCCTCTCCTATTAGCCCTTTCCTGGGCAATGCACATGGTATTGAAGTATAGATTTTTGGTCACACTTTGCAGTGACACCAGAGACAGCCAGCATTGGGAGGCGCAGGAAAATAAGAAGACGTGATATTTTTATGGGAAAAAGATAGGGTCCCGCCCCAGGCAGGTCTTCCTTGCACCATCACTTTGTGGGGAGCAGTGCATCCAAGCTGGTCTGGGAAAGTCCCATGGCAAATCCCTTTCAAATAATGTAGTCTTAATTTAAGGTACCCCAAATGACAGGATGAAAGTTTTTCTGTTCAGGGAGATGAGGAGTTAAAATGCAGAGAAGAATTAGTTGTGCAGTATAAAAACTGTGGAGAACTAGTCCAAAGCAAAGTACACTTGGTAAAAAAGAGGATGGCATCTTCCCTGGCCAACACTGTTTGATATCTTAACCGGTGGTCTGAAAGAAAGTTATGGTGGCTGGCAAGCTTTGTGGACAGGGAATGAACTGGTGGTGCAGTGAGTACTCAGAGATCGGTAGTTTTCTGTGTAGTGTCTTTTAAGATGGAAAATGGATTTAATAGGTGACGCTTGCAGGATAGGGATGCTCTCTGCATATCTGAGACTATCAGGAAGGAGTTGGCCAGTTAGTCATAGAGCATCATGAGGAGCTCCAAGGTGCAGGGGAAGGAGCAGAGGTTGGAAGGTGCCATCCCAGCAGTGGGGAGACCTTTGCTAAAATCCTCCTGTGCCTATGGGCTGCTTCCCTTGGCAGGTACCCTCAGCCTGTTGCAAGGCTGAGGTTGCTGTGCAAGCAGTCTGTGCTCTGCTTCGCGGCTCCACCGCCAGCACCTGGGCCTCACGCGCTTCCGGATGGACAAAGGCAGGGGAGCGTTTGTGACAGACGGTGCACGGGCAGGAGGGTAATACCGGGGCACGAAGGGGAGATGTCATCATCTTGTGGCCTCCACGTGGCACCGAGTGTTGGGACGTCTCATTCCCGTCCCTGAGGGCTGGCGAGCTGCGTCCTGCGTGCCTCAGCCTCCCCCGGCAGAGAGGATCCTGCTGCTCTGCCGCGCCCAAGGCTGTTCGACCCCGGGGAAGGCGAAGGGGTGGGAGCGGTGTTACGGGACGTGCGGTCCCGGAGGCTTTCCTTGCTCAGCGCCCGGCGGGGTGCCCCCGGGGCCGGTCCGGGCGGTGCAGAGAGCCGCGGTACGGCCGCGGTACAGCCGCAGTACGGCAGCAGCGCACCGGGCGGCGCTGCGGGTCCGCCGGCGGCCCCGGCGTCCTCCCCCGCCACATCCCTCTGCCGCTTCCCCGTGCTTCGGGGAGCTGCGGGTCGGTGCGGGGAGGAGGGAGAACGCAGGCAAATTCACTCCTGAGCGGCAGCGCTGCTGCCCCCGTGCACCCAGCCTTGCTAATGACAAACAACCGAGGAGCCCTTCCGCTGAAAGAGCAGTACGCCACGCAGAGCTACAACAGCTGGGTCTCCCTGGTTGGAAGCTGCAGCTACTCTTGCTATCAGAGGAAAGGTACAGCTGCAAAGACCCTTTCCAGGCCCACACCACCCTACACCCAAAGCATTGCATGATTTACTACAAGATATAAAGACAGTGGGTTTTTCCTTTAAATTTACGAGCTGTAAATGCCCTAGGACACAGTTTGTGCTTGCAGAATTATTTTCACAGGGAAAATAACCCAAGGAATGAGGTTCTCGCTTGAAGAGTGATGGACTTCTAAAATATAATACAAAGTACTGGCAATCCTATGGTAGTCTCGTGAGGTTGACAGGGTTCTCTGGTTTGCAATGATCTGCCTTAAAGTCTCTGAGGAATTTTGATCTGAATTCAGTTTAACCAAAATTCTGACAAAATTCAGCCAGTTCTCCCTCTGCTCTCCCTCCTCCCCAGGCACCCTATACCAGCACTGGGCTCCTGTTGTTTCTGATGAGTGGGGGCCTGCAGAAAGGTGGATGGCACACAGGTGACAAGTTGTTCAAGAAGTCAGTGGGGCAGTGATTTACAGCAGTCCCTCCTGTGGATGCCCAGTGACTCCTCCATTGGTGCTGAAAGGGAAGATGGGGGTTTTGGCACTCAATGGATCCCATTGTGGCAGCCTGAATCCCTCCTGTCCCTTGGCTTTGAGGGACTGAGCTATGAGAATCAGCAGTTCAGGCTCTTAGGAGGTGGGCACCCATGTCTACATCTCAGTCACCCCTTAGTCCCTTCCTGTTGGC
This sequence comes from Aramus guarauna, assembly GCA_013400195.1. NCBI lineage: Eukaryota > Metazoa > Chordata > Aves > Gruiformes > Aramidae > Aramus > Aramus guarauna. The sequence goes on from VXBL01003319.1 coordinate 502,031, forward strand.
TGTCACAGCAAAGTCCCCCAGCATAAGGCTGTCCCTGCTGTTCAGACACAGATTAGTGCTGCCTCAATGAGGCCAGCTACCTTACCCTCGACTGGCCGCAGGAGAGCAGTCCTGACCAGGGCACATCCTGTGTGTCCTGAAGGACACTTTAGTGATGGCTATGAGCCATGCCCAGCACTACCTCTCCTCTCTTGATGCTCCCAGCCCTTTGCAACCCACTCTTTTACCCTCTGAACCCCAAGGAAAAGCAGCCTTTGCCTGGAATATGGATATTCCCAGTTTCTGCTCTCTTTGGAGCTACGTGGCCACAGCAGCTCCCTCAGCCAACACAGCAGGACTGCCCAGTGCTTTGTAAACATGCTGGGCAGATGCATCTGCCCAAGTGGGCACATTTTCTGCCAGGACACTGGCAGAAGCACCAGGGCTACCATTGGCGTCAAAGTTTGGGGTTTTTTAAAAGACACTTCAAAGTTTTTAAGGCTGTCTTAAAGGTTTGGCTTTCAATCCTAGCAGTCAGCTCTAGCCACGCACCCAGTCTGTCCCACACTTTGTCGCTGTTGCAGGATTTGAGCCCTTCTCATTCATCAATGCATTTCTCAGCTCCTGCTATGGTGCCACACACCCCTGTTCCTTGCTAGTTGCAGCGTTTCTCAAAGTGCTTGAAGGATTGTAGGAAATCCTGCTGTCATTTTTGGCAGGCACACAGTCTCGCCAGTCTTGCAGGCTGCTTCTCCACATGTCTTTGCATTTCTTTTGCTGGAGCTATGGGGGGAGCGTAGCCCTTTTGGTGAGATGCAACTTGCAGGGAGGTCAGGCGGGAGGGAAGGAGGGGAGGCAAGAAAGGGAAAACTACGTCAAGTTTGCCACGGATGCGATGGTATCATGGACTTTTCAACTGAGCAGAGGGTCTGCTGGGAAGCATGCATCTCCCTTGTCACACACCCAGGAGAAGGGACAAATGGTCACTCCATAGCATCTGCTCTGGCTGATGAACATGCAGCTTCTCGGTGAGGGGAGGCCAGAGGTCCCCAGCACACCATCACCCCCTGCTCCTCTTGCCCCCAGCACATGCTCCTTTCTTTTATCTTCTCTACGGGAGAGCAAAATGCTCAGGAGCTCCAGTCAGGGTCTGATGATGGGGCAAAGAGCCTTAGCACAACTCTGAGCTCACGAAAAATAGTCTTATCGGATGTAGGAAGCTTTGGTTTGCTGTAGAAAAGGCTGGGGTCCAAAGATACTCATTGTCCTTGCTCTGCTCTTGCTATATGTGTTTGCACATAGAGTATCTTCATCCAAGCAGTGCTTTCTTTGGATGACCAGAACGAAACCAGAATAAACAAGTCTGGAAAGTCTTGGGCAAGCATTGACAAGATTGTCTTATCTGTGGCTCACTCAGGGAAGTGGGAAATAGAACCCAAAAAGAGGAACATGTTCATAAAACTGTGTTGAATAACTGTGTTTTACCAAATTGGCACCCGTAATCAATCAGAAGCACAACCAGCACATTTCCAAGTCAAGGAAGATGTACACCACCGGCTATCAAGTCTGCAGGGCAGAGCCTGTCTTATCCCATGTGTTTAGCCATCTTCTCCTCTAATATATCCCTCAAAGGCAGGTTCTAGGTAGCCCCATAATAAAAGTAATAGCATTAATTATTATAATGAAGAGTAAACAGGACCTGTTCGCTTCAGAGTCAGAGGGGCAGGCAGTTTTCAGGTCCACAGAGAAGAATGTGGGCACAAGTAAAAGAAGTGGGAAGGCAGCAGAGGCTGTAGCGATGCTGCACAGCAGGGGAGAGCGTGGCAGTTTGGGGGTCCAGGCATGTGTCCCAGCCCTGCCACTGCTCCAAGCAATGACACAGCCCAGCTGCATTTTACATAGCCAGATGCACATGCATCTTGCAGCGCAAGAGGCTGGGATCTGCCACAGGGCAAATTTTTCTCTTGTGAGGGAGAACATTTTTAATCTAACTACCAACCCTGCAAACTCATCCTGGATCTCACAGGAGTTTTTACAGGCAATTGCCTGTAGTAGGTCTCCTGCAGCACCAGTTGGTGGGTTGAAACCCAAAGGTATGTCTTTGAAAGTCTAGGGAGCATTAAATGTCACTGCTGTTACAGTGAGTGGATGGGACTTTGACAGGCAGATGCAGCAAGATCTCTCATTTCAGAGGTGCCCCCTTGCAGAGACCTCTCTGCAGAGGAGAGCTGTAGCTGAAAGAAGGGCAGAGTGAGAGCAAGAGGGTGAAGGAGGTACAAATCCCACCCAATCTCTTCCAGGCACTGCAGCAGCTCCCTTGAAGTCCCTGGGAGCCCTCTTTCTGCAGCACATAAATGGGTTAGCATGGGCATCACTGGTGCGGGATGCTCTGCTTCCCACCACCTCCAGATAAGTGCCCCCCCTTCCACCCAGTGACAAGGATTCCTGTGGATATGCAAAGTGGGGGGCTCTTCTGCTGCCCTGCCAGCCGCTCACTTGAACAAAAGTCTAGGGCAGCAGGGCCACCTCCTTACCTGCTTTCCTTCTGGAAAGAGGCAGTACTGCCAGCATTTAAATGCGTCTCTTTGGTGGGATGTCCGCGGCACTTGCAAATGTGCCAAGGCAGCTGAATGCCACTTCAGGAGAGTGCTCGAGCAGCTGCTGTGTGTAAAAGCATCTTCTGGGTTAAAATAGCATCCTGCCCCTAGGCTTGTTGGGAAGGACTCATGCATCCAGGTTATCCCGCAGACCTTTGGGCTTCAACAATTTCTGCTCGTAATGTATGACTTGCACAGCAGCAAACCCAGCTCAAGGAGCACAGGGATGCCAGGAGCTGGATGCCTCTTCTTGGGATTTCTGGTAACTGCTACCAAAAACCTGCCAAACAGAAAATGCGTGTTACTGAATCCATTTTAACTTTGTCTTCCACATAGCCATTTCACCCCTTTGTCTCCCTTCAGAGAGCTGCCAAGAACAGCAAAGATTCGGGAATATTTAGTTTTTACTTCCCTTGACCCTATATCTGAGCTAAAGGAGTCACAAGGGGATTTCCTTGAGTACTGGGGTCTTCTTCCTCTTCCTTTTTCTTCTTTTTCTTTTTCTTTTTCTTTTTCTTTTTCTTTTTCTTTTTCTTTTTCTTTTTCTTTTTCTTTTTCTTTTTCTTTTTCTTTTTCTTTTTCCTTTTCCTTTTCTTTTTCTTATGCTCTCCCCACTCCTTCAGAGGGATCTTGCTGCAACTAGACTGCAAGTGTAGCACCAGCTCCAGCAGCCTCTGAAAGGGAGGCAAAAGGGGGGAAGGATCCATCCTCCAGAAAGCAGAAAAACATCTCAGCATGTCTTTCCGGCTGTAAACGGTTAAGTGTTGAGAGAGTTTGGAAGCAGCTTGCAGACTCGCCTGGAGAGCAGCACGGGCACAAAATACAATTAAAAGAGCAGAATGACAGCTTGACACTGGAGGGCTTCAGAAGCTAAAAGAAATTACTTCTTAAAAAAAAAAAAAACAGAGATCCATGAGGAAGTTCCCACAATGGCTGGGAGTGAAAGCCTGATCCACTTGCAGGTGGGGGGTTCCCAACCACTGTCATCGCCGTCCCCCTCACACTCTGCCCCCGTTTCTCTCACTCACTCATCGGCTGTGGTGGGTGCCCTCCGAAGCACCGCAGGGGACAGGGAGCTTGGCAGCTTCTCGGCTGTGCTGAGAAGTGACACTCAGAGACAGAAGGAGAAGGGGAAATGTCAGGGTGTCACCCTCACGTGGGCCAGGGGGGAGCATGGGCAGTGAGGGGAGCTCGCGCTGGGTGGCAGCTTTCTCTCTGCTTGCCCTTTCCACCGCCACCGTCCGAGAGCAGCTGAGGCCACTCAGGATGCTCAGCTGGTGCAGGCATGGCATCTCGCACTCAGGGGTGGTGGAGCTGAGCTGAGGGACACCCACGGACAGCACTTCCCTCCCCACCACACCATCTCTTGGCTAAGAAATGCTCTTTCACCGCTGAGCATAGGAGGTGACCTCCTGGAGTTTTGTCGGGGCTGGGAAGGAGCCCACATCTGTGGCCAGCCTCTGGGGCTCCTGTTAGGAGTCCCTGGGGGTTTCCCACTCTACACCCCGTGCTCTCAGCACCAAACAGCCCTGGGACCATGCACAGCAGTTACTTTCCTGATGCCGTGCACCTTTGCACCATAAGCCGTGGAAACACTGTGTTCTCTTGTAAAATTGTATATTAAATCCCACGAGAAGGCTCCTAGAAGTTTTAAGGAAACAAAGCACAGCCTGAGTGCTGCTGGAGTATATCAAGTACTTCTTGCAGCCTGCAAAATGTGTATGCTTAGTGATTGCTCTTGTCCCAAAAAGCTGCTTTTCCCCTCTGTTGCTCGCAGGCAGCGCAGTGCAGGCAGTTCCCGAGCCGCTGGCCGTGTGCTAACACCAGCTTGCTGCTTGGACGCTGCTATTCCTGGGGCGTCTCTTAGAGGGTGTTTTGGACCCCGAAGAGATCCATCCCATTACAGCAACTCTTAGGTATGTTGCCCAATCTGCGGTTCAGTTAATATCATGCAAGAAACTTTTCAAGCTCTCCAAGGTTTTTCTCATCTTTTAGCGAGAACGTTCTTCTTTTGTAGATTGCTCTGGGGTTGCCAGAGTGGGCGCAGAGACGCACCCTGTGGAGAGGTGCTTTGGCACCCAGCTCCTGCTTGCTGCCCCACCAGGGCAGCTCTGTACTATGGTGACAGGCACTGCCCTGGGGCCATAGGGACAGCCTGAATTTGGGCTCCCCTCCCTGCCATGCTCCAGCCCCGACAGCGAGGAAGCAAGGGCACAAGATGAGGGGCTCCCCAGGCCATAGGGCAGCCAAAAAGCAGTTTTCCTCCCTCTCACCCTCCATAAACTGCTGGTTGTGCAAGGTCCTCGGGGCATGGGGCAGAAGAGATCCCATGTCCAGGGGCAGAGCTTCCCTCCCTCCCAGGGCATACACTTTCCCCTCGATCCTATCAAAACCCCTCATCTCACATCCCTGGGGGTTGCCCACAGCCCTCCCATGCCAACACACAGTTGGAGTAATAAAACCAAAACCCATTTATTCCCATTAGCTTCCAGCATGACTTCCACCATGATGGTGAGAATGGCACAGAGACCTGACGAGCAGCATCTCGGTAGGCTCTAGATTTAAGGCTCTCCATCTTCGGGTAGGATTGGGCTGTTTCAGCTAGTGCTCAGGGAGGGGAGGGCAGTTTCCCCCTGCAGCTGGTTGGCATCTGGATGCCCAAGTGCTCCCCAGCCGGGTGCATGAAGCCTGGCCCTGGGCTGGCAGTGGCTGCCCAAGCCAAAGCTGCTTGGATCAGGTTGAGATACAGCCTCGCCCGGGGCGACACGTTTTTGAGCCTCCGCCTGCCAGAGTACAGCGCTTTGCAGAGCTGCTGGAGCAGAGAGGTGGGTGGGGAGAGCGGGTTTCGTTTTCTTCTGAGCCAGCTCTGATTTTGGAAAAGTTGCATCTGCATTTCAAATCTGAAAGCATCTCCTCCCCTTCTCCAGGGGCCTGAAGTGCCCCTGCATTAACCTCTCTCGTGCAAGGAACCCCCCCTAGGTTTTGAAACTTTAATGTTATAACCTGTTTATCCTGTTTAAAGCACAGGGTAGGGCTGGGGAGCTGACAGATCCCGAGCAAGCTACGCCTCCAGCTACCCCGCATCCTCATGGCTCAGTAAAGGAGAAAGAAGGGGAAAAACAACCCTTAGAGCATCACATTTTTCTGTCTCAAGCTTGGGTTTTTTTTTTCCCTTCAAGAACAGCAGCAAGTCAGCATTTGGATGCAGGTCCCGGCTCTGAGAGGGCAACTCAGATGTGTTCAGCAGCATGTTCATCTGACGGGTTTGCTCCCAAACCAGAGCCCGTGTGTGAAGGCTGCTCACAGCAATCCTTGAGCTGAAAAGGCTCCTTCCCTATCTCTAAAATCAGGCTGGCATCTCTCACCCTGACCTGCGTCAGCTACTTCTGCATGCAAAACCATGGGGCTGCAAGTGCTCCGGTGTACCTGCAGCCCGGCAGCTCAGCATCGGCATGCCTGTCCAGGCAGAGGCACAGGCCAGCAGTTAGGGCTGCATGCTGAAAATCCCCTCCTTGCTTCATCATCCAGCTTTGCATGCCTCTGCCACCGCTCATCCTCAGGCAGACCCCACTAAAGAGCTTAAAGCACGTGAGTTTTTGTGCTCGTGCAGACTGCGATGTCCTTGATGGCAACACAGTGGGTGCATACGCATCCTGTGGTGCTTTGCTGGGGGATGCTCAGCTTTGCTTCTCAGCCAGACATACGCCTGGAAACGCACCCTATTTCCATATACCACGCATCTACACTCCTTCAATGCAGGCATGGCATGCTTAATGAGGGAGGCAGGCAATACCTGGATGTGATGCTGTTGGTATCCACAAGACAAACAGTTGAAAGAGAGATAAATCACATTTTTTGTGTCACCAGCGTTGTGTCCAGCACATGTTTTCTCTGGCATTTCTATCACTCCAGATCTCTGAGATGTTTGATGCAACTTAACACTTGAAAAAAGAATGGGGCTTCAAAACTGTCTTAAAGAAGCAGAATCCTCATCTAAGCGTTGACATCATTGGTCAATATTGTTTTCAAATACTCAAGGTCTTACATGTTTGTAATGTATTTACAGAACTAAGGGATATATGTTTTGTTCCGTTCTTTAGTGATGAAGATAGTGCCAGTGTATCAGTTTGTGCCCGGATGTGACAAAGCCTGGTCAGGCTCAAAGACAAGTGCAGTCGGGAGTGGGCCAGCACCAAACCGCTGGACGGTGTCCGGGCTCCCAGGCTGCAGGACTTGGTGAGCCCACAGGAGAGGTCAAGTGTAATCCTCTGCCAGTTCACTGGTCAGGATCCAGCCTGGACCTGGCATGAGTAAGATGTCTGAGCAGCTGGCCAGAAAATATTAAAAAACCCACTTGAAGTGGCAGTGGGCAGTTACATGTTACCACACCTTGTTTTCTTCTGTGAGTCCCTAGGACTCCTTTTGGAAACATGGTTTTAGCCCGAGTACAGTATGAAAGTCCTTTTGTGCGCACACAGGCACGTAGAGAGGTGAAGCCGTAGGACTTGGCACCTCCTGGGGAGCCGGTGTGCAAGGCTCAGTGGCTCAACAGTTGCACGACGTGCCCAAAAGGGTGCCAAGCGCCTTCGCCTTTCGGTAGTGGCAAACAGAAAGCCGAACACCCCAGGCACCCAACAGGAAACATCTGCAATCAGTGAATCATAAAGCAAGCCGGTCGCGTTTTATCCCTTTTCTTTTTTTTTTTTTTTATGACTCCAATAAAACGATAAGTTCACTTTGAAACTCGTTCTTGACTTTAGCGCCTAGGAACTTAAAGCAAACTGGTTTATGGCCCCCCCCCCTCCCCGATATCTCTGCTTGCAGGTGGCAGAGGCAGGCTCAGCCTGATAAGATTACTGATACAGGGGCAAAACTGCGGTACTGAGCAAATGTGCTCATTAAGCAGGAATCTTAAGAAGTTGGGGATATTTGCCTAATGCCCTCCTCCTCCTCCTCCCCATCCTCCTAGGGGCCAGGCAGTGGCCAGTCACACAGGGAGAGGGAGCAGAGGTGCCAGGGGAGAGCCCGGCTGCCCCTTGCACAGGCTTGGCCAAAACTCAAGCAGGCACAAGGGGAGCAGGATTCTCTGGGTCTCGTCATCAGGATTGCAGCCCAGGCTAGATGCAGGTCTCAGAAGGTCTTCAGGGCTGGTTCAGTGAGCCTAAGCTAAGCACCTACATCAGGCTGACTTTGGGACTGTAGGTCTAAGGAGACCACTGCGAGGTACCACCAGATTGAGGGTCATCATTGCTCATGCAGAGCAATAACTTGCTCTGGGGTTAGCACATGACAAACATCTTAGTCATCACTAGCAAAGATAGGGGAACAGGCCTGCAACAAGCATGACTCTGTTCCACCTTTATTTGAAGACCAGATGTTGAGCAACCAATTTTTGTTGGCCTTTTTAGTGGTTTAGTGGTTGCACTAGGCATGTTTCGTTCTTGCCCTTTTCTTTTCAGGAGGGGATAAAACTGTCACTGTGAAAGGAAATTAGTTCCTTGAACTCATTTCTCTCTGTTTTCTGCTTTTTGGCCAAGCATTTTTATATGCCTGGATTCAGAACTTCCTTCTTCCTTATTTATTGTTAATTAAAATAATAGTAACTGCTGGTTGCTGGGGTGGAAATAACTGGGGGGAGGCACAAAATGACTGCCCATCAGGGATGGGATGTCCTCTCCCTCCTTGCTCTGCTCCTTTCCTCCCCTGATGGAGCAGGTGAGACAGCCGGGGGCTCCAGGGCTCAGGGTCTGCTCCACCTTCTTCAGTATGGGGTTAGAGTTTTACATGTCGTTGGTGAGATATAACACTAAAGATTGTAAATGTGGAAGGTTTCAGCTGAGCTAAAAGGATCACAGGGAGAACGGCTCCAGGTCAGAGAGGGGACAGATGTGGGAAACTCAAAGTCATTCATGTAGGAGGATTTCTGGTGTCTACAGAAGTTTATTCACTACCCAGCAGTGGTAGCACCACCAAGAAAGAAACACCTGGAAATTTAAAGTGGGACTGATACAATTTGTAATATTTATAACTTGGTTTGATTATATTTCTCAGCTTGCCTCCAAACATCCTTTGGGAACTTACCGAAGGGTAAGGACAGGTCCCCATCTCCATGGCTGCACCCCTCTCCATGCAGCATGTCCTCTCTCCGGGGCAACCTTCTCTCGCCATGTCTCATCTGTGAGGTCCATTGCAATTACTTAGGGCAAAAGATAACATGCAAACACATTGTTAGTATTCAAAGCGCTCTGCAATATCAGCTCGCATAACCGCTATATAACAAAGCACAAAGACCACAGATTATAGTCCGTCACACCGGGCATTGCCCAGCCCTGTGCCTTGCCGGGGGAAGCGATACCAGATGTAAACACAAAGGTAGCATGATCTCTTTTGCATGTTAACTGAGCAGCCAGGGCAATCATGGATGCGGGATGCCAGCCTGGGTTTCAGTGAGCCTCCTGATTTGCTCCCACAGCCCCAGCTGAAAGATATTTCACCTCTGTGTCCTCCAGACCTGGGAGGCTTCTTCTCATACTGGCTCAGGTACTTCTTTTCCTTCAGCCACACAATCAAAAATATCAATATTTTCCTCTCCACCAATCCCTTAGTGCAATGCACTGTTCAGTGCTCTGCAAAACTCACCTCCCCTAGCAAGATATGGCTCGAGTGGACAGGGAGGACATCTTCTCAGACCCCTGACCAAAAAGAGAGCAGCACATCTTTACATGTCATGCTGAGGGTGGTACAACTGAGTTGCAAGGTCACAAGGCAAGGTGTCATCTAACATGATAAAGCACAACCCCCCAAAAGATATGAAGGAAACAGGGAAGGATGTATGGAAACAGAGAGCGCAAGTGAAGGATGGGAAAAGGGGTTGGTGTGGCCTGGGAGGGGTGGAGGACCGGATTGAGGTGAGCACAGGAGCACAGGGCAGGACAGGATAGGAAGTGCAGAGATGAATGAATGGTGCAGACCAGTTCCTTCCCTTGCTAGAGCCCCAGTCACTGCCTCCACGTAGGGCTGGCGAGGGAAGTGATGTACCTCCTGCAGCAGCAGAGATGTGGCAGAGAGCACTGTGGAAGCAGACCCCTTTTGCTCAAAAGAGCATGGTGTGCTGGCCATAAACAGGGTATCAGTTGGGCCCTTCTGGAAAACAAACAAAAAACCACCCCAAGTGAAACTCTCTGACATTCCAGAAATAACAAATCTGCATCCCTTGGTGTCTAAATCACACAGGCAGGATCTCAAGCTGGAACACGCTGGCTGGTTTCTGCCCTGCGCCGCATTTTAGCCAGCTCTCCAAAGCAAACCGAAAGCCCCAGCTCCTCCTCCCAGGGAGCTGAACAGCCAGCAATAAAGAAAGACGCCCCAAATTACTGCGAGCAGAAGAAGTCTTGCTCAAGGCTGTGTGGTGCCTCGGCAGGGATCCATGTAAAGCAGCCGACATGAGAGGACGTGACACGACCTGCCGCAGGAATTGTACTGAAACTCCGAGCATGTCAGAGCAGGAGAGCATCAGGGCAATGACTGATGAAGATTAGCCTAGATAGCGAGGAGGAATGGTATGTCAAAGAAGGAGGGGGGAAGCGATATGGCTACGGGGAAGGGAAGGCAAGGGTGGAGCCAGTGATTCGGGCTGGTGCCCTGCCAAGGTACATATATGTTAATTGAGCAATCCTGTTCCTCCGCTTGCCTGGCAGGTAACAAAAGGCATGCACGCCTTTATGGAAAGGGTGGATGAGGAATGCTCCACTGGCAGCATGGAGCTGGTCCCCAGCAAAGCCCTCACCAGACAGGACCCCCCCACCCTGGGATGGGCCAGGGTTCACTGCAGATGCCAAACCATAGGGGAGCTGCCTGGAATAAAATAAAATAAAATAAATAATAAAGCAAATTAAAAACCAAAAAAGGCAGGTAAGCCAACAGCAGGTGTATATGAGAAGGGCTCGCAGCCATTCATGGAGGGATGGAGGTGGAAGGGCCCACAGGGGTTTCTGGGTTGCTGAGGATGAGGGAGCTGGCCAAGAGCTCATGCTGCAGCAAGGAGAGGCTGGATGGTGCCTCAGTAAGGGCCATGGCTTCACCCAGACACTTGTACACCCATGAGATCAGAGCTGTGTTGCCACTGTCCCCATCACGGTTGTGCAGCAGGACCCTGCCATTCTCTTCTCCAGTGGCCTTCAGCCCTGGAGCTGCCGCCTCCACATATTAGCTTTGGCTCTGCGGTCCAATATCTGCACCAAGCACTGAATATAACTGAGATTTCGTTGCATAGAAGAGTAACTCAGGAACACGCCCTCTCTAAATAGAAGCTGTGCTCTGCTGCACCGGCAGGGTCCATGCTGCGCTCTGGCATAAGGAGTATTACCCCTCCATCGCAGCTTGGCTCACCAGTCTGCAACGCTCCTCTTCTGTCACATACCTTTGTAGGCTGGCTGCTGATATGTAGGAGTAAAGTGAAGCTATCCCTAGTAAGACAAGGGAAAGGAAAGCCTAGGCAAGGCTAGAGATTCATGGTCTGAAGTTAGGGTTTTATCAAGACCAGCAGAGGCCATTGCAACCACTGATGTCCACCCCCTACAAACCATCTGAACAGCCAAGCCAGACTCATAAGCCAAGCACATAAAAGATAGTGAGGGAACCTTTTCTTGCCTTCATAACTTCTATGTCTTCCCACATGCTTAAATCTTCTTTCTAAAATCTTTCCTCCTAATCATCACGGCTTGAGCAGGTCTTTGCATGGCCCCTAAAGGTGCTGAGTGCCTGGCAGGAGGGTTTCAGAGCAGCCCAACACCTCTCTATCACAAAGCTGCAGTGCTAGCGCCCTTTGGGACCCAGGCTGTCCTCCCAGAAGGAGGACTGCAAATGTTCCCAGGGGTGGCTGAGGTCTAGGGGTGTCCTTGAAGGGCTCTCACTGCCTGCAATGGCACATGAGCCAAGGGGTTCTCCCTTAGGCATGCACTGGGTTTTGTTGTTGGCAGTGCTAGGTTTGTTTTCTTATAGTAAATCCTGATGGCATCATTAGGATGCTAGGAAACACTCACCCCTCCGAGGCAGTGAAGAGAAAGGTATTAATTTGATGTGTTACCCGCCCACAGCCCATACATCACAGCTGATCCTTTCTGATGGACACCCAGGACTGGGGGCCATGGAGCAACCAGGGGCAGGTCCTTCTGTTGGGCGGCAGCTCTGCCTGCGGGAAGAGTGGGGCTGGGGCCAGCCAGTGGGTTAGCAAGCACAGGATGAATCCCCGGGGCCACTGCCACTCTGTTGGGGAAACATGCCACAAAGCATGAATTAATCCCAAGTAGCAGGGGGTCAGGTGGCAGCTCCCTTTCCATCCTCCCGGGGATTTCTGTGGGTGTCTGCAAGCTCTAATCAGCTCTGGAGAGCACTTACCAAAGAGGAAGCACTTGTACCTCTCCACACAGGTATATATTCTTGATGAGAGGTGTGCAGGGCTCTGGGAGCCTCGCTGCCTTTCCGTGCTGCTGGGAAGCACTGGGATGGCTTTCAAGGAGAGAGGCTGCATCAGGCTCAGAGTCCGCTTTGTTGCTCGCTTTTGCCTAAGGAGGGCTAAAATACAAATAGGGCACCCAGAAATAAGGCATCTGCAGGTTTGCACTGTTCCATTCCTAAAACAGTGTAAATCACTGCTGTGCTGGTGCATGGCACGGGGAGGGTGAAACGCGTAACACGTTGCAGCAGGGCTGCCCTAGATCAAGAGATGTCCCAGGCTGGGAGCCCTCTGACTGCAGTGAGAGGTCGGTGTGATCCCTAGTACTATCTCTCGCCCTACGTGAGTGTAGGCCACCAGCTTGCTTGCAACCACAGGCTGCCAAAAGTGTATCCCTTGGGGGAACAGGGAGATGGAGGTAGCGGTGTGAGTTGCACTCAGAATAAGACATGACCAATTTGTACGTTACTTTAATGCGTATCAAGCACAGGCTGCATGGGGCCACTGGCATCTTCTCAGCTAGCCCAGGTCCACCCAGAGCAATGTCAGCCATGACTCACCTCCAGGACCACACACAGGATTCCCACTGTCCTTTCATCAAAGCATTGTGATCTGTGACATCCAGGCAATGCAAAAGGCACCTTTTCACATGCATTGCAATTCTTGGGGTTGCCTGTGGGTCATCCACAGGTTATAACGTACAGGTGGCATTGCATGTTTCAGCAAACAGCACCTTGTCCTTCTATGAAACAGCCACCATTAGACACAGCTGATGGCCGGCATTTGCATGGATTTGATTACGTGGCAGAGTAAACTCAAGCCTTTCTGTTGAGAAGCCATAGAGAGAACATCTCATTTGCCTTTTCCTTCCTTTCACTTCCTGCCTTTGTGCAAACTATGGTTTTGACTGATGGTGCAACAAAAGACACCCTTGGCAGAGTGAAGCCCAGAAGGAGTGCAGACCAGGGGAAATCACGGGTTTGCCATTCACGCCATTTCTTCACCATGATGTGTTGTGCTCAGACTCCTTGGTGGGGTGTGCAATGCAGCTGGCAGCCTGGGTTCGCAGAGTCTCTACCCAGCCAACAGCATTTCCACATCCTCCTGACCCAAAAGCAAAATGGTAGTGATGACTTGCCTAGAAATAATTGCATGAATTTTCATGAGCCCCGTTTTCTTCCCATTCTCGCCTATCTCTATTATTGGACCCTTGGGGAAGAGACATAAATGAAGATCCGTCAGATAGTTCTGTCATGCTGATGGATCTATTTTGCCATTTGAATGGAGACAATAACTGATGCTTTCACATTAATGGGGTGAAATATGCTCTGTTCCTTGAAGACTGATGCAAGACTAGAGCCTCTGAGCTTTCTGTTTTGAACAGCTATACAATGCCAAAACGAAGTGGAACTGACCCTCCTCATTGTCAATGCAAATTATGTGATACTGGTAAAACAGAAACACATCTGCAAGAAATATTTTAGCTATAATCAGGAGAAAGGCTCATTTGCTGGCTGAAAAGCATGAGCACCATGGCTCTTCTGAGGCCATGATTTGTTTTGACACCAGCTCTGCTTTCACTGCCTGAACCTCTGATTTCCCACACACACATCTTTAGTCTCCATTCATTTTTCAGCTGAGATGAACGGCAGCAAATGGTCACACACCAGCAAGGAGGAGAGGGAGCAGGAGAGAGGGCATGTGTGCTCAGGGGTGGTGAAACAGTATTAGCATGAAGGAAGGTACAAAAGGCACCACTGCAGACCTGATAGCGGGAAATCACATGCTGGGACCTGTTTGGGGTTAAAGAGTTGTTTTTAGCATCGGTGCCATTATTAACCCCACATATCCCATAAACAGAGAAATAGTGTGGAGCAAGACATTAGCAGGTCACCATGGGTGGGCGGGGAATGCAGTAGGACAAACAATGATCATTTTCATCCAGGGACTCAAACACGCACATCATCCATACAGCAAGTGCAACAGGCACAGAAGCAGTGAGAGAGCCACTGGATCTCCTATTAAAGTAACATTCAGCAAACCTGTACATTTCAGAAAGAAGCCGGACCCTGAAGGGGTAACTTTAAGTGGCACCCGACTTTGGGCAGTCAAAACATGTACTGCTCGAGCAATGCAGGTAGCGTGTGCACAGGGCCCGGTGCTTGCTGCACAGCTCTCTTTTGGGATGTGCATATTTTGTGACAAAATTTGAGGCACCTGTTTTTGAAAACATAGCCCCAGGGCTTTATTTTATAGCTGTCTTTGGTGATAAACACTACCTCCAACCAGTTGAAGAATGCAGCTACGAGCGTGGCCAGTTGTGAGCAGAGCAATAGCTCATGAAGTCTCTCTACAGAGCATGCTCTCCCAAAGATCTCCAGCTACTTTGCAAACAGATCAACCCCACCATCCCTGTTGGTATAAAAAAAAAGCCAAGGCAGGGGAAGGTGGAATGAAGTCCCAAAGGTCATGCAGTAGATCGGCGGTGTAGTATGGCACCGTACTTGCAGACTTTTGGTGCACCAGTGACCTGTGAGCAAAAGAGATCTTAGCAGCCACCTGTAAGGCTGGATTTTTCACTGGGCGCCAGAGCAAGTACACAATCTTTCTGAAACTACCCCATTAGGAGGCCTTGAGCGCATTTATAATACAGCAGCCTCACCCCTTTGTAGATGAGGTTTCATCCACCAAATTGCACCAGCCTAACCAAGCTGCTGGTGCCTTTCCGTAAGTGCCACAAGGAGGGACCGGGACTGGATCTGCACCCCCGCGGTCAGCGCTGCCGCCCTCCAGCCTGCCTGCACTGGGATGCGCCTGCCTCTCCCTCAGCCCAGCAGGACATGCATGCAATGGGAAACTGCCTGGGTTTGGGGTTAATTGGAAGGAGAATGTTTTAAAGGACTTCTTAAAATTCTAAAACTGGGTCATATAGGAAACTATGTATATGCGCACACACAAAACAAAGCTTTAGAAGCCTTTGGAGCATTCAGCAGAAGTTTAAGGGCTGAAGCATTGACTTGGGTGCCTAAAGACACAGACAAGTCAGTACCTAAAAATGTAGATTATAATCTAGTAGGCTTCAAAAAGCTCAGTAGGTGCTCAGCTGCCATATGGGCCTGAATCAGCTAGCAAACCCAGCCCTTGGTCAGCACCGCTAACGCATACTTAGTCAATATAACATGTCATCCATGTTACACTCAGTAAAATGTTATAGCATCAGTATAGCTCCTCTGAAGAGATCCTTTAAGGATACAGGTAGCATGGGAAGCAGAAATCTTATCTGTTATTGCAGAAAAGATTATTGCAGAAGAAAAAAATTAAACTTTTGTTAGCAGTCCTCTGCCATGACAACGAACTGCAGCTGGGGGTGACAAATTTCTCTTCTTTGAATCATTACTGCATCAGATTTGCCAAGATCTCAAATCAGAGAAGCAGAAACTCAGCCCATGGTGAGGTTCCTCCTGCTTCTTTGATTTGCTTCACTCACAAAACCTTTCATCATCAAAATTTCAGCTCCTGCTCAGCTACACTGTCCTGGAAGAGCTGCATGCTCTGCTTTGAAGTGTTTCTTGTGAGTAAGCTTTATCCACTTTGGCAACAGGGATAAAAAGCATGCTTATTCTGGTCTCAGTGTAGTCTAAACTGAGTAATAATTTCACAGAGCAGTTATTTATTACAGTAAATTTGCAAATGCAGGGGAAGAAGGTGTTTTGAATTAATAGCTTATGGTATTTGTGCTGTCAATAGGGCTTTCCTCTTCTGTTTCCAAAGAAACCTCTCAAGACAGGTCAAGGTCTGGGCATTTTTGGGGTTCAACCTTCATCCCTTCTTGCAGAGATTGGCAATGGGCTTGTAACAAGCCACGTTGCACAGGTGAAGCAAATGCCAAACATCTTTGCTGACAATTGATAGGACCATGGTTGTCCAACATTGCTCCAGCAGGATGCAGCTGGGGTGAGGACGGAGAGGACCTCCCTGTATGAAGGAAGGAAAATCTGCATGAAGTATGGGATTTAGCCTTCCCACTGAAAAGTGGAGTCCATCATGTGGCTCGAGGGATGACAAATGGCACATGCCCAAGGGAGAGCTCATGCTACCACGCAGCAGCGTTGCAACCCATCCTCCTCCAGCCCAGGATGGAGGGGACCAATGAAGACTGAAGAGCAGCGAGGGATGTTGGGACACCAAAGGCCACATCTCCTCACCCGGGCCAGGGAGGATGAGTGGTCGGGAGGGCCAGCCAAATAAGTTAAAAACACACATACTCTCTCTGGTCTGACTCGTGTTTCCTGGAAGAAGTTTTATTGCCACTGAAATGCTTCAAGCTCTGTGAAGCCTTTGCCAGCTGGAATCGTCTCTTTGCACCTGTCTTTTTGTTTACACAAATCCCTTCTCTAATAGAGCTAATCACTCCGCTTTGATAAATCTGCCAGGCCCCCAATACAAGCTCCCTGAGCGCTAAACAAACAGACCATTGTCTTGGCGGGGCCAGCCAGCCTGTTAATGGTTAAACTGGGAGCGGGCGGGATGGGGGGAAGGAGGCTTTGGCCACAGGCGGCCTTTCTTTTTTTTCCCTCCCAAATCTGCAGGTTTCCCCATCCTTCGGGGGACTCACAGCTCTGCATGGGTCCCTGCTGTCAGATGGGAGCCCCAAGCATGGTCTAAGACTGCTTGGAGACATGCAAGTCTCTGAGGGGTAGGGTCTCACGTGGGGTAGGACGGCCGTTCCTGAAAGAGGGGCGATGGAGCAGGGAGAGGCACTTTTAGGACACATAGAGGAGGACATTATGCAGGAGAAACAAAAGTTAAGGCAGACTGAGGAGCAGGCCAAAAAAGTGAGGTCTAAGGGTGTTCCAAGTAAGGATGGGTGACTATCAATAGGAGAAAGTTGGAGATAGAAAACTGAAAGCTTGGGTGTAAAATAACAAAGCAAGGGACAGGAGACATTTGACTTCAGCAGTGCTTTCTTCCAGCAGCTCACTTCTGGATTTGGAGATCTGATCAATGCCAAAACCTTAGACTAATGAAACACCAGCAGAGCACTGCATTGCTCCCTGCACTCTGCTACATCCACATAACCCTCATTTAAGGTGGGTGATGCCACCACGAATACAATTTTGCTGCAGATTTCCCTCCCCTGAGGAAGCACTACAACTGCTCCACACCCCAGGGCCTCAGCTGGTCATTTTTCAGCTCGCATTGCCAAACCAGTCATTTTGGACAGTTAGCCATCTCCAGTGACACAAGCTACCCAGACTCTTCTGCATCCATAAGATGAGGAAATGCAGCGGCTTTGATGTGCTGTTTCATGGCAATTGAGCAATGCCTGCAAAATTTGGTCATGCAGTCCAGCTCCAAGCTACAGCAGCAAACAAGCATTAGCCACTGGCCCTTCACTGGTATTAGCTGCATCTGTAGGGAGATTTTTGAATATAATAGCCAGGAAAGCTCTTTATCAAGTTGTAATAAACCCCACGGTGTTCAGATGAAACCAATACCATTTACACCAGCTAACAAATCCATCAGCACCAGCAGATGATTTCTCGATTGCTTTGCTTGGGCCTGCTGTGTGCCTCAGGGAAGCGTAATTTGTGTAAGCAGGGAGACAGGAGGTGCCCGGAGGCAGCTCTGGCAGCCTCAGTTACACTCCAAGCACCAGACAAGGATTCAGCCTCGTGTCCCATCTGCATTGTGTCCAGCCCACCCGCATCCCCACCGCTACCACGTAACCCTGTGTGCCTTGATGTCCTTCATGGCTAAATGGGAAGAAGCAGCTCCCAGATTACTGTTACTTGGAGACACTGTGCAAACCGGTGCCCTTAGGGTCTCAACCTAAAACTTGTGCACTGGTATGTCAATGCTTTAGGTCCCTGGAGCCATGCTCATGAGAGGTGGAGAGCTCTTCAGCTGAGGTTGGCACAGGTTTGGGGCTGGAAAGGAGGGAGGGAAATGGCACCAGAGCTGCCACAGCATCTTCCCCCCCTTAGCCCCTGCAAGCAGTGGTGCTGCTCGCTGGAGGTCCCACACACTTGAGACACAGAGACTAACTCCCCACCGGGAGGGATGAGGTGGCTCGCCGGGAGATTGCCAAACCGGATGATTAGGGACTTGTTCGTGCACGGTCTAATCCTTCTCCACTGCTTGTGTGGGTGCAGGAGCCTTCCAGCTCCTCTATACCCACCCCCAGAACAGGACAAAACTTGTGTCTGAGGAACTCGGCGATGCAGGAGAGCTGCAAGGTCAGGAGCCTGGCAGCAGCCGGCAAGGGATTCCACACGGTACACGGAGAGAAAACAATAGCGGGAACCAAGAGCGATACAAGACACTAAGAGGTCTAAACGGCCAAGAGCTTTAGAAGGCATGCAGATCTCATGCATCACCCAGGAACGAAGTGGCAGGGGGAAGGCAAAGCGGATGCGGGGCTGGCACCCGATGGGTTTGGGTGCGAAGGCTGGTTTTGCCGCAGCACCTACGGTGCCAGCTCGCCTCCCCAGCACTGTCGTGCCAGCATCTGCACCCGGGTGTGCAACTGCCCGGGCACAGGCACACGGCCGCACACGCGGCAAGAGGATTTTTTTTTTTCTTCTCCTTCCCCAAACAATTAATGTCAATGCGGAGAGGCAGGTGCTCCTGGCGTGATGCCCTCTGTTTTGTTTACAGAACGCTCCTTGAAGATTATTCGTGTTGAAATCTTTTGGCTTTTCTCTTTCTCCTTCTTTTTTTTCCCCTCTCATTTCCCTCCCCCCATCTTGTTAACATTCTTCCAGACAGTTTTCGTGCCCTGCGGGCCCTGGGTGACAAGCCCGGCTGCAACCTGCAAACCAGCGGGGAGGCCCGGCAGGACTCGGCCCCTCGCTCTGCCCCTGGCCAGGGGAGACTGGAGAGGGGCTCCTCCAGCAGCATCCCCCTGCTTCTTTGTGGCCGATGGGAAGCAGAGAAAAGAGGGCCATTGTCCAAGGGCTGCTGCTGACCCCACCATTTCCATCTCAAAAGCCGCTTTCATGTGAAAGAGGCTGATTGCCATCCCCTCTGCTTCGCCGCAGACCCCCGCCTTGCCTGTTGGATCCCTTCCACCCTTCTCCTCTCGCTGGCTGTGCACTCACACAGCAGCCCCCTCCTCATCCCTCCTGCCCTTCCGCCTCTCCTCTTCCTCCAGCCCCCCCGCCCTCCACCAGCATCCTCCTCCTCTCCTCCTCATCCTCCAGCTCTGGGAGCCCCACCACGGGTTGTCCCAGGTGGAAGAGAGGAGAAGGAGGTGGAAACAAGCAGGGCAGCTCCAACCAAAGCCCTCGAGGGGATGTGGGATGCTCATCTCTCCCCGGAGCATGAAAAATCCCAGCTGTGGCTCTGCGGAGCCTTTCACTTGCCTTTGTTACTCATCTCAGCCATAGAAAAATCTTTCAGCAATGTTTATAAAGAGATAGCACGGGGTCAATAGAGTAAGCATGGCCTCTTTTCTTCAAACCCTCTTAAAAGTATGCCTTTTTAATGGTAAAATGCATGAAATAATAGATAGCTGGCTGTATCACCTTCCAGAGAGGTATGTATAGCAAAATGAGGGATTTAAAAAAAAAAAAAAAAATCATTCAAGTTTCTGCATTAAAAGCTTTTATTGCCTTTCAGACCTGCTCACTTGGGTGCACATTTCTACCCATTGCTCCCACCAGGCACCAGGTGGATGGGGGTGAGGCTTTGGGAGCACCCCTCGCTCCCATCTGCCCCTGCCTGGTCCTCGCTCTGAGTCCCCTTCGGGGATTGCGGAGCCACCGCTGTGGGCCTGTGGCATTTCAGAGTGAGTCACCCAGGTGAGACAGATAGATTATAGAGAGCTTTATGGTTGTCTTCTTGCTGTTTCAAAACAGAAAGCAGCTGAAACAGGTTTGAGGCAGCATTTGAAGGTTGCAAAAGATTGAGACAAATGCAATAGTGCCCTCAGTTTTTTTCAAAAAGGGTAAGAAGAAGTTGGCAGCACTGAAATCTGCCTTAAAAATTCCTATCGACTTCACCCCCACCAAAATTTTGCCCTGCTTGCTGGGGGTGGCTCAGCAGCAGCAGCCTGTGCTCTTCCTTGCAGTGCAGAGAGGGGCTTCCAGAAGCTCCCCGTCTGAAGGAGTCTGTTGCAAAATGCCAAGCGAGCATCACTAACACCCAGGGAGAAGGCAACCTTGAATGGCATGTGCATCTACTCAGCTCCTCCTTTGCACTCCCAAGCAGCAGTCACTGGGCTGAACTCTTGTTCCACCCAGTCGCTAAGTCCTGGTAAACAACAAAGAGATGCTCCGAATAAACTGTTGGAGCAGTATGGCTTGGCCAAATAGTTCTCTGCTTGTACAATAAGCAAGCAAACAACTGTTTAAGTTGATGGGTAGGAAAAATGGCACATTGCAGAATAAACTCCCGAAGCATTAAGAAACCACATGGGGAAACTGCCTAGCACAAAATGAGACATACAAGCTTTTATGTTTTGCAATGTATTGCCACCATGTGAGCAGGACAGCTGGGTGTAGTGGAAGTGGAGAGGAGATTTACACGGACTGGTATAATATTTCCAGCCAGGTCTTCAGCAAAAGAGATGTTTAAATCTTCATTTCAAATTGACAGGCCCAATTACTTTCTGTCACTTCCTTATGGCCATGTCGTCACCTCTGCTGCTGCTGTTGGTCCTAGCCCAGCAGCCAGCGTTTCTGCCAGCAAAAATAGGTCTAGCTGTGTTGATTTTGGTAGCGCTTTGTCCCATTTACCCTGCTGAACTGGGTTTGACATCTCCGGCAGGTTTATCACAGCAGAAATATTCCAACCAGCCGGGCAGTGAGGGCGAAAACCCTGCAAGCCATTGGGCAGCCAGCAGCTAAGGCAGCCAGCAAAGAACTGCCCAGCGAGCTGCAAGCGGTTCTTCTGCTTGGCCAAGGCTCTTGGCTGGGCTTGCAAGCAGGGAAATGGCCGCAGTTCCTTCCTGCCAACATAGGGCAGCACCCAAATGTGCAAATTCATGGGTCAGATTATTTTGTTTATTTTTAGCTCCAAGTTACATTTCTTACTCATCTCAGAGCACAGCAGGCTGTCCCTTTGTGGGGAATTTACTGCACGGCTCAGATGCTCGAAGTCACCCCCTTCAGCCTGGTGCCCCCAAACACCTCCGCGGCAGAGCGAAGCCCCCAGCAGCAGCAGCTGCCTGTCGGGTCGCGTTGCTCATGCAAAGCACATGGTGCTTCCCCCTGACACCAGCAGATTTCCCACAGTGAGAGCGGTGCCACTCCAACACACTGCACATGGGCACAGCATCCCTCCTCACGCTTGAGCCGGTGGTGCCTGCCCACCATTTATGTAGCCTTACTCTTGCAATCCTCACCCTCTTTTTGCAGAGAGCTGGGGTTTGAAACAGGACAGTTGCAATGCAGAACTATTTCTTGCTGAACAGACAGGTTCATCTTCAGACCAAGATGTTGGTCTCATTGAGAAGGCAGCTATAACAAGGCATACAGCTGCCATGTCACAGGTCCCAGCTCCGGGCTGGTCACAGTGGGGAGAGGAGCAGCCCTGAAAGTGCTGCCCAGCAGAGGGAAACGAGGAGACCCAGCCTCCTCCATAGCCCTGTGTGACAGTGCAACAGGGACAGGGGGTCTGCTTCTCTGTCCAGCAATGCCAGGGAAGGTGCGTTATATATACATATATATACATATATATATATAGTGTGCACATCCGTCTGTTTGCATATTTGCCTGGGTCTCAGGTGTTTTCTGGGAGGAGAAGCTGTTGGTGTGAGGTTTTTCAGGGAGCTCCCTCCACCTTCAGCAGGAGCATAGGGCTCCTCCAGGCTGCACCCCGCAGGCAGAGGCTTTAACACTGGGGTTGGACAGTTGGGCAAGTCGGATCTATGCTTTTGAGCAGCCATCCTGCATCTTCTTCAGGCATCTCTATGCCAGCGCCAGGACGGGGTGAGAGCAGTGCCTGTTACAAGGTTCTCCACAGCCAAGCAAGCAACTGAAGTGTTTCAATAGCGGCTTCTTTCTGAAATCAGAAAAAAAAGCAAGCAAGCAGTTTTAGCTAATCCTTCCCTCCGCCTGTATGCTGTTTGTGTGCATGCACGGCTGGCAGGGTCTCCGCATGTGCACAGGGGAATGTTAGCCCCCCCAAAAAAAGAAGAAAGCAGGGGCAGAAAACCAGTCCCCCAAGGAGCAATGGAAATCGGTGAATGGGCTTGAGTTACGCATTTTTTTACCCAAGAAAGGCGGCTTTGCAAAGGACTTTCTAACTCATCCTCTGGGCCCAAGACTTCCTTGTACAAGGCTGCTGGGCTTGTTGCAACATATTCCAGGTGTGTAAGTGATGCCCTGCCTTGCGCCTTTCACAGCACAGAGCCCGGGGCCTCAAAGCGAGCAGGGAGGAGGAGGGAGGGAGAGGTGCGTGTGTTCAAATTAAGTGAAGCAGAAAGAGAAAGCTGGAACCCGCAGCGCCTGGGGCACCACTAATTGAACAGGTTGAACCTGATAGTAGCGCAAGGGAGGCAGCAGGAGGGATCTTCCAGCTCCCAGACTGTGGTGCGGAGCTGGGCACGGGTCAAGAAGCCAGACTTGAAAAGCTCAGGTGGTGGGAGAGGGGGAACAAGGTGAGAAGGTGGCTAATTTGGGGCTGAAGGAGAGACACTTCAAAAGAAAATAACTAATTCTTCATTAGCATGACAAAGGGAGGCCAATGAGAGAGAGGGCATGCATACTCTTAGTCCGCTTGCGCCTGAGGTCCCTAGCTATTGCCCAGGACTCAGTGGGTGCCCCCCTTGCTGGGATCAGCTCTGTCCCACCGGGGAACCCAGGGATGCAGAGACGCACGATGAATCAGCACAGAGCTGCCCAGTACCACCATGCCCAGGGGCCCTGGGGGCTCCTCCTTGGCCTCATCCTCCACAGATCCCAGCTAACACAGTGTCTGCTCCCTTTCCCTCCCCAGCAGTGCCCCAATTGCAAGGATGTTGTCCAAAAGCCAGGGCACAGGGACAGCTGTATTGTCCCTCCTAGTCTTAAATGAAATAAAACTCACCACAAATCAGGAAAATTCCCATTTTCAGGCTTTTTTTTTCAAGATGGCCTCACTATACAGTTGCTCAAGGCTTGCTAGCTATTTATTCTGGAGGGACTCAAGGTAGAGGCTGACAACATTTTCCTCTCGGCTCTGATTTGAAGTCAGCCAAAGGGGGTGGCAGAACCCTGTGGGACAGAGAGAGGTCCTGGGGCAGGAGGACTTCCTCTTGGAGAATAGGGGGAAGGTGGGGAGCACCCAGGCAGCCCCCCAAGGAGGGCAGCGACTGCAGGACTGGCAGGTGCCTGCACAGCCCCAGTGATGAGAGTGGCCAGTGCCCTCCAGGTCCCTCTGCTGTCCTGGGCACACCATGAAGGCTGTCACCTGCTTTTTAAATAGCAGCAACTCATTGCGAAGCTAAGAGACTGGGGAAGAGGTAGTCAGAAATGTAGGAGCTTTGCAGTTCAACAGCAATTCTCCATCACAGCTCAAGTGTGCCAGGCAAGGGCTTGCCTTCTGTTGCAGTGGTGATGGATGGTGGCTGGAGGAAACACCCCCTATTTAATTAGTAATTCCCAGAAAATTAGAGAGCAGCAGGAGGTCTGGCCTCTGCCATGTCCCAAACTCTGGGATTGCTATTTCAATCCCCAGAGGCTGCAGAAGCTGACACACATTGCCATCGCCCATTGCCATGGCCTCTGCTTCACAACCCAGTGAAAAATAGCCTTAGGAGAGAAAACTTTGCGTTGAGGAGAGAAACCCTTTGCTACTAATGACTCTGCCAAAATAGGTGACATGGTAACTCAATGTCCTTTCTGGACCTGGTTCCCACACCCTTTGTGAGCTCTGCAGGTCTTCCCTACCCTGGTTCCCACTGGTGGTCTCATGGATGACGTCGTCCACGTGGTCCTCAGGATGAGACCCACAGACACACCTCTGTCCTCTACTGCGTAAAACAGGGCAGTTCGTGTGCACCCTGAGGTGCAAAGAACAGTTTTGTTGGGATCTGGGTTGAAAAGCTGGGTTGAGCTCATGGTGGTTTTGTGGGTAAGCTCTTCAGGGCAGGGACTTTGCCCGCCCGGGTGCTTGCTCACCGGACAGCACAGTGACTCCACGCTGTTAATTCAGACCTGTAGGCATTACTGCAATATAAACTGTGAATACTCATAATAATAATTAATAAACATGCTGAAACAAAAACATTCTCCTCATTTAATTAACATCAGTCTTCAGCAGCTTTATCTTCAGGTGAGTGACTACTTTGTTGGTGCTCTGCCTTCGCACCATGCCTTGCCCTCCGCGGCTGGGGTGGGCAAGTCTTCGCTGTGCAAATGGCAAAGTCTCTTTTTTGTTCAAGCTCCTACCGAATGACTTTGAAGTCTTGCAGACTGCCTCTCACCCAAGAGAACAGCTACAGCAAGAGAAATAGCAGCCGGAGAAGCTCAGTAGCTATCTTTACCTTGCTGGGAACAGAGGCTGAGTACATCCAGGGACAAGCATTACAGCCAAAGGAAAACAAGAAGTGGAAAGCTTTTGGGTGAGCAGGCTTAGAAAGAGGATCATAAAATCATGCATGGCTTGAAGTGAGAAGCTGGCAGCCCCAGGAGGAATGGACACACGTTTGTACACTGCACATGGTTCTCCTAAGGAGCATGGTGCCTCAGGGGGGCATTGCAGGTTCGGGAGCGGGGGGTTACCTGTGGGCTGCAGAGCCTCCCCAGCAGAAATCAGGCACTGGCTGGCAACATCCAAAAAAACTTCAGGTATAGCTGGGCAGCCACAAGCATTAGGTGTTGAGTCCTCACCCCTCACCCAGAGGTCCCAGCCAGGTGTCTGAGGGGCATTGAGCAGCATGTGGGTGAAGTCTCTGGAGTGGGAGATCTGTCACCCAGCAGCCTCGTGCAAATGTATTCCTGGCCAGGGACACGGTGCTGGCCACACCAAGCGCCAAACCGAGCAGCTAGAAGCACTCAAGGAGGTCCAGCCTTGCTCATGGCTCCCTCCCACCCCACTTATCGGGGGGCTGAGGCTCAGACCTTGACCCCTCACAAGCAGATGGGGTGGAAAGGCATCCCCACGGGCTCACACAGCCCTGGCAGGAGCTGCGTGGGTGTTCGCCTGCCCCAAGCTCCAGTCTCTGCTGCTTTGAAGAAATACATCTGTAATCTTTACGAGGCCTTGGAGATAGGAGCACTGTGGGTACATATGCTAAACTACACCGGCCATCTGCTACCCTCTCCCTCTGCTTTCCCCCCAGATCCCTCCCCACTAACCCAATCTGAGCCACAGCCATTGCCGTCGCTGTGCAGACTGATAGGGCCGTACCTGCCAACAGCGAGACAGGTAAATCCAAGGCCCTAGGCTCCTTCCTAAGGCAACTGGGAAGGAGGTAACAAAGAGGAGGACAGCAGAGAGATGGCTGTGCCGGGAGCCCAGGCAGCATCCACAGCCGAAAAGGTGGCAGGACAAACAGACAAGCGAGGCTGGCGCTCAGGTGTCTCCTGCTTGGCTTCAATCTGCCATCGCCCTCATGCTCTGCAGCTCCAAGAAGTGCCCTGCCCTGCTGTGGGGCTTATTGGGGAAGTATGGACCGGAGGGGCTGTCAGGGCTGGTGCCGGGGTCTGGATGAGCATGTAATTCCTGGGGTCTTGCTACTGTTCAAAAAGAGATGTAATACATACACAGCGTGCACTGTGGAGGGCAAAATGGGGAATTTAAGGGAAAATAGAGGGGTCTTAACACCTGAGCTGCCCGGCCACATTGGGCTCTTGGTGCAAGCTGGACGCTGTGATGGCCTCAGAGGCATTTCCCAACAGAGCTCACCCTGGGCAGCATGAAGGGTTTGGGCTTGCCAAAAAGGGGCTGGGACTGAGGTGCTGGGGACCGGTGTGGTGCAGGCAGGCTCCACCAGTCCACTGGCCATGAGATGCAGGAGATATGGCTGCGGCTCACCTGGCCACCTGGGTACACCAGGGATGCAGACATACATGCAAGCTCTTGCAGGCTCAGGCTTCCTGATGGGGATCTGATGTCCTCCTCATTTTTTAATGAGAACTTCTTGTAATCGTCCCTGTAAAACTCAGGGTGGGGAGCTGTTACTTATTAACATCCATTGTCTCCAGGGAAAGTGGAACAGGGGATCTGCTGGCAAAATCAGCATCAGATGGGCTGCAGCACACCATAGTATGGCAGAAAGGTACGTATACCCGCACGTGCATGTACACACACATGCACACACGCTTGTTCTCCGTCTGACTGGTGTGAGATGCCATTGCCAACCCATTTCTGCCACCATGTCCTTGGGTCTCTCTGCTGGTCCTAGAAATTCTTTGCAGCAGCTTGCAAAACAGGACCGATAGCAGAGGTGCAAAAGTCCTTTCTGGTGATTAATACATCATGTGTACAAAGAAGGTCTGTGGTGAACGGAGGCTGGAGCCGGGATTAATTGCATACCTTGAAGTGGAGAGATTTATGTAAGGAAACAGACTTGGCGGGCTGCCCTGCTCCAGGCTGTGTTTACCTGCCTGCACCTCCACACCTGTCGTGCTGCAGCAGCAAAATATTATTTAATAACATTTGAAGGGAGATCTTAAATAGCTGTGCACCATCCCCACCTCGCCCCACCTCCTTGGGTGCTGCGGCAGAGCTCAGCCTCACTTTTCTAGGCGCTTTGGTGGGCTCCTTTGGCAGCGAGTCAGCCTGCTCCCTCCGCTTGCCTGCAAGGAACTGCCCTGGTCAAGCCCCATCAAGCACCCATCATCTCAGGTGAGGAAGGTTGGGGTAGCCAGAGAAGAAGATGAAACGGGTTAATGCTGGAGGCCAGCCCCTGAACTGATGCTAACCCAAGTGGCATCCCTGAAAATCCATGGGCAAAGCAAGCCTTCATCCCCCTAAGCTTGAAAACACTGACTGGGCACACAAACATTTGCATGCATGCAGGACTGCATGTGTGTGTGTGTGTGTATAGATATATATATATATATATATGAACTGAACAGTTCAAAATGTTCACAATGTCCATTCAAATAAGAGACAAATATTTGGTAAAACCCTGTTCAGAAATGCTTGAGCATGAGGCGCTTTCTTGAAAGGGATTTGGCTATTAATTGCAGTTCGTTTGTTAATTTGCATACTTATCAGCAAGGGACAGACCAAAAAAGGCCCCACGGGCCTCTAATGGGAGCACGTGCAGCTTTATTTCTTACCAACAAAGCCTCTTGGTGATTATAAGCAAATGAGGGAGTGCTAAGGACTGTTGGAGGAGGGAAAGAAGAATTGCGTCCCACCTGCCAGAGCATGATCTCTCCCACCAGAGCTTCCCTCCTGGTATTAAAACCCCTGGATTGGTCTCTACTGAAGATGCTGGCTCTGCTGATGCAAGAGGTGTGTGACCTATCGGATGCTCACCCCAAAGTGCCAGCCCTGCCTGCCTGAGAAATGCCAACCCCAGCAATAAGCTGCCACCACACAGACAGGCAGGGGAGCAAACCCTCTCACCCAAGGTGTAAACTTTGGCCTTGAACACTTTTGAGTAGAAAATACCCTGCGTTAACACAGAGTGTTAACACGCCAGGCGTTAGGTGCAGGTGTAGTTCAAACGGTCTCATCAGCCTTTTCCTCCTCGGCCTGCCATGGTGTGCCAAGCTGCAGCACCTGGGAGCCCCACGCACGCTGCTGAGGCTGGGCTGAGCTCAGGGCAGCAGCTCCATTCTAACCAGGAACCTTGAAAAAATCACAGGAGACTTGGTTTCATATAGGTGCAGCACCTCTGTCCCAGTGACACACTGCACCATGCTGCATCAGGGCAAGCCACGCGGATGCTTGCCAAGGATGTCGCTCTGGGTTCAGCCGAGCAACCCCAAATATAAGCACTTGGAACGAGCAGAAATGGGAGCACCTTTCCTTTCCACCCTCCTCCAGTGCCAGGGATGAACAATCCCAGCTGAAGTCCTTAAATGGCATTGTAATAAACTACAAAATCATTGCCATCATTTCTGGAAAGCAAGAACTGTATTTCACCTGTGTTGGTACGGCACTAGCAGAGCCAGGATTCCCTGATGCTACCCAGACAGGAGGGAAAACAGGGAGAGGTCAAGTGAAACTCTGTCCCCTATGATAATTGCCCCACAGTTTTACACTTTCTCTTCTCCAACTAAATACCGCGTCCTGCACAAGGCAGGCGAGCCTACTCCTTTCAGCACCGCTGTTGCCACTAACCCCAACTGTGCCAATCCTGGTTCCCTCCTGCATTATTGAAGGAAAATACTGAGGTTTGGGGTTTTTTTAACTCCTGCAGAACAAACTTCAAAGGAGCAATTGAGACCTCCCCATTTCAATATGAAAAGATCAGAAGACTTGTTCTCCAGGGCCCCTGTACATACGCATCCCGCCTCATTTCACCCGATAATCTCAGCGGGGGGGCTCTGGAGGGGGATGGATGGCTGGGGAGAGCAGGGGGACAAGGTTCCCCAAGGTTAATCGCAAACTGCCTGTCGCATTCATCGCAGTGGTGGCTGATTGATGGGCACCATTAATCACTGCCCAAAGATGCTGGAGGTAAGGCAGGAGCCCGGGGGCGGGCGGGGGGGAGCTGTGGGGACAGGGAGAGGGGGCCAGGACAGGAGCAGTGACACCCAGGCAGCGTGGGTTGGGAGACATACAGCTGCCACATCTGCTCACCTTCGGAAAATATATATGGTAGGGCTTCTTTAAAGGCAGAGAAGTGTATCTGTCCCTTCACTCCCTGTGTGGTATATACGTACCCTCCTGCAGCGCAAAAGGCAGAAGCGGAGGCAGAGAGGAGAAGGTCTCTCCAGCCCTTTGAAATTGCCCGTGGCTTTCAGTGGGGGGGATAAGGATTTGGGATTCTGGCAAGGAGGAGGGCTCAGGGCAAGGTAAGGGTGGGCTTGTCTTGCAGCCATAAGGCAATTAATAGAGTTTCCATCTTCTTTGTGGACTGAAATCCATCTGAGGTATTTATAGGAACAATGAAGGACATAAAAGCCACCTAAGTGAGGTCAGATGAGGAGCATGTGTGGGTGAGTGACTCCATTTACAGACAGGATACCAGCACGTGCATTTTTCTATCATTCCTGGCAATTTCATACACTTTTTCTTTCATTCTGCTCCTAGCTGATGCTCGCATTTCTAAACAGGCTGAGGCTCTGCCTGTAGTAATGAAATTTGTATCAGTGTTAGCTACCTGGCTGCAAACGATAGCAAGGGCTTGCAGCGGGGCTTGCCACGCTGCAATGGAACCTGCTGCATTATGGACACAAGCCACGCTTTCCACTGCAGAGGTATGAACTGTGCTCGAGCAGCTGTGCCAGGAGACTTGGGATGATTTGCTTGTCCCACTGCAATTGCTTCTGACATGGGCTGCAGAACAACTGGCCTCTTGTCCAAAGCAATGAGCAGGGAAGTGTGGTTTCTAATAGAAATATACTGCAAGTTCACTTTTTTAACTGTTTCCCCTTAGACAGCTGTGTGACGTTTTCAGGATTTGCTCTGGCAATGTCAAAGGCAGTAGCATTTGAATCCCATATGACTGCTAGGACATGAAAAACATATTACCCAGCTTTTGCTGGAAGCATTTAGTGTCATTTAAAGATGAAGCCTTGATGGACAGTGGATGAGGCTGTGGGCTTTTTCAGTCTGATCTGTGTTGTAGATCAGGTATGGTGACCACTAGCAATAAAGTGGGGTCCGTTTCTGATACTGCCTCAGCTGCCATGCAAAGGCCACTGAAAGCTACAGCAACCTGGACTTCTGTGAACTTTGGGCTTGAATAGGTGTTATTTCAGAGATGACTTCTTGGATGGGGGAAAGAGCTTCAGCCCCCATGACCACTCAGGTATGTAGGGCAGGAGGCAACTCATCTACCCATGACCACCTAAAGCTGGCTACAACTGATGCACCTACTCACCATGGACCCACCTACGGCCGTCAGGAGGGACAGGCATCACCCAGGGGCGGTTGATCCCATGTCAAATAGTCATCCTACAGCAAGCAGAATGAATTGCTCTCAGAAAATGCCTCTGTCTTCGTGGGCTATTAAGGTAGATGACTAGTCAAATGACTAACATAAAGTAGATACCACACTCCCAGATGGCTGAAGGGAGATATATGGGCTGGATTTTTATCCTCTCCCATTGCACCCAAGAACGCCTCTTTCAACAACAGCTTTTGACTTTTAAATGGAGTTTCTGCAACGTCCACTGACAGAAGAAATTATCAGAAAATGTGGTTTTCTTTGATTTTACAGTATTTTTTCCATAACTAAGACTGTCATCTTGTGGACACAGTCGTTTTTTAAGTATAGCCAACTCTGGGCTCTGTAATTCAGGAACTGTGCTGAATTAACTTACTCTACATTACTTATCTCCTCCCAGGAGCACTTTCCTTTCTCTTTGCTCCTGGCCATGACTGCATTTAGTTCTTTCACAAAGAGCATCTTTTAGAATAAGAGTTTTCCCCCAGAGATTTATTCATCAACAGCTACCTTACTTTAAGCCCCTATTTTAATCTGAATTACATTCGCTGTGTAGACCAGCATTTAAAAAAAAAAGATGTAAGTTCCTGTTAAAGTGAGTGCCATCTTTGCCCAGTTGCAGTGGGTCTCGGCTCTTCTAGCACAGTCTGTGGCGACCCGGGGGTCTACGGAAAAATTCATCTCTCCAGGAACCTGCACTTAAGCTTGCTCACTGTCTCGGGCAGCCTGGGTGAATTGACATCTTTTACCGTCACCACCTCGCTTTTACTTCTGGATCTTGCTCCTGCCTTACGAAATCTCCCTGTTGAACTGCATCAACAGGGATGAGGGTGGGCTGGGCATCTTGGAGCGGGCGGCTTCGTTGTGTGAAGGGAGGCATGGTCTTTGGGCCTGGAAACATCTCTAAGTCAGGGTTGTTTTGCCATCCTGGGTACATGTTTCAACGGCAACATTATTGTAAAACAGCTTTGTGTTTACTTTGTGTACAGAAAAGATAAAATCAGCATTTATATGCAAACATGAACCAACAAGGAATTTCAAAATCTTGCCATTTCACTCCTCTGAGGAGAGCCAGAGTTATTGTGTAACCAGAAACATCTGAAAGCAGGGGATTTTCTGGGTCTAAATTCAATTTAGATTATAAGAGGCTAATTTAGGATCTGACTGTATCACCTTGGGCAGCCAAAATAGGATCTGAAACACACAGAGACAAGGACTTTGGGGTGGAGAGTTCTCCGTTTCAGACAACCTGAGGCACCGCATGGATCTGAGCTCTCCCTTTACAAATAAAGATGGTGAAGAAACACCAGCCAGCTGCTCAGTCGGGGTCAGCCACCCAAGCCCGCTCTGATGTCCCTGTCTGCTCCAGGGGACGGGGGGGTGTTCACGCACCCAGCCCAGCCCTGCCTTTCCAGGGCAGCCAGCGCGCGCAGCTGGAGCAGAGCTCAGCAGAGGCGTGAGCGCTTGAATGTCAAGGCCTGAAAGCGTCAAACATGCAGAATAAGGGCTCTTACTGGGATTTAATAGCTGGAGCGCTGTATCATGCCTCTGCGTATTTGTTATTGCTCAGGGACACAAGCTGGACTTGGAAGGACTGGGAAATACAGGGTTCAAAGCAGAGAGCTGCTTATGGTTTTCTAAAAGAAAACACTCACCGTAAAAAGAGGTGTTATCCGTCTCTTGGAGGTCTTGATGCCTGTTAAACACTCTTGAGAAAAAGGCTGACTTCATTTATGGAAAGCTTTAGCCCTAGGCACGCCAGCTCGGCAGCAATGAGCATGGCCCTGCCTCTTGACTGATCAGACCCCTGTGCCTCTCACTCCTCCAGCAGAGCTATGCCAGGCCCAGGGCATTATCTCTAAATACCTTGGCCAGCTTTAAAATTTATATGCAGGAGAGCCCAGCATGATGAATGTTTAAACCCTGTTCTAGGAGAAAAAAAAAAAAAATGCCCAGAACATGGGAAACACTTGTGAACAAGACCACCTTCTTTATGACATCTAATGCTGTGCCATCACTCTGTTCGGCAGGTTCATCTCCCTGTGGGCAGATGCATCCCTGCCTGGTGCGTGGGAAATTGAGGTGCCCTGCACCGCCTCGCTGCCTGCCTGCGGGGACGTGAGGGGCTGGCCGGACAGGGGGGTGTTTCTCAGGTGACCTGAGGATGAAAAAGAGGAGTGGTGGGACCGTTTGCGGTGCTCACTGAAGGGACCCCGTTGCAGTGCTAACCCCTGCAGCCAGCAAAGGCAAAGCCCCCGTGCAGGGCCAGAGCCCTGGCAGGTGACTGAGCTCTGCCAAAGCAAGTGGAGACTAATAAAGATTGATAAACCAGCAGGAACAAAAGGGAAACAAGTGCAGGGAGGGGGGAGGAAAGCCAGGAGGGAAGCAAGCAGCCCACAGGCACAGCAGGGCAAGCTGTGGGTAGACTCTTGCTGCACCCAGACCAGCAAATGTCAGTTTTTTTTCTCCAGCAAACATCCCTGGTGCAGCCTGCAGCTGGATATTTCCTCCTCAAAGGCCCACACGCCCATGGCTGAGTGCCCTCTGCCACCCCAACCCGAACCCGCCCCCTCCCGCAGAGCCAGCTGCTGTGGGCATTTATACAAGGTGGAAAAGGGGACGCGCTCTCTTTTCGGGCCAAATCTGCGAAATGTCTCTGCACCCCCTGTCTCACTGCAGGGCGCTGGGCAGGTTGATGCACCCCCAGGCACGCGCCGCCCCTGCCTCGGCAGGGCAAGTGGGGGTGCAAAAGGGCGCATCAGCCCCAGGGCTGCCCCCCTCCAGGCAAGCACTATCCCCCCCAGCTTCCACCCGCCCCTTGCCCCGGCGTTTATTTCCCCGGGGGCACGGGGATACATGGGGATAAGGAGGTAGAGAAGGTCGCCTGGGTGGCGGCCACAAAAGGGGACACTGCGCCTCTGGGGAGGGGGCGGAAAAGCCCCGGGAGTCGGGGGCACTTTGATGCAGTCTGGATGAAAGCGGGGAGGGGGAAGGGGGGAGATGAGGGGAGAGCAAACAGCGGGAGGAGACGACACTTAAACCCGAAAGGCAAGAAAACCTCTCCCAGCTGGGACACAAGTCAGGACGGTCCCTTTATTTAGATGGATAGAGCCAGGCACAATGCCGGGCGGCTGGGGGCCACCCTGCCCCTGTGCCCCCCCGCCCTTTCAAGCCCTTCCTCCCCCCTCCTCAGCCTCTCACTTTCTTCCATTTTTTTCCATTTTCTTTCTCTCCTTTGCTCCCCCCGCTCCACCTCCCACTTCCAGCTCTTTCTCCCATGGTGAAAGCATCGAGAAAGAAAGTGGGTTGATATATGATGCAAAGTTAATTTTAAGTAGTGGTGGGGAGGGGAAGACCAAAGGCAGCAGCAGAGAAAAACGGGCTGGGGAGCCTATAAGGAGACCCCCTCCACACACAAAAGCCAAGTCATCTGTGTTTCAGCACACTTTTTTTGGTCCCCGGTGCAAGCTGTGGTCTGCAAATCCTACCACAGGGCTGAATCCTGGGCAGAGAGTGCTTGGGGCTGTGACGCCATATGGACCCCTGTCCCCCGAGATGCTTTAGGAGCATAAAGCTGGAGCATCGAGGCTATCCCCACGGCTGAAGGAGTTTGGGGACAAGCTGTCCCACGCACCCACACCTCTACAGATGCCCCCAGCTGCTCTTACGGGGTTTGCTGGGGCAATCTCTTGCCATGGGGGTAGCTGCAGCCTGGGGCATTGCCCCTCACTCGCCCGGGCTCATTCCTGGCTTGAATCTCCTTGACATTTCTAGCCCCTCACTAAGGAAGGAGGTCCAAGTCTACTGCCTCAAGTCAATATATGAGGCAAGCAAACAAAACAAAAACCCTACCACACATTATTTCTTCCAACCTGCCATTTTTCAGCTGGCCACCTGACTTTTTCCAACACGGACTTGCTAGCACTTTGTTAAGATAGAGGGGGAGCCAAGGATTTTTCTGGTAGCTCAGATGTCATCACTGTACTTTGATGCTATAATTCAGAGGTGCTTCACAATTTCCAGAAAATTTCCTGAAATTTTGAAATAAGTTGGCCCAAAGTGGAGTCTTTACTTCAACAATTGGTCTGTTGTACATTTTGACCATGCAGAACTTTGGACATTTCAATAAAATGTTTAACGTTTTTGAATCCAAAGTCACTCCATCCAAACAACTGTCAAAACTGATCATTTTGTAACCCAAATGCTGCACTTCTAAAATGCTTCTTACTCACTGCAACTGCATTTTTACTGAAGAAAAAAAGCTATATGGAAAAATCTCAATTCAGACAATAAATTATCAGGGGAAAGAAAGCACCAATAAATTCTCCACTTAGTTTATTTTCAATAAATACCTTAATCAGCTCTGGCAAACCAATAACTTCCATAACGCTCAGCTCAGAACTCAGTTGGAAGTTCAGTACTTGCTTTGTCACGTGCTAACAAGCAATGCTTGAAGTGAATTATTTTAACTCTCCAAGAGAAGTCTCAACTCACTTCTCTTATTAAAATAGAACAAAACAAATCCAAATGGGCATGAATAAATTAACACAAGAAATTTACTTTGCACTTATCTTGACTCTTCTGGCTTATAACCATTTGCTAGGAAAGAGCTACGCGGCTGTTTAGATCACTTCTGTTCAAGCAGGCATGCATCGTGACCCGCTGCCAGGCTATGCAGGAGCTTGCTCCAGAGCCAGGGGTAATCCAGCCATGCAGCGTGGCTTTCTAGTGGGATGAAGTAGCCTACGCTGAGCTCCTTCAGCAATGCCTTAGCTGCTCCTTGCTGTCTCTGTACCAAGTGCCCTCTGCAGTGGCTGAAGAGAGCAGCCACAAGCCCTGGTTATCATATCCTGTACAAGGATGCAGTGATGCAATGGTGCACCAAGACATTGAGGGTGCTACTTCATCAGGTACGAGGCTGATGGTGGTAAGAAGTTGGGAAGGGAAGGTGGAAGCACACAAGCGGGTGGCTGGTTCACTTGCCAGGAATGGTCCCCAATCCTTCCCCCAAACGCAGCAGAAACAAACAATTTGCAGGCAGCCTGCCTCACCTCCTGCCCCAGTCTGTGTCCCTGGCAGCCCAAGAAGCCCTTGTCCTCTGCTCCCTGTCCAGCTCTCTGCTCCTTCCCTGGGTGACTTCTGCCACGCACACACCAAGTACAGCCCCCATTCTATACCTCAGATCCCACCAAGGCTCCTGTCCATGTAGCTCAGGCGCAACCCACCATGAGATGTGTAAGACATGGACACTGCCCTTGCTTTCTCCAGCAGGTTTTACTGCCCAGAGGGGATTGGTTATGATTTCTACTGGGCTGACATAGTGCTCAGAGGCCCCTTTAATAAGTTGTGTACTTCTCTAATGGCAAGACTTGCCTGCCAGCAACCATTAGCTCTCTTCTGCATTGTAAAAGAGTCAAATTCAGCTTATACCACGTCTGAACTTGGCTTAGGCAGAAGTTTTTCTGCCAGTACATTGCTGTTTTCAACTCCAGTCAGCATTGGTTTGAAGTTATTACTGTCTGGTGGTTGGGGTTTTTTTGGTGGTGTATGCATCCTAAATGAGCTTTGTGGTCTCCCCACTTCAAAAGCCTCTCTGCTCTCAACCCTCTTTACCGGCTGTCCTCTAGCAAGACCAAAGACCAAAGGGTATAAACTATCTCAGCAGCATCCCAGGTCCATGCAGCATGTGAGGATGCAGCCTGAGGGACGGTCATGTGGGCTGCTGGAGAGGGATTTTGGGGGAATCAGGCAAGGCAGTGAGTGCAGAGCCATGCCGGGGCACACTGAGACCCGGCCTCCATTCACATCAGACCCAAATACAGCGCGCGCTGTAAATTTCAAGCTGCTTAAAGCACTTTTCAGCCTCTCCATTGCTCGGTTTGCTTCGGTGCCAGGTGTCTCCCAGGCAAGGAGAAGCAGTGATGGGGCCGGCTGGCCGGTGCAGAGCCTCCTTGGCAGGGAATCCCGTGCAGGTGCTTCACCGAGGGGAGCAGGCGCTTCCAGTGACACCAGTTGGCTTCCCTTTGATATAAGCAAGCCCATGCTGAAGGCAGACTGGTGTTGGGGTGTGGGAGCCAGCAGCCTGTGAGGAGGGCTTAGCAAGTATTGTTCTGGTAAGAGGATGATGTATTTACTAATACTCTAAATTAGATTTTTATTTACCCAGTGGGTTTCACCTGTTTCTGTGTATAGCTCTGCTAAAGGGACTGTAGCTCCCTTGTGGAACCTTGAAGGAATTTTGTCTGTAAAAGTGGGAAATGGAGAGAAAGGGAAAATGCGTTATGGTATTGCAATACTTCCTCCTAGTATTTAATATTGTGACAAAATTGATCTTTTTTTAAAAATCTTGAAATGCTTCACTCAAACGAAAGATATTAGCTGTGTTAGAAAAGTGTCAACATTTCACTTACAAATTGGTCATTCTTTTGGCAGTGACTTTAAGAGAGAACTCCCCTTGGGGCTATCATGCCTCTCTCTGGCTTTTCTTCCCCTTAAAAAAAAAACAACCAACGAACCCAAACAAAAATAAACAACTTAAAAAGCAAGCACAATTTACTGGGTCTGGTGACTGGCTAACTATTGTACTGGAGGCTTTAAGTGGTGGGGGTGAGGCCAAGAGATGAAAGAAGATCAAGAGGGGAGAGAACTGAGGCTTCTCCAGCAGCAAGGTGGATGCCCATAGGTCAAAGCTTGAAGTGCTGCCCTGGTCCCTGCTGCCAAATACTCATCTTACGAGAAGTTTCTCCTCTTCTGCTGTTTACATGTCTGATCTGACTAACATCTACCCATAAACAGAAGCATTTATAGAGTTGGGAGTGGGTTACAGACTAATACTTTGTCATTTCTCTGTGCTTTTTGCTCTGACTTAATGCATTATACCTTCCACAAATGACTGCTTTCCTGCACTTGTTTCTCTGTTTCATTTCCATGTTCCTCTACATGACTGTCTTTTTTATCCATTGTAAAACAACACTGATAACTTGGGCAGATATTAAATGTCTGTCTTGTCTTGGGTTTGTCTTGCTCATTGTGTGTGAATGCTGGCGAATCCAGCTGGCTGGGATATCTCTGAGAACATCTTTCCTGCCTCACCTGTAGCCCAGCCATGCTAGGACTTATGCGGGACACTTCACTTAGTCTTCTGCCACCTTGTGCCCTGAGACAAAAGAGAGGTGGCAACAGGAGCGAGGGGGCAGGCAGCACTCTGCAGAAAATATTCATTTATCCTGGTATCAACAATGATCTCTGCCTGATCATAGTCTCACTCAAAACCAGGGCAGAATCTCCATTTAAAATACAGCAGGAATGTCAGTCTGTTTTCCCTAGCTATGCTAAGCATGCTGATGTTCCCCTTCAATTATCCCTTCTTGATGATGGTGACAGCAGAGGTACAAAGCAGACCCTCTTACTGAGAGTGCCTTAGCTATGCCACCTCTCCAGTTCCCGTACCAGCTTTACCCTCTTCCTCAGTAGATATTTATTATGGGGAAAATAATGGATGGAAGAGATCACTTAAATAAAATAGAAAAGACTGAAGACCGATAAGTGTAAAACCTCTCCATGTCCTCACTCAGCAACAGGAGGAGCAGCTCATTTCTCCAAAGCACATGCCCCAGGGATCAGCTTGGGAAGACCTGTAGTGAGGTCCCAAGGGATGCTCTGAAAGCACCTGGCAGAGCTCCTCCATTCCTGTGAGCCGAGGTGCACACAGAGCTCAAATGGAGCTGGGGGTTCGTGGTGTCCCCATGATTTTTAAGTTATTTGTTATATTGATCAATAGCCTCTGAGGGGTGCAACATTAAGTTGTGATTACAGCTGGTGCTGCTTTAGTATCGTTAGTCCCATTACCCCCAGGTATACCTTTGGCTAATGCTTTGTTGATAGCAGTTTCTCAGAAGAAGACTAAACCCTTGTTGGCCAATGCCCAAACTGGGCAAAGCCAGGCCAGCTCTGCCTGCCGTTGACAGTGCAAGGGGCTGCCTTTCTCTTGGCTACACACACTCCCAGGCTCCTGGCCCGCATCCAATCCAGATAAGAAATGACTGAAAACTGTTACTGTTAGCTAGCTGTTCTGTGACCTGCGTGAAAAGAATGAAATGACCTCAAGACTAAGCACACAGCCACCTACCCACAAACCATGGCAGGCAAAAAGCCTTGCCACGCAGACCGAAGGCTGGCGAGACCAGTATTTCCCTGGTGGCTGCTCCCCACAGATGGGAAGGGAGGCAGAAGCAAGCTGATATGCAGTAGCTAGCTTCACTGCCTGCTGTGCTTGGTCTGTAACGAGATCTTTACAAGGTGTTAACGTAAAAGTGAGTTGTTATAAATTGAAACCAACCGTTGGCTGTTCTCTGCAGGATGATATGTGGTAAAGCTAGGATTTGCTGGTGATATCATGTGGTGGTAGGAACAGAAGAAAGCGCTCTCCGTTGGACTCCTACTGCTTAATGTGCTCTGAGGCAGGGATCTCCTGGAGACCCCCGTGGTGCTGGGGCTCTGCTGCAGCCACCTGCCCTGCAAGAAGGATGAGTGATGCCATCCTGCTGTGGAGATGCTGCAGGGTACCCTTGTGCCCGCTTCCTAGTGCTGCTTGTGGTGCACAAGCCTTCAAGCAGGCTGCATAGCCCTTTCCTACAAAATTACTTTTTAAGTAACATGTGAAGAAATTTGGAAGGAGTGTAGCCATGGAGCTGAACCTGAGGTTGCCCAAGAGGGGTGACAGCATCATTTAAACACTACAGTACAATAATGCATGGTTCATTGCAAGGAACTATTTTTACCCTGTG
Source organism: Aramus guarauna (assembly GCA_013400195.1). Lineage (NCBI taxonomy): Eukaryota > Metazoa > Chordata > Aves > Gruiformes > Aramidae > Aramus > Aramus guarauna. The sequence continues at coordinate 540,851 of VXBL01003319.1, forward strand.
CTGGGCTTCATGTGCTTTGGGTAACAACTAAACCTTCAGCCTGAGCATCTCAAAATACCAAAGGAAGGGAACATGGTTGAAAATTGAAGAGCTCTTTCAGACCAAGGAGAGGGGCAGCTAATTCTGACACCATCCTGCAACTTGTTTCTGCTTTATCAGACATGTCTGTGACCTGTGAAATGCCGAACAGGAAAATAGGAACCTGTTGGTGGATGTAGATATGAGAGGTGTACAGAAGTGTGTTTTAGCTGCACGCTGACAGGCCTATGCCTCCTGGCGCCCTTGGCTTGCTGCAGCTTTTTTTCTTAATTCTCAGAATTCCTTAGCATATTTCTTCTGCCTGGATCTGACTCTCCTGCAGCCCTGTACTTCGGGTTGGGTTTGTGTCTTCCTGGGGAGTGGGAGTTTCTATTTTAGGCACTGAATTTCTAGTTATACATCTAAAGAGAAATGACGCGCTCATCAGAGACTTTCCCCATCCCTGCCACAAGTGTTTTGGGTAGCGATCTGGCAGGCACCCATGCTTCCCGGAAGCCCCCATGGCAGCCCTTGGCTGATGGCAGCTAACCCAGACACTGAAAGTCCCACTGTTATGTGGAGGTGGCTGCTCCAGGCAGGGGAAGCACCTGGCTGAGAAGGCAGATCTGGTGTTACTCTTGCTGTTTACAGGTGACTCTCATGGTCAGAGGGCCTTCATCTCCAAGTCTTTGCTCTAGCCCTATTTTGCATAAATGGAGAAGAGCGGTCTGGGTGTGAGGTTTTTATAGTCAGGAATCTTCTCAACTTGGTCCAAGTAGTCTTCAGGTGGTTGCAGCTAAAGAGAGTAAGAGTGAGCAGGCCAGGCTGAAGGTACCTGCTGTCTCTGCAACTGCCAAAGAACTTACCTTGCATCCTCCCTAATGCTTTCTTAAAAGGGCAGAATGATTCAATACCCTTCTCTCTGGTACAGCCTCTTTAGCACCTTGATCTGAGAATCTGCTAGTGACTTGTGGTCACCATGATTGGAGAAGAAATCCCTCTGTCCATCTTGTATTTCTAAAACAGGCTTCTCCCTGCACCCTCTTTCCCTTCAAGTGCTTGGAAGACTCATGATCACCTTGGCTTTTTTCAAAGAAAATGGTACATTCCCGATTTTCCCCTTATTTGGTTCCTACTGAAATACTGGCTGACAGAGTTAAGGTAACTTAATGATGCTAAGCTCTTTTTTTTTTTCTCCCCTAATATATTAATATTGCTAAAGTGAAAACTGTTTACAGGTAATTTCTTGCCAATACAGTTACAGCTGATGCTGCTTTAATGTTGCTGCAACAGTATCTTGGGTGAGCTGATGAACCTAGTAATGATGCTGTGAGAGTTACTTAACTGAGCTAAATACTACTTTTGGAAATACAAAAATAAGCCGTGCTCCTAAGGAAAACAAACACCCTGCCAAGCAGTAGTAAAACTCTCTAAACAAATGCACTCTGCCATAATGGGACACTTGTGCAGATACACACAGCGGTCCTGATTTTCTAAATTGGTTGGAAAAGATGGCATGCTGGTTTAGACTGAGAATAAGGATGTGGGAATCTGCGTGGGTTTATGCCTGACTGAATTTTGGATGCTAACTGTGAGGATGAAGCCTCTAAATCCCCACTGGGGAAAGGTACCACGTTACCCCCCATCCCACCAGCCTTTGCTGCTGCAGCAGCTCACAGCTTTCACTCCTACCTGTGGGGCTACTGAAGAGCCATACAGGGCAAAACCTTTGCAGGCAATTTATCGAGCACTTCAATTTCCAAGGCCTGTCAGAGGCCCTGTTGATTAGAGCAACCTTGATCAGGAAATGAACTTGAAGCACAATAACTATTGCTCTTGCCTGCAGCCTCCTGAATCCTACTTGCTGTTAGAGCCTGCACTTTTCCCATGGGGTTTTTCTTTGCGCTTCAAATGGAATCATCTATGTGGAATATTCTTGTACTCTTATAGATCTGGAGTAGAGCACACTCACTGAATTGGGGACTGCTGAGTGATTATACTCCTGAAAACTTCTACCTTCCCACTAATTATGCAGCAGAGATTATACATACAGTCCCTGCAAAGTAGGTCAATTTTAATAACTCCTTCTGCTTTGTGTTCGCTCAGCATATTCTATAGGCCAGCCCATTTTGCTCCATTCAACTAGTAACATTCACTAGAGCTATTTTAAGGGAAGTAACAGCCTCTGCCGTAGTTTTTCATACCATCATCGCTGTGTTTTGTTTCACAGCAATCCATCTTGCCTCTGGCTCATCTCTGCTGAAGCAGGTCTTCAGCCTTAGCCCAAGAGTAATGAACAGAGCTTAGGAGTCTCTGACGGTAGTTTCTATAGAGGAATTCAGGCTAGCTGATTGCCTTAGATGAAGTGCATGTACATGCAGCTGAAGTTAATTAGAGTGGGACACTGTTGGTTATGTGTGGGTTTTGAATGACAACACTGATAGCAGATGCTGCTCCCCTGAATGAAGGTACCCCAAATCTAACTACAGAGAGCAGCTGCCAGGACCAACAAACTTCAGATACCCACTCCCTCCTTACCTTCCTATGCCTCTCCCAGCACTGCAGGCAAGGGCAGCACAGCCGGCAGCACCTTCTGCATGCTCGGGAAAGGAGATCTCAGCACTGAACCTGCCTGGTCTCCTACACACATCTGCATCTCACCATACATCATCTCCGCAGCATTTGCATCAAGCGCTGAGTTCATAAAACTTGAAGGGGGGGTGGGGGAAAACAAGCCTGGAGGTTATGCTGTGCTGCTCCTTATTCCCTTCCGCATGTGCAACCTGGTCCAGGAGAACTGTGTCCCTGCTGTGCCACTCACTACTCCCTTCTTCCCATTCCCTCAGGCAGAAGTTACCTCGGGCATTTCTGGCAAATATATGCATCTTACAGCACTGGAGCCATTTATAAATAGATTTTTATTTATAAAGTCAATTTACATAAAATATGATACTCTTTTAAAAACTGCATATGTACAACTTAAGAAATCCTAGCAAGTGCATACAAAAATGCCTTCAATACATTTTTTTTTTAAAAAAAAAACTTCAGTTTTCAGAGAAGTGGACCTTCACACCAGGCAAACTCAGACATGATGTCAAGACACAATGTAACTTTACAGTCTTATACTGAAGTGTTTGGAGAGAAAAAAACCCCACCTTTTTTTTATTTAAACCGTGTATTTTCCCAAAACATTCTAGCTGGCAGTGTTCAAGAACAAGGGAATAGGACTTGCTAAAAATAAAACCATCTCCTCACCCCTTTTCTCTAAGGTTTCTTGTACAAAAATAAGTCTTCATACACCAGTATTCCCATAGGCAGTTCAAGTTACATATAAAATAGAATCTGACATAATAAAAAAATTCCCTCCCCCTCCAGAAACAAGGAAGCATCAGTGGTTTTTCTTTTTCCCCCCCCCCCCCCCCCCCACCCCTCCAGAGCAACACCAGAAAGCAGCCGCGGGGGAAGCGGGGTCGCCCGGGTCTCCTCTCTGTCGGCAGCTCCCGGCGGGCAGGTGGAGCCCGGCCACTCGTTTACACCATTGCACTTTCCACAGCCTGAAGACGACGGGTGAACCCGGCGAGGAAAGCAGCCAGAGGGGTCCCGCCGGGGTGTGTAGGGGGTGAGTATTTTGTTTTTGGGGGGGGGAGGGCGGTGCTGGCTGCTGCGGAGAGCGAGGGCGCTGAGGTACTGCGGGCTGAGGGCGGCTGCGGAGAGATTTGCGAAGAGCCCCGGTGGGTACGTGCCCCGCTCCCCCGAGCGCCGGAGGACGGGGCGGGAAGCGGCACCCTCCTCCCCTCCGGCTCCCCCCTCACCTCCCGCCGGGTCAGTAGCTCCCGAGCCAGCTGGTGAAGTCCAGCAGCTCCCGCTCCTCGGGGCTGAGCGCCGCGTCGTAGCCGCTCTCCTCGGAGGAGCAAGGCGAGCCGGGCACGGAGGAGGCGAAGGAGGGCGAAGCGGAGGAGTAGCCGCCGCCTCCCTCCCCGACGGCCGCCCGCCCGCGGCTATCGGGGAAGGCGGCGGCGGCGTCGTGCTCGTCGAGGAGCCGCTGCAAGGCGCGGATGTACTCGACGGCGGAGCGGAGGGTCTCCACCTTGCTCATCTTCTTGCTGGCGGCGCCGTGGGGGACGTGCTGGCGGAGGGCGGCGAAGCCCAGGTTGACCAGCCGCACGCGGTTGCGCTCCCGCTCGTTACGACGGGCCACGGCGGCC
>VXBL01003319.1:545201-557905 GCA_013400195.1 Aramus guarauna
CCCTCCCCCTTTCCCCTGCCCCTCCACGGCCGCCCCGCCCGCGGGAAGAGGGGGGGGGGGGTGCCCTCCCCTCCCTCGTTCTGCAACTTTTTCCTGTAATCACCGCTTCTATTTTTGTATTTTTAATATTTTAATTGAATTGTTATTATTGCTCGGGGGAGGGGCTCCCCTCTCATCCCGCCTCCCTCCGCACGCCGGCGCGGGCGCGCACGAGCAGCCGGGGCTCCCCCTGCGCCCCGTTGGGGTGCCAGCCCCGCGTCGTGTCCCCTCCCCGAAACCGGGCACCTGGCGGGTGGCAGCGCCGGGGAAGGGCGGCGGCCCCGGGAGCCCGCTGCCCCCGCGGAGCGGTGAGCGGAAGCAGCCCGGCCATCAAACCCCGGGGTCGGAGCGGCGCGGGCACCCCGCTGCCGGCTGGCGTTTGTTTGGGCGAGCGAAGGGATGCACCGGGACTCTGCTGCGATGCACGTACAAAAAAATAATAATAACAATGTGTGGCAGTCGCGTGAGTCGCCTTACAAAGGCCGATCTCCACAGGGTGACTTTTCACACTTAAACGAGAGTTTCAAGGATAAAGGCACGGAGAGGAGAAGAAAAACGCAAAGCTTTTGTGGCTTGGGGGTTGCACCCAGGCTTCCCTTTGCCGTGCCAGGCAATCCCATCAAGCAAGCCTTGCTTCCAGCTCCGGGGGTGGGGGGGGAGAGCAGCAGGGTAAGGTGCTTTCAGGTAGCTGAATTTAATGGGAAGGACAAAGGAGCTGCTTCTTGGTATCCCGGGAGCTTGCGGTGTGAAGTAACTTGCACGGTGTTTTGCTAAATAAGCAGCGAGGGTGGAGAGGTGCTACACGCACCCACCGCCCAAGGGCTGCAGTCCACTCTTGGCTGCAGCACAGCTTGCAAGATGTGCCGTCCTTGGGGCTTTGCTCCTGCCCAGACTTTAAAAGAAGAAAACCCCAAAACCAGCATAATGCTAAAACACCCCCAACAGACCTTTTTGGTGAGGTGAGGTCAGCTCAGACCCCTTCTGCCTTCTCCCCTGTGCCAGCCACCAAACTGGCACTCACAACCCCTCAGTATAACCATCTGCACAAGGTGAAGGGTGCTCATCCATCGGAGGGTTTGCAGCAGCTGTTGGAAATCAGGGTAAGAGAGGTGTTAATTGCCCTCTGCAGGGTCTCCCTCCACCCAGAGGTGTGCAGGTGGGGAGGTTTGAGGCAGTTCAGTTATGGGGCTTCGTTTTTTGGCAGGGAACATAAGCCCTTCCCAGGCAGATGCTCAAAGCCAGTGTCTGGCAGCAACCTGGTGGCAGGGATGCGTGCATGCCCGCAGCAGAGCTGTCACCACACCGGGAGGTGCCCGTGAGGCTCTGCAGCACCATTTGGGTATCAAAGTAAGGATCTGCATCCCCTTGGCCATGCTGAACCACTCTGCTGCTGCTCCTATGGTGCATCTAAGCCAAAAATAGGAATACAAAGAGCCATCCGCGATTTCTAGACGTGACATGGAGGAGGCTTTTTTCTACCTGCGTGGGGTATTTTGGGAGCAGCAAGGCTCCACTGTGTTGGAAGAGAAATATTTTTCCCGGGGATCAGTTGCAATGGCAGTGGGTTGAAGGAGTGAGACCAGTTGCAGCATCGCAGGCAGCCAGGTTGAAATTCCTGGAAGTGACAGGAAGGAGCCTGCGAGTGCTTCGCGTGTCTGGAAATCCCGCTCAAGCACACATCAAGCTTTGCACCCAAATTCGGTGGCTTCCGAGACATTCTTGGCCATGCCGTAGATCTGGGGGAAAAACCACGAGCAGCCGCGTGGCTCGTCTGAAGGGTTTGGCCCCAGAGGAGCAGCTCGCGGTGTGTGGTGCAGGTGGGAGCGTTTTGCCTGGTGGGTTCCTGGGAGGCGCAGGGGAGATGCTTGCGTGCACAAACACGCTTGTGCGCACAAGCGGTCACGGGATCGCTTGCTCAGCTCAAGCCACGTAATGCTGGCACTTGTCTTCAGTATCTGCCAAGCTGGCTTGCCTGGCGCAGGGGGCTTACCTTGAGCAGTGGCTTAGGCAGAAGGGGCATTAGTGCAATGGAGTAATACTGATGTTCTTTTATTACCTCATCTTTAATTTCTGATGCAAGCCTTTCTCACAGGAAAGAGGAAGCTGCTGTCTTTGAAGCTGTTCAAGAGAAAACCTTCTGTATCAAAGAGCCACGCTCAAGAGTAATAACTGGATTTTTATCATACAAAAATAACTACAGGGAATTTTTTTCATTAATAATGCACCATTCAAACACCAGTAAATCCAGTCTCAAGGGAGAGCGTTCAGGCTCCAGCCCCAGTGATTCCACGCTTAGCTGGGGGACGGACTTGACTTGCACAAATTTGCTTTAGGGCTGCTGATGGTGACACGTATTTCCAGCCAGATGTGGCTGTTGGGTCTGGGCCTGAGCGCAGCACAAAGCGACTGCTTTCTTAACAATACAGCTGGTTTTCTGATAGTCTGAAGGTAGGTACGTCTCGTACTCCGAGAAATGTAATCTTATTTGAAATCTCTGTATAAAGTTAATGACTATGTAAGATCCAGTAGAACAAGACATCATTAAACACTGTCTATGTTCACAATCAACTTCCTGATCGTAATCTGGGGAGAGAGAGCATCCAGCAACGTGCTGCCCGTCCCAAGAGAGCGGGGAGGAGAAACTCTCCTCTCCTGGCACAGGTAAGGCAAAAGCGATAAGCGCATGGTTGGCATGGACACCTTGCAGCCCCGCATGGCTTCAGCCAGCGTGGTGCATCAGCAGAAATGCGGCAGACAAGGTGCTGGGTCCGTCCCGCTGTGACCCATGCATTACAGGCAGCTGATGTGAGCTGCTGCCTTTTTTTTTTGTTTTGTTTTTTTTTTTTTTTTTTTTTCTTTTGCTAAAACTTTCTGGACCTCAGTGGAAAGCAATAGAGGTTGTGTTGTGATAAGGCTCGAGAGAGCAAATGCCAGAAATACGTAGGGAGGGGCAGTCGAGCAGCCTTGATCCTGGTGAGCAGGTGAATCCCCACTTGCCAGGCTGGGCTCTGCTCAAGCTGGTTTTGCTGGGAGCAGGGCTAGAGTTGTGTGTTTGGGTCGCTCACTTGCACAGCTGGCTCTTGGGCAGTTATGGTTTGCAACTAGATACCGTGTGGAAAAGAAAAAACGAATTTAGTTTATGTAGCGGGGAGTGCTTTAGATCTACGAGTACAGTTGTTTCACTTTTTTGGGGAGATAGAAGTTTATTTGAGTTTATTCTTTGAAGGGAACTCCCTGTCTTCAGCATATGCTCTTTTCAAACGTAATCTTTCTTAGGCTTGATGACCTTTTTTAATAACTCTTCTGACTTTTTTGGGTTTTTTTGCTCACCTACAATTAATTTCAAAATGCCTGGGAATCACTGGAGAATTTCTGAGATACACTTTGGAAATAATAATAAATAAAGAAGTCCTTTGGAGATGTTATGATTTCTCTCTGGTTTTGTTTCTTCCAAGGCAGCCTCCAGCCAGCCTTGTTTCCATTCACAGTGCAGTTGTAGGGCGCATCTGAAGCTTGGCAAAGCCCAGCACCTCCCCCTTTTCTCCTCTCCTTCCCTTCTTGAAAAGAGACAACCCCGGGTTTAAAAGTTGATTTTTTTGCTTTGATTGTGCGTGTGTGCTATACGAATGCTAAGCAGCCTTTACAACGCATCCTTGTGATGCGCCCGGGAAGGCAGAGGGCTGTGAGGTCTCCCTGGCTTCCCATCATTCATACGGCTTCGGTGCGGTTTGATATGGGCATGTTTTATTTACGAGCGAGCTCTAGGGTGAATATAGCCGTGTTACGGGCAGTAGCTGAGGGACTGAATGGGCCGAGCCAGTGACACTTGCAAATCTGCCAAAATTGGAGCTGTTTTCTGCTGTGGAGGAGAGGTATTTTCCCTAACGGTGGTATGGGCTGGCAGAGGAGGAGGCTCCCGAGAGGCAGCAGGGACCTGGCATGGATCTATCCTGCCTGGATGATGGGTGTAGTTTTGCCTCCTGGAGCAACGTCTGCTCCCTGTCTCCAGCCCATACTTTCTTGGGAGCACAAATAGCAGCGCCCCAAATCTGAGGGGAGGTTTCTCTTACCTGTTGCGTGGCTGGAGTTCAAGCAGCTGGGACTGGGGCGTTGCTGTTGCATCATTGCACCGGCGCAGCGAAAGCCAGAAAAGTGGATGTCAAGAAAGCATGAATTCAGCCTCTTCTCCTCCATTTGTGTTTAGTCTCCCAAGTCCAGCCCATGCAGCATTAACACATCAAATCCCCCTGCTCTTTTAAGACATCCATCTGACAGCGTGGGCAGCATTTCTCTCCAGCTCGGAAGAGAGTTGAAAGTTTTTAGCTCTGGGAAAAATATGATCTGGCTTTGTTCCATTTTTTAAGTCAATCCTTTCCTTCTGGATGAGGTGGCACGTCCTTCTGACACCTGTACAGCTGTGGATCCTGCTATGTGTTTTCACAGCCTAACAGAAGGCTGCAAGCTGCCACAAGGCTAGAAGGAGAGGGCACCTGGGCTTCCCAGGGTATTTTCAGCCTTGCTACCCTCTTTCTGTGCTCCAGCTGATAACCAGAGATAAGGGAGGAAGCCACAGGTGGGAGCTGTGGTCACCTGTGGTTTTTACGCCACATTTGGGAGTGATAAGTTGTGTTCTTGCAAAGGGGAACAACTGATAAAACCCAGCAGGGTGGGCAGGAGGCCGAGTCTTGCTGGAAAAGCCGCGGTGCCATCCAGCCCGTGCGCCCGCTGTGAGGACGGTTCCTCGGCGCGCCTCCAGCCCTGCCTCTCTGCCCACAGGGATGGGGCTGGGGGGACACCCCGCTTCTTGCCAGGGCTCCCTGGGCAGAGAGCTGCCGAGGCAGACGTCTGCCAATGACAGGGCACTCAGAGGACATCTAATCCCGTAGAAAGTGAAGTGTTGTGAAGACCCTCTTTCGATGGCCACAGGTAAGATGAGCACGCGTGCTTCTCCCTGCGCTGACTTCAGAAGTGCTCTTGAATGTGCTGAATGTGCCTCCCTCAATCAGAGCCCAACATCTTAACGCCCCGGGTCTACTAATGCTCCTACTGTTGACTTTCTTTTGGGGGGAGGGACTAACTTCTTTTGCTCTTTATCATTTTTTGATGTTAGAAATTCACATATGTTCTGCCCCAAAGAGAAATCTTTCAAGCCATGCATACATGGGATAAAGAGTAAGACAAAAGAAAGAGCAACAGCAGAAAATGCCTCCACCCCCAAATCCAGCGCAGTGCCAGGGCAGGTAATTGAGGGAGCAGACACAAAGGCAGAGCGCTGAGCACTGGAGGTGGGAGAAGCCTCTGAAGCGTCAGAGGACATGGGCAAACTACCAGAAATAGGCATTTGCAACCAAAACAGAAGGAACATCTGTTTAAACCCAGGTGTTTAAAGATACAGACCTGCTTTGAGAGCTTGGTGAGGCAGTGAAGGTGCCTGTTTTTATGGCTGGAGACAAAAGGAGGTAGAGCATCTTTTGGGGAGAGACTAGGAGCACTTCCAAGGGGTGTAGATGATGATTTTGTGAAGTCTCAGGTGGTCCTGCAGTGAGGTGAGAGGCTCCTACACGGACAGAGGAGACCTTTGTGGAGCTGGGAAGGGAACTGCCTATCCCCTTCAGAAAGCCCACTTGAATCATCCAAGCCTTCGAGAAGGGTTTCTGCTGGCCTGTGGGGACCTCTAGTGTGAGATCTGGCTTTGCACAGGTCTCCAATAGCGTGCGTTTAGGGCTGGGGAAGGAAACTGGGGTCTAGGGGAAAATGAAGATGGGCTGCATGTTTTTTCTCAGGTCTACTGCTGTGAGACAGGCTCCAGGTGTGCTCACGGTGTGCACCACGGCTGTGTCCTCCCTTCTAACTCACCGTCGCTCTTGGTCGGGCTTCTATAGCTGGTTTTACACACAGAGCTGTGCTTCATACCTTCTTGCAACCCTTCCAGATTTAACCTGTAACTCCACCTGTGGAGCAACCCTGCTGCCTTTATACCGGCGTCCCTTTGGTGGTCGTCCCCCTTGAAAATGCAGGTGACAACACAGCCGTCTGTCCCAGAAGAAATGACGGGTGCTAACAGTTCAGCATTTGGATGCAGTCCTAACTCCACCACAGTGTTTTATAAGGCACTTTCCCCACCTGGCACATGGTGGGGACAATGTGGACATGGTCACCTTGCAGCTATACTCATGTTCCTGGGGGGTCTGCGCTGCTGCAGCTGGTGTCTGGCTCCTGCTCCTGAACATGTGTGGCTGGGCATCAGCTACCTCCCCATCTTGTTGCCCTCTCTCTGTAGTCCTCTCCCCACTGCTCTCCTTCCCTGTGGTCCAGCTGTTGGTCTTTCTCAGGTGGTTTCCAGCTGGTGGCTGGGGTAGGAAGCTCTGTGTGTGCATGGGTACATTGGCATCTCCTGCTGGGCATCAGGGAGCCCCACCAGGGCAAGGACTCATGAGCCATGGGGGACACCTCTTTTCGGAAATGGCTGTGGCAGCTCTCATTGGTGTCTCAGGAGGTTGCAACCAAGATGTTTTGCAAGAAAGGTTGCAGGAAAGCTCGTGATGTAGTCAGAAAATCATGTCATGCTTTTTCCTGTGCACATGGCTTTGTGCAACTCACTTTCTCTTGCTTCTCTTTGCTCTACAAAATGCATCTCCCTTCCTTTTTTCACTCCCCTCCTTTTCCTTCTCTGTCATTTTCCTGTAGCTACAGTTACTGATGTGGGATGGTTTTACCTTTCTCTCCCCTTTCTTTACTACCTGGGGGGAGTGCAGCTATTTTCCATTATTCTGTTTCAACTCTTTTCCACTGGTCTAGCTCTGAATCTAGGGATGATTAAGGCACTCAAAATGTCCATGGACAGTGAGGGTCTCCTGAGCAGGGGGGTATATTTACATATAGCCATTTTCCTGAATACAATACTACCAAAGGGATTTTTTTTCCCTCATCTGCAAATAAAAGTTTTAATAGAGTCTCAGCCAAAGGTTATTGACATGTGGTGGTTTTTAAATGAGGAGGGAAGACTCTTGAGCAGATCTATTTGGAGGTTTTGAGGTCTTCTTTAAATAACAGGCTATTTTTTTCTAAATAACATTTTCCTAAACTTTTCCCCAAGATACAATTTATGCAGATTTAAAAAAAAACCAACCAGTTAGTTACAATGTTCATTAAGCAAAACTGGATCCCAGTAAAAGCAAAAACCAGGCTATTTTGATACTGACTCTTGATTAAAGAGTTTAAAAAAATTTTGTAAGGAGCTGTGCTCCAAAGTCCGTGAAAAGCTGCTTTCCTGTATGCCTTTCCTCCTTTCCCCAGCTGGCTGCATGTCGGAGCTGATGGCAGCCCACCGAAAGCCCAGGCAGAAGGCGGCTGCTTTAAACAGGATTTAATAATCGGGCAGGAGGAGGTGCATCGGCACGTGGTGGGGACTGCACTTCCCGAGAGGCCCCGCTGTGGCCATGCCTCTCTTTGGTGGAAACCCAGGCTTTATCAAGAGCTGGAGGGACCAACTGCCAGCTCTCACTGGGGACAAGCAGTCATGGGACTCAGTTGCGGAATGAGGACCACCAAGTGCCAGCTGCTGGTGACCAGCCTCTGTGTCATGGTGAGCAGGCAAGTTTGGGGGAATCTCTGCAGAACTGGGGCAAGGCAAACCATTGCCTTTCCCATCCCTGCTCGGAGAGGGTCGGGTTTTCCCACGTTCTGTTTTTCGCAGGCAGAAGACAAGCAAAGTCAACTGCCTGAGTTATCGTTGCGCCCCGGGTGGTTATCCCTGGTTGCCAGCATCACCCCCCCTTCTGCTGATAGACTTCTGGTTTCTCAGGGCTGTCACGCCGCTGCAGCTCTTTCACAACCCGGCAGCCACCTTGAAGGAGAAGGGAAAGGTTGCTGCTGACAGAATGGGTGGTTTTCAGGAAAAAGATATTTGCTCCTGTCTCCTTGGAGCAAAAGAAGGAGGATGGACCTGCTGCAGTCATGCTTGTCGCTGGGAGGGTGGTCAGCTGCAGGTGGGATCGGTGAGGATAGGAAACTGCAGGGTTTCGACAGAAGTGTGTGTGAGAATAGGAAGCTGCAGGGTTTCAACAGAAGTATGTGTGAGAGACCTGTGGATCCGCACCACAAAGCGAAAGCAGTTCTAGGGATCCTTTTTAACCAGATTTTGAAGCAAATTCAAGGGGAGATTCTTGACATCTGCTGTTAGAGCTGATGGGAAATGGTGGAAATTTGGGAACGCTTCTCCTGGATGTTTTCAAGTTGTACGTGCTTGTTGTCTTTTCACTTCATTAAAACTTACAAGCTTAAAATAATAATAATAATAATAATCTGTATTTAGTTCAAAGAGGATTGGTGGCTTGGAAGGAGTATAATTAAAAGGTGATGCCTTATTTTGGGCCACACATGAAATTTATAGTTTGACCAAATTTCAACATTTCAGGACCACTGGCTGTAGTAGCTGTACATTGTTCTCTCTTCCAAATGGCAGAATATGTCATCTGGAGAAAATCAAAGGAGGATTGGCACCAATGGCGTTTAGAGGAGATGCTAAGGCACAGCTGCTGTGGATGGCAAGAATCACGTTCTTGCTGTTGGGAGGATTTTAGACTGGTGTTTCTCAGAAATCTGAGCTAACTGGTGTTGCACTTAGCATTTTGCTGGGCGTGGATCGAGATACGCAGTAATGCACAGCATGAAGGATCAGTAGGTGCCACAAATTAGGTTATTTATAAGCAGAAAATGCTATGGTTTGGATGTACTTAATCTCCAAAACTATAATTCTCCAGCAAAAGCTATTAGTCTACTCTGGAAGAAAATGTCATGCAGTGGGGATTATGTTGACACTGGACTGCCACTTTTGACACAGGGATATCTGCCTTGTGTTTCTGTAATGTAAAGGCACAAAATGCTGAAACCTTGGGACCCAGGAGTGGCCTCACATCTTGTATTTTCCAGGTTCATTACACTAGAGCTGGAGCTGTTTTAACTGTCCCGGTGTTGGTGCCTCTGTCCTAGCTCTGCCACCAGTCATGCTGCAAGGAGCCCTGCTCTAGAGCCAGGTGCCATCAGAAATGTTCCCTCTCCATCACCTGGACTTGCTCTGGGCAGCACGGAGGGTAACATGCTGGTAGTTACCCCATGCCGAGATACCAGTGCTCTCGGGGATGGGACAGAAACATGGACAGCCCGGCGGCGTGGTGCAGAGACAGAAACCAGCACGATTAGAGCAGTACAAGACTCAGCTCTTGGCACTCTACAATAGGAAATACAGCCAACAGCAGGCAACAGGACTAGCTTTGCAAAAAGCAAAGCAGAGAACATCATCCCAGCCCAAAACCACTCTTGAAGGTGGCAGCCCTCATAACTGCACCTGCAGAGCAGAGTGGGACTGCATGAGTGTGCTGCAAGAGCATCGATCCTCTGGGCTTTCCTCACATTGTGGGGAATTTCATCCACAAACACCGGACAAGAGTCCGTGGGCTGCGCAGTGTTATGCGTGCTCATTATGCAAGAGAGAAAAAGAACTTCAGTATGTTTAAGTGTCCAGGATTTGTCCTTTTATGTGCATTTTGGGATACATGCAGTGGTCTTTGGAAGATCATGCTGTCTGCATCTGCACGGGGCTCAGGAGTATCCAGATAAACCTCAAAGCTTTGTGTGCACTCAGCAGCAGCTGCTGCCTTGCCAATCCCTTCCTAAAACCCTTCTTTTCCAGCTGCTGGGGTTGTCCATTGCTATACTGAGCACAGTCACCCACTACGGACTCCATTTCACCCTCATCAGCAACATCTCCCTGGAGAGCAACTCCTACAGGGTCATCCACTATGCAGGTACGTCACGGTCACATCCCACCGAGACCATTGGTGAACCCAGGAGCTGCAAAATCCCCCAGAGCAGTCAAAGGAAAGGCAGAGGCATCATGGGAGGAGGCAGGGGCTGCCTTTTGGAGGATGCACTAGGGCTGACGCAGTCCCACAGACACCTTTTTCTGTATCAGACCAGCGTGCCTGGCACTGAAGGGTGCTATGGGAGCACAGGGTGCTACCTTGGCTCATGTCCCTCTATTCACCATCTCCCCATCTTTCTCCTGTGCTGCAGTGAAAGCACGGGGGGGAGGCTCAGCCAAAGACGGACCTAAAGGTGCAGTTGGGCTGGAATGGCTCTGGGAGCATGGGGAGAGGGGCTATTACAGGAGCTGAAGCAGAGCATAGAAAATTGAGGCTTGGAAGAGAAATGCATGGAAACATCTGCTTTTGGAGAAAATGCGAGGAGTTTTTCCCAACACAGGAGAGAAATATAAACTGAGTCTTGAGTACAAGGCTAGAGCAAAGAGATGAGAACAGTCCAGAAACTAAAATACTCTGCTCGCCTCTGCTGCACTCACATCTGCTGCTTTTCCCAAGCTATACTCTGGGCTTAAACGTGCTCATACCCTCTCTAGGTCCTGGTTCTCAATTTCAGTTTAACGAGGCACATGTGAAAAACTATGTTAGTCCAACGCTAAGGTACAGCCCTCCCCCTTTCCTTACACACACCGGGGGCTATATAGATTGGCACTTAATGCAGCCTTGCAGGCTCTCCCTTTCCAGCCACCCCTCTCTAGCGATGTTTCCCCTGCTTTGCTTGCAAGGGTTAACTCTTTGCACGGTTAGCCCTGAAGTGAGGGTTGCAAATCCCTTTGCAGCGCTCTGGTCCCTGAGCCCTGTCCCGGGGTACCGGTTGTGACCCTGCCTAAGCCAGGAGGAAACCAGAGGGCGAGTGTTGCACCAGATTAGCAGCACACAAAGTCCTGATAGGAGCTGTGGGACAGCTGCTGCACATCAGCTCCCCCCATTCGGGAGGATCCTTATCAGAGTGCCGAAATAATTGACAGCTTGTGGTCTGTTGGGTGGACCAACACCCTTTTAGGGTGCTTCGCTCTGCTGGAGCTGTGGGAACCGCTCAGAGGTTTACAGCCTCGCCAGACAAGCAAAGCATATGCAGATGGGTGGTACTGAATAAATTACAAAACTATTTCAGTTTTGCAACCTGGTCCTCTTGGACCAGCTCCCTAAAATGCATTTTTTTGTCCCCTGTCTGGGCAAAAGCATCAGACCAGGCCTCCGTCAGCCCTAATGTTTTTGTATCTGACCGCAGCTCCCATGTCTGACTTCCTTCCAGCTTTCTACTTTGGGATCTGCCTCAGCATGACCCTGATCCTCGCAGCCCTGCTGAGCTCTGCCGCCACGNAGCTCCCTAAAATGCATTTTTTTGTCCCCTGTCTGGGCAAAAGCATCAGACCAGGCCTCCGTCAGCCCTAATGTTTTTGTATCTGACCGCAGCTCCCATGTCTGACTTCCTTCCAGCTTTCTACTTTGGGATCTGCCTCAGCATGACCCTGATCCTCGCAGCCCTGCTGAGCTCTGCCGCCACAGTGCGGGAATCGCAGTGCCTCACCGCCATGGTGCGTATCGGGAGGGTCTGCCTGGGGGGGGCTTTTTGTAACCTTGGGCTGATGCCATTAAAACGTGGTGCTGGGGGCTGTTTTGCCTTCTGCCCGGAAACATGCACGCCTGGGGAAGGACGTCCTGTTGCTCCACCCTGTGCTGCAAGGGGACATTTTTGTAAAAGGCATGACCTTGCAGAGCGCTTCCAGCTAAGAACTGCATCCTTCTGCACCTTGTTTCTTTTGCCAAGGTGCTGTGTATGCAGCTTTCAGAGCAGGGTCAAAGGAAGGTGCTTATCTGCCACAGCAGTTGCAGTGATGACAATTCCCAGCGTATTTTTTTTTCTCACCAAGCCAACACGTGGTTTGTGTGGGGAAACCTTAGCAGTGTGATTTTGAGTCCTGTGTTGTTCCTCAGACTTGTGACAGCAAAGCTAGCCCCCCTGCTTTTCCCCTCACTGCCAACACCCACGGCAGCGGTGGTGTGGGGCCTACAAAGCACGGCAGCCGGTGCGGGGGCTTTGGGCTGGACCCTCAGTTTCAGCCTCCAAGGAGGAGGTGGAGGGGCAGCACAAGAGCTGAAATGCCACCTTTCTCCTCCCCATCATCCACAGTGAAGTGTCTGTTTGGGCCCGGACCACGGCAGCATTAGTAAACTGGACTGTGAGCTCTGCTGCATGTAAAAACATAGCCTGCACACAGGGCTGAGTCTGAACAGAGCAGCGTCCAGCCTCAGGGCAGGAGGAATGGGCGGAAAAGTGCTGTTCACTGCCTGTCTGTGTTGTGTGAGGGGCAGGAGTTAACGGGTAGGCTGCTATGCATGAAGCCGTGCTTAATATAAAATAATTGCATTGGTGTCATACATAAACTAGCTTTCAAGAGATTTAACTAATCTATGTAATTGGGAAAAACGATACTGATGGTGGAAATGAGAAGCAGCCACCTTTAAAACTTAGTGCAAAGTACCTACTGAAATTAATGTTTTCATCTTCTCAATACAGTTTTAATCTCTCCCATGAATACTTCTAGCAGAGTACATATAAGTCCCCTCTCTTTTGCTGAAGGATACTTTACTGTGTGCCTGCAATTACCACATCTAAAACAACAGAAGGGTGTGTACAGGCTAGGGGAGATTGTCAGGGCTGCCTGAAAATATGGCTGAAATTCTCAGTAATGTTTATTTGGTTGCCTTACTCCACGTGCAGTATGGTTTGGGACATGCCACTAGGTAAAAGAGGTTGTTAAAATTGTAGCTCTTTCCTGA
>VXBL01003319.1:558033-568524 GCA_013400195.1 Aramus guarauna
GCGGGGGGGGGGGTGGGTGTGTGGGGGGTGGGGGTGGTGGCACGCCTCCAACCCTTCAGAAATTAACGGGAGGCCTGGGAAATACCCAAGAGCTGGTCACCAGCAGCCTTGTTCTCTGCTCGCTCTTGTTCAGGCAGCTCATCAGCATCTTAAGTCGCATAGGGGAGCTTTGCTTATTCCTACAAATTGCCACCCTCCCCCCCGCCCCGNACCTGGTCCTCTTGGACCAGCTCCCTAAAATGCATTTTTTTGTCCCCTGTCTGGGCAAAAGCATCAGACCAGGCCTCCGTCAGCCCTAATGTTTTTGTATCTGACCGCAGCTCCCATGTCTGACTTCCTTCCAGCTTTCTACTTTGGGATCTGCCTCAGCATGACCCTGATCCTCGCAGCCCTGCTGAGCTCTGCCGCCACGGTGCGGGAATCGCAGTGCCTCACCGCCATGGTGCGTATCGGGAGGGTCTGCCTGGGGGGGGCTTTTTGTAACCTTGGGCTGATGCCATTAAAACGTGGTGCTGGGGGCTGTTTTGCCTTCTGCCCGGAAACATGCACGCCTGGGGAAGGACGTCCTGTTGCTCCACCCTGTGCTGCAAGGGGACATTTTTGTAAAAGGCATGACCTTGCAGAGCGCTTCCAGCTAAGAACTGCATCCTTCTGCACCTTGTTTCTTTTGCCAAGGTGCTGTGTATGCAGCTTTCAGAGCAGGGTCAAAGGAAGGTGCTTATCTGCCACAGCAGTTGCAGTGATGACAATTCCCAGCGTATTTTTTTTTCTCACCAAGCCAACACGTGGTTTGTGTGGGGAAACCTTAGCAGTGTGATTTTGAGTCCTGTGTTGTTCCTCAGACTTGTGACAGCAAAGCTAGCCCCCCTGCTTTTCCCCTCACTGCCAACACCCACCACAGCGGTGGTGTGGGGCCTACAAAGCACGGCAGCCGGTGCGGGGGCTTTGGGCTGGACCCTCAGTTTCAGCCTCCAAGGAGGAGGTGGAGGGGCAGCACAAGAGCTGAAATGCCACCTTTCTCCTCCCCATCATCCACAGTGAAGTGTCTGTTTGGGCCCGGACCACGGCAGCATTAGTAAACTGGACTGTGAGCTCTGCTGCATGTAAAAACATAGCCTGCACACAGGGCTGAGTCTGAACAGAGCAGCGTCCAGCCTCAGGGCAGGAGGAATGGGCGGAAAAGTGCTGTTCACTGCCTGTCTGTGTTGTGTGAGGGGCAGGAGTTAACGGGTAGGCTGCTATGCATGAAGCCGTGCTTAATATAAAATAATTGCATTGGTGTCATACATAAACTAGCTTTCAAGAGATTTAACTAATCTATGTAATTGGGAAAAACGATACTGATGGTGGAAATGAGAAGCAGCCACCTTTAAAACTTAGTGCAAAGTACCTACTGAAATTAATGTTTTCATCTTCTCAATACAGTTTTCATCTCTCCCATGAATACTTCTAGCAGAGTACATATAAGTCCCCTCTCTTTTGCTGAAGGATACTTTACTGTGTGCCTGCAATTACCACATCTAAAACAACAGAAGGGTGTGTACAGGCTAGGGGAGATTGTCAGGGCTGCCTGAAAATATGGCTGAAATTCTCAGTAATGTTTATTTGGTTGCCTTACTCCACGTGCAGTATGGTTTGGGACATGCCACTAGGTAAAAGAGGTTGTTAAAATTGTAGCTCTTTCCTGACGGGACAGTTGAAGAAAAACATATCCAGCCAACTCCAGCGTTGCTGTCTTCCTCTGGGGGCCACCTGATGCCGCTCTCCTTTCCCTTTGCTGCGGAGGTGAGGACGAGGAGGTCCTTTCCTCCAGCGCCCCATAGACTCCCCCAGCCTGGCCAGTTTGGTGGTCAAGCTCTGGCCACCAAAGAAACCCCTGGCTGGCAGAAACCCCAAACTATTTACTTTTCTCCGTGGCTCCTAGGGCATCCTGTTCGCTTTGCTTTAGCATTCGCGGTCTGGGTCCTCTGGGGGAGGTGGCCATCTTCATTTTGGATCTTTGACACCATTGCAGTGGGGACACGGTATCATTTCCCTGTGGGAAGAAGAGGAAGGGTGAGGAGTGCTGTCCCCGCGGCTGTGGCAGACATCCATCCCGCTCTGCTCTCAGCAGGGGATAACGGGACGCCCCTTGTCCGCCTTTAAGCTCCGTTTCCACCGCCTCCGGCAGCGTGAGGGGCCCGCAGGGCGTGCGAAGGAGCAGGGCAGGGTACGGTACAAGCAGGGACGGGGCAGCTCGCACCCGAGCGAGGGGCCGCTCCGCCGCGGCGCTTCCCCGGGAGCGGCCGGCGCGGCTGTGCCTCCGCCGCTGGAGGGNTCCCCATCAGCTCCTGCCCCCTCCCAAGGCCCATATTTAATCTCTCATCTGCAAGCAAGAACCGCAGGCAGGCAGGGAGAGCCAGCCCCCAATGGCTGCAGTGAGATGTAATTGCAGGCAGGAGTGGGGTTCAGTCCTGTGCGGCTCTGAAACTTGTCCTCAGTGTCACACCCTGTCCTGCTGATCCCCACTGGGCTGCAGCTTGCAGAAGTGATCAGCACCCCGCTTGTAGCATTTTTTTTCTGCTTGTTAATAGAAAGGATTTTTCACCTTCCCTCACTATTGATTTTAAAGGATTTTTCTCCCCTGCAAAGCATGTGTCTTATTTAGAAGACCATTTAATTCACTCTTTAATCAAAGACGGAAGACACCAGAGTATTGGTGCTTGACATCTGTGGCCGTATAGAAAACCAAGCCATGCTCCAGGGATGTCTACATTGATGTGGCTAATCCACCACAATGCCACTTGGCAAACCAGCTACCCTGGGGAAATGCTAGCCAGGATGCAGATGGGCTTAGAGGAGCATTGCCCTGTTGGGTGGATCCTATCTCCTTCTTGTGCCTTGGTTTCCCTACCCCTACTGACTTTTGTGTCTATTTAAATTATAAGTACTCACCCTGCCTGGCTGTCTGGAGGTTTGTGTGTATACAGAAGAGGGGCCTTGGTCTTTGCAGGCCTTACTGGTGCTGTCCTGATAGGGATAATGGGTGCACAGTGGTTAGAAACCAGAATAGGTCAAATTGGTTAAATCACACATATCTCAGGAGCTCATCATTTAGCTGCATTAGCAGCATCACCAAACCAGACAGACACCACTGTGCATTCACTGAGGCTTGCGAGGAAGCTGGTTTTTAGAGAGTAACTGAGAACTTAACAAAAAAAAAATGTTCTAGAATCCTGGACTATTATCCCCAAAGCTCCTCTTAAACAGGGAGAGTAGTGACAGGTTTATTGACTGTTCTCCAGTTCTTGCAAGCCCTGCTTTTTGGTGATCCGTGGTCCATCACGCAGTCAGTCCTGAACATCAGCATCCTGCAGCTCTCATGGCCCCGCCCCTGAATGCCATGTCGCTATTGAAGGCGACGAGAAGGAAGGAAAACTGCAGTTTTGCTAGTACTGCTTGTACAAAGGACTCCAGCTCCAGGGGGGTTTAAGGCACCATGTGCTGATACCTGGTCAGATAGAGAGGCAGGAGGGAAAAAAAAAAAGCAGGGAGCGACATGCCCATCAGACTATCCCAGCTGAAATTCTTACTCCTGAACTTTCCAGTCTGAAAAATGTTAATCTGGCATAAAATTTGCGTTCAGGATGGAGTAGCTGTTCCAAGCACCGGTTTCAAGCAATTTTTGTGGAAAAAAAGCCTCAGTGAATGCCTGATATAGCCCAGTTTTGCACTGAGAGTGATGTGCCGGTAGGGCCAGCACACAGCAGGGGCTGTTTGCTTTACTGTTCCCAGGTGTAGCATTGTAGGCAAGTGTGTAGGGTCCTCAATAACACCACAGCACGCTTCAGCATCTTGCTTTCACAATGAATCTGTCTCCCATGCTCTCCCTCATGGTGCATCACTCCTGAGCGAGGCATCCGTGTGCCAGTGCTCCCCAGGGAGCAGGCGCGGGCAGAGCTGACGCACTTAGCTGAAGCCGAGGATGGATTCCTCCTTTGGACTGAGATCACTGGCTCGTGTTTGCTATGTGGAAAGGGAAAAACGTCATGTGCTTTTAGATGAACTGGGTCAGGGAGGGAGGGATGCGACCTGATGGATGCAATCTGAAATCAGCTCCCCCCTTCCCCCGCCCTGAGCTGTGAAGTCTGGCGGGGAGCTGGCCCTTGCAATGGCCACAGCGGCACCTAAAAGCAGCTGGACCTGAGCAGGGAATAGATTGGCTCCTTCTCGGGGCGCGCGGGGGTTTGGCAGAGCTGCCAAACCCAGTCTGAGCTAAATGATCCCTCCTCTGCCTGAAGCAGACCCCCTTAACTGAAGGGGAAGCGTCAGCAAGGTGAATTAAAAGATACAGCCACCAACAGACAAGACGCTGTTTCTGTGGATTCTGCCAGGTCTCTCGAAGACAAATTGTTCCTTGCAGCAAGGCTGGAAACAAGGTCATTCATAAAACAGTAATTGATGTCTGGCCGGTGACGGGGCTGATGTGGCTGCCTCCTGCAAAGGGAGCAGGCAGCAGCCTGCGGCCGGCTCCAGGGGTCTGGGAGATGGTGAACCAGCCTCGACCCTTCCACGTTTTGTATGCAAACTATGCATTGCCTTTTTCTTTTTTCCTCCAAATGTCTTCTAATGTAATTAGAAAGTTGCTCTTCCAAAAGCCTTTTGGCTGGGAAGGGAAAAAGCAGCCTATAATTCATTTATAAGATGTTCTCGGAGCCATGTAATTTCTCCACACTGGCTGGGTGGAGGGGGAGCTTCCCAAGGGGCTGCATCTCGGTATTCCCAGAGAAGCTAGACAGAAACAAAGGGAGAGCCGAGGCTGGAGGTGAAGGACTAAGATGTGGGGTGGAGCTGAGGAAGGAAGATGAGAAGGATGATTTTAATCTGCTGGGGTTTCTGGTCCCAGAGAGATGTTGTAAGTGCTGGAGCTGGTGGGGGAAGGAAGGGAGAGCACAGGGGGAGAAGTCTGGGCGGTGCCCCTGGCACGCTGCTGTGCCCGCTCTCCAGGTTCATGGTGGGTCCTCTCAATCAAACCCTTACTGGAATGATGTGTGGAAGAGCTTTCACATTGCTATGAGTGTTGGTTTTTTTCATCTGCCATAATTTTCTCTTTTTGTTCTTGTCTTTGATTTTGTTGAAAACGTTGACTTTGTTATGCTGTTTGTTTGCAGGGGAAGTTGTTGGAGGAGGTGCAAAAGGCAGGGTCCGGTCCTACTGAGGATCAACCTGAAGTGCCCGTGTAACCTCACCTCCTCTCTGCTCCAATTCGTGCTGTACCTGCAGGGGTTGAACCGCCCACCCTGCCTGGGTTTGGGCTTGTCCTGCCGTGCTTCGGTCTGTGGCATCTCACCCTGCGTGCTCTTCCCCATCTTCGCTACTTGTATCCCCCTTCTCACGACAGCATTTGATCAGACTTTCCTCTCCTTTAGGGTCCCATTTCTCCCGTTATCCCATTTCAGCTCCTGGCAAGGCAGCAAGTGATCTCACCACCTATACGGCCAGGCAGCTGCCAAAAAAATAAAAGAAAAGCAGAGATCAGACATACATAATTAAAGGTTTTTCATAAGAGCCGTACCAGGGTTTTCCCAAGCGTCTTTTGCAGAGCCTGAAACAAGGCAGCCCCAAACGAGGGGGGAAATGCCAACGGCGGTCTTGTTCCTGGAGCAAAGCCCCCGGGCAGGGCATCGTCCCGCCGTGAGCAGAGAAACACAGCAAGCAGCAGATGGACGAGAACCAGAAAAAGGCAGTTTATTGGCTTATTCACGTTCGTTTCCAGGATTTAAAGTAACACTTTTTCCTTTCTCGCTGCATACGGAGAATTTGGGGGCTTTTTTTTTTAAAGAAACCAACAACCTACTTTTTAAGCAGAGGTTTTTTTGGTGAAGCAGAATGGGTAGCAGCAATGCTCTTCTTCCTCTCCTTAAGTCTGAATTTGGTAAACTTTCATGAAAGATTTAATCTTTTTAAAGTGATTTCAGCTATATCATGCTATTAAAAGAGTAATCGAAAAAAATCAGAATCCAAAATAATCTGCAGTCAGTTGGGTAGTTTTCCCCAGCTACATAACTTTGTGTTGAAAGAGGGACAGCTTCATGGAAAAACTTGTAAGGGCAATAATTTTTAACTGGTGCTTATTCATCATCTTTTACCATTCCAAGATTAAGCTGTGGATTCATATTTGAAGGCCCGTTTGGCCTTGAAATGCTTTACAGGCAGTTTTTTCCTTCCTTTTTAATTTTTTTTTTTTTTTTTTAAATGTGAACAAGATCCTTTGGTCCAGCTGTCACAACAGGCAAGAGCTGTTTACATCAGAGGGCGTTTTTTTGGATCAGAGTTGTTCAAATAAAGAGACAACGCATCTAACTTCCAGCTCTGCGAGCCTAGGAAAGAAGACAAAAGTCAAGTTGCCTCCTGCGTCGTTGCCATTATTGTTTAGACACTTCAGGGTCAGCTGCTGGCCTTGCTTTGTATTTCTGTCCTCCTTTTGTCTAACTGGGATGGTGCTGATTTAAGGAAGGCGGCTTGGCTGTGTAGCTGCCACTTTGTTAACAGGGTAAAGTCCAGCTCCATTTCCAGAGCAGATTGCTCTCCGTCTCGGTTACTTGCTTCTTTATGGACTATTCATGTGAGTTTTCACCTCTTTGAAACCAATAACTGAGTTTTAAATCCAGGGGATCGAATCCTGTGAGTAAGGAGATGCTATTCTGGGGCACAGTCCTGCTGCAGAAGAGAAGCATTTTGTAAATATAATGGTTTTCTCTCCCTTTTTTTTTTTTTCAAGGGGAATTTGGGCAGCATAGTTTATCCGCTCCACAGGTTGCCAGGTGCTTTTTTGGTCAACTCCTTCAAATTGCCACAGTGTAATCAGAGGGCTCCTGACAGAGAATCAGATTATTGTCCATCTAATTTCTTTTAAGTAACCAGCATTATGAGGGATGTTAAAAGAAAGGGATGTCTAGCTCTAACTAACTAAACTTGGTCAAACGAGCATATTAAAGATGTCCCGATGGTATTTTCAAATGGATATTTTTCTCCCTATGTTGTAACTGATGGGATTTTTCCTCTTTATCCTCAGGGATTTTTCTGTTTTGCTCTGGCCTTCTATGGATTGATCCCAGCTGCCTGCTGGAGATACACGCACAGCACAGAGGTAAGACATCGGCTGCTAGGAAATACCACCAGCATCTCATCAGATAGAGGTTTGGTTTGGGTTTTTTTGTAGCAACTATTTCTCCCATAAAAGGGACATCTGGTGGTAATTAAGCTGTCCATGCCGAGGTCTATCAGATGCACGCTCTGTCGCATCCGTCCTTTGCAAAAGCCGGGCTGCCTTCATCAGCTGCCTCTCCAAAGGGGTCATCTGAAGGGAGAAGCCATGGAAACCCTCACGCAGGACAAACACTTTGTCCTGAAGGCAAAACAAAATGCAAGTCTTGTTTTAAATAGCTTTGGGATTTTTTTTTTTCAGGGGATGTTTTGTTTTGTTTGTTTTAAATGAGATGCTCGACTTTTCAAAAGTCATTTGCAGGCAGCTCTAATTCCTGCTAACGTCAGTTGGGAGCCTCTATTCAAAGGTGGTGGCAGGTTGTGACTGTTCAGGTTGTCAGGAGACAACCAAAGAGAAACACCAAGGAGATGTATTTATTAACCGGCAGCAGTGGTACAGTAAAAACACTAGGGTGAAAAATGGTGGTTTGGGTCGCTGTCATGCTGGACCAGAAGGAGATTGCATGAGGTCAAATTTGCAAGAAAGCTGAGGCTTGAATTGTTAGCCCAGAGCTTGCTGGTGCTGTGGTAGGTGGATGCCGTGGGAGATGCAAGGTGCTGGGGAGGTCGAGTTGAGGCATACGAAGTTGCTAAGGGACAGCCCCGCGCATCGCAGTGGGTACCCTTACCCCACGCCTGGGATGCCCCTGGGGCCAGGGTAACAGGCTGCTGGGGAAAGCAGAAATTGAACTTAATATTTAGTAGCCTAAAGTTTAGACTTCTTTTTAACCCTTTCCTAATCTGGTATAATTTGCTTTTTGTATATTTATTCCTCTTCACATTCAGAGTTTGTTGCTGTTCAGTCATAGTTCCCCTTCCTGCATCCCTGCACTCATGGAAGAGATTTAGGAGTGCAAAAAAAATCATTACTTCTTTTTTTTTGAAAGCAAAACCCTGATATCTTAGGCAAGTATTCGAATTACCTGACAGTAATTCAGATAAGTGCTTGGGACTTTGATAGACATTTCATGCAGAGGCTCAGTCCCTGTGTCCGTTTTCCTCCTCCCCAGCCCCAGGCACGTGCCACAACCTGCAATGTTCTGGCCAGCAGTAAGGATATGAGTGACGTGAAACATCATCTCGATGGATTAGGGTGGCTTTGATGCTGCCAGCGCATCTCTTTAGGGTTACAGATGGCGTAGGGGCTCGAAGACCAGTGTGTCAGAAGGCTGGCCATGAGATTTCATTCTGCGCAACTCCATCAAAACCCCAGACACTCAACCTATGGTGGTTGGACTTGATGATCTTAGAGGTCTTTTCCAACCTTAAGATTCTATGATTCTATGCCAGGACTGTGGCAATTGCATTTCTTGGGGACAAGAAGCTCTGTCCCATAATGGTTCGGTGTCCTGTGCAAAAATTAAAATCCAGTCCTTCTGGAAGCATAAGTCTAAAAGGCAAAGTCAAGGTTAAGGTGAGGGGTAAGGTCCTGCTGCTCTAGAAAGTTTGTCCAGAGCTGACCAGTGGGCACAGTAGTTAAAAATCCGTTGACACACACAGATGGCTGCACTGGATCAGACCAAAGGTACCTGCTCTCAGACAGGCACACCCGCTGGTTGGCCGAGGTAGGAGCACAAAACCCAACGAGCACAAAGCAATGCTTTTTCAGATGCCAACAGCTTGTAGCTCAGGCACCTGCTGGTGCTTTTGCCTTTAATGCTCTCAGTGGATTTTTCCTCCTTGAATTTGTCCAGCTGCTTGGAAACATTAGGGTGAGTGCTGATGGCACAGCATCTTTTATCTCTACGCTTACCTGGCTGAAGCAGATTCAATCACAGCTGAGACATCCATGAAAAAGAGTCTTTCCGCAGCCTCTCTATGTATTTTCCCTGGTTTCAGGCAAAACATTCCAAATCTGTTATATTCACACTGGAAATATGGAAATAATTTTGTTTTCAAGACCAATACAGAAGGGAGGCTTTGAGCACGCTTTCCTCCTCCTGCAGAAGTTTGTAATGAGAGATTGAAACAAAAGCTGTATTAGAAAAGGAGAAATGGCACCAGAAAGTGTCTGGTTGGTCTTGTGAAATTGCATTATCCAAATACAGCATTTAGTTATACTTTTTAATCCACAAACATGGAGTAGGGTGTAAAAAGGCTGCAAGAAAAAGTGGTATATTGGGTAAATACAGGGATGTGCCTTTCAAAAATTATTCTGCTGAAAATATTTAACGAATTACTTTCTCTGTGTATCTCTTAATCACTACATCTGGTTTTACTTCAAATTATTTTCCTGTTTTTTTGCTTTGAGCGCCCTGCCCATAAATGCACCCATATGTTATGGTTAGCTTTAGTAGTTGGTTGGGTTTCTTTAAGCAAAACAGTTTCCACTAGGCAAAATAAGGGGTTTTTGTACAATGTTTACTTTCTGGGTGAAGTCTTTCTGAAGACAGAAAAATTAAAACACCATTAGAGATCATCTTGGGTTTCTCTGCTTCCTAAAATGCAAAGAGAAACAGAATATAAATGAGGAAAGATTTAATTAGAGTGTCACTTACAAAACATATGGAAATTTGGTTTCACTTGAAACGTAACCTGTCTCACCAGTGAGAAAAATGCAAATGTGTAAGAGAAATACAGATGTGAGAGAGAGATGCAGATGTGACTGCCCCTCCAGGACGGAACGACAGGTAGTGCAGTGGCACAGAAAACCAAATGAAGCAGGGGGGGAAGACTCATGAAGTCTCATTACGGAGCCATCTGTTTGACTTTCTCAAAGTAAAGAACAAAATTAAAAATGGTGTCCTCCCCAGGCTACTGCGTGTCAGTACTGTCAGAAATAGTTAGTTGTGGTGATATGGGAGGGGAAAATCAAACTCAGCCAAATTGACAGGATGTACATAGCTACCTAAAAAGGAAGAGAATTTGGGGATGTAAAACTTAATATGGACGAACATGGCCATTACATGTGCCTGAATCAGTGACTCTGAGAGCACCGAGGCGCTACTGCCCTTGTGTTCATGGCTAAAATAAAAATTTGCATTTTTCCCGTGCAAAATACATTGACTTTCCAGTGAAAAGCCAGACAGAAAAATCAGCCTGTTCAGTTTGGAAATGCCAGCCGGGAGCTGGTGTCCGCAGATCTGGTCCTCTCCCTCCCCATGGGCGAGGTGCCAAACGCAGGCAGCGCTGAAAGCGGAGCCCTCCCCTCCCTCTGCAACCCGGAGCTGGGAGGTCCCTCCTGCACCAAACCACGGCACATGCCATCAGTGGTTTACTGTTCTTGATTTGGGGGGGAAAAAAAAA
>VXBL01003319.1:568554-583212 GCA_013400195.1 Aramus guarauna
GACAAGAGAATTTCCTTCATAAAGCAGACCTTTCTTACAGAAAATCATCTAAAATAGAAAAGCCCAATTTTCAGTTGAGAAATTGTTTTGAGGGTTATTTTGAAGAGGCGGTAGATAGAAATGTCATTTGAACACGATGAAAGCAAGATGCCCTTTTTGCCTTTGTGATTCCTTTAGAGACCTGTTTACAGTACTTCTTACAGAGGAGCTGTGCAGGACAGGAGAAAAAGAAGTTATTTGTAAATATTCAATATTCTCAGACATGGGCACTGTAAACAAAATGGGAATCTTCTCATTTCCCATTCTTTTCTGCTTTTGTGATGTTCTGTAGCTACTGAACAAATTCTTTCAGACAGATGCCATGTGTTTTAATTTCAAGTTACCTGCATCACAGATAAACTCAATGTCACCTGTCTTTATTCTTAAAATAATATATACCAGACATGCAAAAATCATGGATCTGAGGTTTAGCGTGCTTTACCCTAAAAGGTTAATCCCTCTGTTCAGCAACGCAGTTATTCCTGCTCTGTTGACCCATCTGCGTGGCCAGTGAATAGGTTTTGTGAGGTCCAGGCCTCATCCGTACCGTCTTCTCAGGCTGCTTTGCATCCATCTGTCTGTGTTAGAGTACTTTTAATGAGCAACTAATAACACTACTCATTCTCAAAGTATGTTTGCTTGGTAGGTTCTGCAAAGAAAATGATGAACAAAATGGGGAAGAACAAATAAGTCAGAGGAACATCCCAGATCCTCTCCCTGTCTTGCCAGCACATATAGTGCAGCCCCCAGTTTGCAAAGAAACACTTTTCCTCTTAGTCAAAGGTGCCAACAGAAAAGGTGCTGCTGTTACTTGTAGAAGCGTGAAAACTTCTCTGAGCAGGTCAGCTGCTCGGAGGAAAATCTGAAATTAAAATATTTGTAATACGGAGGTTGTCGAAGCACCTTTTCTCCTGTTTCAGTATTTTCTAGCTCGGCTTGTTCCTGAACCCCATCCTCACTTGCTGTGCCCAACATTCCTCCTCCACCTCTGTCCTATCACACCCTCAAGCCCACAGCTCCAGAAACACCCTAGCCCTGACTCCAAGCCCCTGTGAAACTCTAGTGTGCTTTTCTGCCTGGCCCAAATCACTTGAGAGAGCTGATCCCTTTCCATGTCCCACCTAGTGCAGACAAGGGTCTCCACGAGGGTGAGGAGCATGTTTTGTTGCCCTCCCTATGGGCTGTCTGGCCAAAATGTGGTCTTGGTGGGAAAGTGTCACAAACGTGTTTGAAGATCAACACCAGTGGTGCAATCAAAGTGAATGAGATAACGACATACAAGAGAGGTCAGGGAGGATGACCTCTACATGAGCACCTTTGATGCAACAGCTGTGGTAACCACAGAAATTATGAGGTTTTCAATTGGTTTTCAGCCACATTTGGAAGTCCACATTCTTGAAGCTGAAGAGCTGAGTCTTGCTTTCCAAAGTTATTTTTATGGCAGCTCCTTTACCACAAACCACTGCCTGTTTAGGTGAGGTCTCTTAGTTATTCCCAGTGCAGCCCAACACAGCTGGGACCTGGGATGTGGAGAAGGACATGAGAGACTTACGCCACATCTGGCACAGCTGGTGGGGAAGGCTTTTGCTTCCTCCTCCTCCCCAGATTTCCTTCCCTCCTCGCCCATTAACTGCTGCTTTAAAAACCTTCCTGCAGAAGCTGGAGGAAAGGGGAGCCTTGCAGCTGCAGTATAAAAGACTTTTGATACCCTTGCTAACCAACACAAAAATAGGTTTGGGGTTTCGTTCTGGGCCTCACCGTGCAAGAGGCCAGTGGAGTTTCAATGTCACGTCATCCTCTGCTGTTCCCCTTCTCTGCAGCAGCTGAAGAGATCCTTCCTGTAGCCCTGGTCAGGGTGGCAGGGTAAATCAGCAAAAATACAGTTGCTGCAATGTGAAAGGAGTTTTGCAACAGAATGAGCTTTTTAATTAGAGATTCATTTGCAGGTGAATGTTAGCTTAAAATTTATTAAATTATGATTTCCCAACTCGGGGAAAATTGAAACTTGTGCAAATAGTTGCCCATACTTCTGGCATGAAGACCATATTTCCCATGTCCTTTGGATGAAGAGGTCACTTGGATTTGCACTGGCTGCAATGATACGGTAATCTCTTAATTTTGGTCTCTCAAGTTGCCGGGTGATTTCAAAAGGAGGTTTCAGCAGTGGCTTTTGGCTCCACGTGCATGTGGAACGGGGAACACAAATCACTCATGCACGCTCTGATTCTCCTGCAGCCTTGCTCTGCTTGAAACTTCCTTTGGAGGAACCTGTTTGCTCTCCCCTCCTCATACAGGGAAGGAGAAACAGAGTTTCTTATGCTTTGTTAGTGAGCCAGGTGGTATCTTTTGAGGCGGTGATTTTCTAACAGGGCCTGGGGTGCAGAGCTGGAATTAACAGTCGCAGCTGTTAAACAGCAAACATTGCTACACCTGGAGCCCATTTGTGAAAAGAGTAGCTTCTCTGCTTCCTTCCCTGCATATGGGTTCAGTGCTGGTCTTCTCCTGTCTGCAGCTCTTCCTCCTCACCAGCACCTTTGCAAAGCCAGACACAGTGTTGCCTGGGTCCCCAAGAGGAGAATCCTGGTTTTGCCTGCAAAAAATCAGCGCTTGCACGTGCATCGCTTGTTTCTGTGGGTGTGCGAGGGGTGTCCCAGTGCGTTCCAGGTAATTTCTTAAGCAAGATTGTAGAGGTCTTCCAGTCTGTGGTTTTTCCAGGGTGTGTTTGTTTCTGTTGGTCCCACTAGTGGTGTGTGTCGGGGCAGACTCCTACAGGGTCCAGTACGTCTCATCTGAAGGCAGTGCTTAAAGGCAGGCTTAAGTCCTAGGGATTTTAATGGGACTTAAACACAAGATGAAGGTGTGTTCAGCCGCTTTCTGAAACCAGACCTGAAGCATACAGGTAGTTTCCTTTTGTTTTCTGATTCAGTGGGTCTGGATCAGGATTGTAGCTGCTCATGAGGGTCTTTCAAGAGTGCTTTCAAAAAGCAGTGTTTTGGCTGACAAAACACTGTGAATAATCTGATGTCTCCCCTGCTCTTGCTGTTATTCTGCCAGGCACAATCACTTCTTAAAGTAAGCACTGAGCTTTTCCCAGTCTCTGAAGTCTAAGGAAAAAACAAAAAAGGGGAAACCCCTTCCCCCTTCCTTAGTGCTTTTAAATATCGTGACTCTTGCCTAGTGTTTATGTTCTCATCACACAATAAGGGCCCGCTCCCCCCAGCGAGACTCTGCTGTCCTTTGTCTGATGTGCCACGCAGGCATTTGCGCTCATGAGGTTTATAATTTATCGCTGCCCTGACGCTGAACCCGCGCGGCCCCGTTTCTGCTGCTTTCCATGGCAGAGTGTTAGCTGGACCTCCCGTCTCCAGCAGCGCCAGCCGTGGTATCTGAGGCCACTCGGATGGTCGCCACCACCGTGGCACGTCCAACCTTCACATGGCTGTAGGATACTCACTGTAGCAGGGCAACCACCGCCCGCTCGGAGGTGACAGTGCTGCCCTGGGACTAGCTCTATTGCTGACACAACTTTTTTTCAAGCTAAAACTGTTTTCAATGTTTTTCGATATTTTATGTTGGGAAGAAGTCTTGCCTGGTGCTGGTTACAAAGTACTGGGGGTGAGAGAGGGGGAATGGCTGAGATAATTTGACCACAACATTGGGAGGTTCGTGAGTTGCCGGGCCGTGCGTCTGAATGACGGGAGCACAAAGGATCAGTGTGGGCTCTTGGCAGCCTGTTGGTTTTGCAGTTCTGTTATAAAATGGACTGAAATACTTAAAGTTTGCTTTTACAAAACCAACCAAGCAAAAAGTAAACAAAAACCCCCGAAAAAAACCCAAGAGGACCTTGATACACTGACATTGGTGTCACTCACAAGAGGTGCAGCCCCAGATCTGGAGGATTTAGGGGGAAAACTTGTTGGTGTTGATTAACTGCCTGCCGGGGTTTTTTGCGCTTCCCTGTAAAGCATCTGGTGCTCTGCCACAGTCCCAAAGGGATGCTCCTGGCTGCATCCGCGTAGGGCAGAGGTGGCCTCAGGGGTTGGTAGAGCACGAGGCTCTGGTGTCCCCCTGCCCACTGGCTGAGCGGGATGTATAGCTCCCATACAGCTAGACTTGTGCTGTTGTTTTGGGGCATGGAGATGGGAAATGAGGAGGATGCGCGCAGTGTAACAGCTCAGCACTTTCTCCTGTTTTTAATGTTTTGTGCAAGGAGCTGATGGAAGCGCTGGGATGGGAGAGAAGCAGCTTTGTAAGGCTTCGCTTTTCCTGAATTTTTTGTTCCAAGATGGTTTTTGCTTTCTCTCCTTCTGTATAGTTCCTTGGTGATGGACCAAAAGATGGTCAGGGTTTGCCTGGTCCTCTTGCGATACCAGGAAGTGGGGGGAAGTGCATATTATTTTATTAAAATATATATATTATATATATATGTAGACATTGGAAAGAAAAGGTGAAAAACATTTAGCAAAGAGCCTCATCTGGATCTTCTCGCATCAGCTGTCTCTAGAAACCACCGTGAGTCAGAGGGGGATAGCAGCACCTTCTTATCTTGTGCAGTTTTCCACGGGGGGGCTCAAAGGCTGCTCTGGTTTGCAGTACTGGCCAGATTTCTGCGACTGGGATGGACTGGTTTCAGGAAGGCTGGAGAGGAGGGGAGCTGACATACTACTAAGGAAATACAAAGTTGCAGAAAGTTGTAATGACCGTGTTAGATACAGCAATGAAGGCCTGGTTGAACACATCTTACCACGTGCTCGATCCACAAGGTCGGAGTTGCTCTGCAACCTGGCTAAGGCACCCAGAGCAGTTTTTCGTCCTCTGTTTTATCGCTATTGCATCGTTGCTGTATCCAAACCCAAGCAGTTGCATCTGCCCTGCCTGCCCCTCCACCACCTTCCTGACATGCTGTGAACATGTGCCTTCCTGCACACCAGGGAGGAAAGGGAAGGTGGAGATAGCAAAATGCAAAAGCTTTTTTTCTTGCTGGAAGAAAGAAGGATTTTGAGTAAGTTAACCACTTTATTGCAATTTCATGTCTTAGCTATAAACTGCAAGTTAGTTGGTTAAGCAAGGAAGTCTGCCGTAGTAGCAGCTGAAGGGGTATTTCCAAGTGACACTAGTGAGTACATCCCTCTTGGTGACGCTGAAAGAACATCAAGTGCTGAGGTTGCAGTTTCTGCTGAGGTTGTGGCGCGTGTGCTCGGTTTGGTACCTCAAAGGCATGAAGAGCCACAGGAGAGGAGGATCTTCCTTCTGCTTGCCACACTTGCCTTCCTCTTCTGCTGTGTCAAGACCATTCCTGTTAATCAGGAAGGAGAGAGGTGGGCTTGTCTTTGAGACAATCCTGACATCTTTCACTATATTCTCCTTGAGCTCTTCAGAGAGATTTTTGGCCAATGGCTGTTGCAAAGATGGCTCACTGAGTAGGTCTCAGACTGTTCATGGTATGAGTCAACATTAGTTTTCCAACATACATCAAAGTGTCTAGTACAGGTATTCACTGGCAGCGGGAGGGGGATTCATTGACACCTCTGGCTTGCAAAGGGATCAGGAACTGAAGGCTGACCTCCTTGTCTGATCTTTCTGTTCCAAATCCAGTTACAGGTAAAAAAATATCCTTGATAAATAACCCAAGTCAAAAATGTCAGTTTTCCTCTTGATGGAAGTAAGACTGAAATTTGCTTTAGTTTCTAATTGCCAAGGGCAAGAACACTAGTGGCTTAGAGTAAATGCCTTTCTGCAGTCATAAATTCTGCTTCTTGGGGGATAAAGTATTTAGAGGATGATAAACAATCTCAAAATTCCTTCTCTTACTTTAAGTGAAAAATGCTACTCTATTGAGTCAGCTGGAGTCAGCCGCATCAATCTCAGTGATTTTCCATTTGTTGTATCCAACAACCCATCAATAACACCCCTAAATGAATGTTTCATTAAGGCATGCGGACAAAAATGGGAGGCAGCAATTATTTGACTAATTTAGAGCTGGAACATTTCACCCAGCATCTTCCAGGAAAAGAATGATTGTAAGGTGTGACCTCCATATCACTTAACCCGGGGATTTTTCTTAAGCCAAAGCCCAGCTGATGCTTCATCTTCAGCTCTTGGTGGTTTTTACTGACGAGCATCACAGGCACAGTCTCCTTTCAAGGGAGAGCTTAGTCCAGAAATACTCCTATGGCAGTTGGTCACAGCACTAGGAAAACGAAAATCCACTTGACCAAAATGATGTATATGTGTGGAGTGAGTGTAAGACCTTTTGAAAATAAGCCCAGACAGACTTTCTCGTTTCTGTATCAGTCCATTAAGCGCTAACTACCGTCTGAGTTAAAGGATGGGGCACAGCTGTGGTTTTCTTGAAGCATGTTATTAACACGATCAGCATAACCACTCACACAGCACCCTGTTGCTTAACCGTGTGAGAAAGCACCCTGATTATTTGTAATATTTTTTTCTCCCCAACACCTGGTGTAATAAACAGAAAAAGTTATTTTGGGGCAATGGACTGAAAGTTGCCCGTCAGTGGAATATGCAACGGGAACCTGTTGTGGGTGGCAGCTGAGTACAAAGCACTGCTGCAGTCTAACTCTTCACTGTGTTTTGTCCCAGATCAAAGGAAAATATAAGGATGAACTTGCCTCTGCTGGCTAACATAATGTTGCAAGTAAGAATAGGTCACGAAACCACCTGGTGACTTTGTCTCATGCTTTCAGGTTTTATTTTTTTACATCATTAGGCATGCAAGAGTTAGCACACCATTTTGGGCTGGATAGATGCTGCCATGCGTGACTGGTGCTTCAGAGCTCAGCTGCAGCTCCAAGTACAAACATAACCCCATCCCAGGCAGAAAATTTGCAAAGATGATGGTTCATTAGTGCAATCTTTTGCTCTTGTATGTCTCCTCTTATTAAACTAGACCTCTCGTATGCTCTGTGGCACAGTCTTCTGCACAAAAGGAAACAGCCAGTGATAAATACTGAGATTTAGTACTTTGTACTTATCTCTGAAATATTTAAATGAGAAAGCTCTCTGCGATAATATTTGAAAACAGACTGCTGCGTTGTTTGAAGACAGCAATTTTCCTCTCCAAAATCAAATGATCCTAGCTAAAATCAGAAAGATGATGTGGAGGAACTACAGTCAATTCACTCTTTTAAAAAATGGTTTTGTAGTTTCATATTCCCTTACTAGGATCTGCGTAGCATATTCAGATAATAGCTGGATATAAATGCTAGATATAATTGCTAGATAGAAATGCTGAGAACGACTAATCAGCAAATTGTATTCTTAGGCTTGCCCAGACACACATTCTAAAAGGAAATTATTGCTATAAAACATTTTCCATTTAATCCCTTGTGCTTTCAGTTCTTGGAGGCTGGTTGACAAAATGATTAAAAAAAAACCAAACCAGTAACCAACTAAGAAGTCAGCTCACAAACAAGCTCAGAAACAGGGTACACTTGAAGTCTTTAGTAGTCATTATGTACCTGAAGATTACCCTCATCATCATCCCCATCACTGTAGTCGAGCTGGCTGTGAACATGGTTTCTTCCCTTATTTTTTCTAACAGTTGGAATAATTTTCTCTCACAATTTTGTTATGGGTGTCTTGTTCCTTCAAGTCTTTCCTATCCACTCTTATCCTTCAAACAGCCTTAGTCTCAATGTATAATGTCAATGCATGGTACCTAAATTAATGAGGAAAGTGTGAACGTGCACCGCTGCATCAGGCAGGACCGCTCCTGATCAAATCAATCCTCTCACGGTTTCATGTGGCCAGCAGGAGCTCGCCAGTCTGGCAGCTGCCACAGCCTACGGGCAGCGGCCAGCAGCTGCCAACATCTGGGCAGCTCACCTGCCCTCCTCCCAGGTTGCTTAGTGCAGAACGACCACCTGAGAAGCTGCTGAGGAGGACGTCAGCCTCGGTTGGACCCCATGGTTTATTATCAGGACAAAATGCTAACGAGCATTGACTTTTCTGCATGGTGAATTGGTTTTTGTGGCATGGTCAGAGCCTGCTCTGCTGCTAGGGAGCCTAGGGAGCCTGTGATGGTCTTTGCAGATGAAACATCACTGGACAATCTCATCTTACCTTGGTGTAAGTTGAATACAGTTGTAAACTAAACAGCCAGATCTGGCCCAAAAAACCACTGCAGCCAAAAGATGTTTTTGCCGGTTTTCATGAGATTTTGGGGAATGTGCCCAGGCAGGGCAGAGGGCTTAAAACTACCTGTCCCAACATTTCATGTTCAGTAGACATTTAGAAGTAGTTAAACTTCTGGATTGCTCTCAACCCTTGAACCCTTGCTTAAACCTAGCAACTTGCTTGAACCCCTTTTTAATATTTTAAGTCATACAAATTTAGGCCTTTTGGAGAGAAGCTCAGCATCCTGAAAAGGCAAAAATTGCACGTGCAGCACCATTATCTTACCAAGATATGTATGTATGTTGTCACAACACAAAACAGTTTTTATTCCCACATTTTATACTGAGGTTGGGATATTCAAAAGGTAATAATCTCTTGGCTTAAGAAGGCAGCTGCTCTGCTCTTCCTTTCTCAGCAACAGGAGGCCACAAGAGAAGGTCAAAAGATTATTCTTTTTTCATTATTCTTAATCTAATTCTTCACTGGAAATGGATACTGTTTTTATCGAATCCATTTATTTAATTGCTGCTGCTGGAAAGTTACTTTGTGGCCCACAAGAAGTTAGAATATCTTGGATGTTTTGCTTTTTGTTGGGGTTTAAGGTTTGCTCAGGGAAAGGACGATGCACAAGTCTGCTAGAGGTTTCGTCCTACTGCTGTGTCCATCCCGCTCAATGCACTCTGATACACGGGGCTGACAAAATGAGCATCGTCCCTCCTCACCTCTGTGGGACACCTCAACATCGCAAACTTTGCTATGGAGGACTTTTTCATTGGCTTGGAATAGCTGTGCCCCATCTGCCATCAGGCATTTCTTGTTAAAGCTGGATTGGTCCTGCCTCACCAACCGGTTGATCCGTGATGGGTGATGGAGCATCCTGGGGATATGGCAGCTTTGCTGCAAATAAACACAGAGAAACTCCCAAGCCCTTTCACTTTTATCCCATGTTGATAGTTATGGAATATCTTCCAATGTGAGCCTTTAAACTCTGTTCCTGGTGACAAGGAGCTGAGTTAGAAGTAATCTTCTCAACCTCCCTCTCTTCCTCACTGGTAATCAGCCTCTGTTAGTTGTTTTAATTTTGGACAGCTGGGCAGGGTAGAGCAATATTGCAGTAACGTCTGTAATTGCCTCGATTAATTTCACCCCTGAGCACAGGACATTGGGTTTTTTCCTCCTGATTTCCAAGCTCAGCCCCTTAAGACTGAGCTGAAAAGCCTCGCTGAGAGACTGCTCCACTCCAGGAGCGCTTGACTGTTCCCGTGCAGCAACCCACTCCATCTGTATCACCCATTGATTTTCCCTTCTGAAAGTCAAGTGCTGCCTGCAGACCTGCTTGGATCGATGCTGGTGAGGAAGCGAGGGAAGACAAAAGGAAGAAATAAAGTTTTGACTCCAGGCACTGAAGGCAATTGTCATATTTTTTTCCTTTGAAACCCGAGCAGGAGCTGGCTGGGATCTGTCAAGCTGCGAGTTCTCACACGTTTGGTAAATATTTAGGGTCTGATTCACCACTGAATCACTCCATTATTTTTTTGGCTTTATGCAGAGGAACCGCTCCATCACTGAAATAACACCAGCTATCTGAGGTCCTCTTACTTTTGTATTTTAGCACCTGACGGTCATGTATGCCTGTCCTCACAGACCCCCATCAGGATGGGGAGATGATGTCATCCCTGCCTGGCAGAGGAATTTAGAGGCACACTGGTCACAGGCATGAGTTCTTCTCTGACACTAAATCCAAACCTGGCCAAAAGCTCCAGCTGTCAGGTGGTGAGACCCTGGCATGATGCTGATGAGTTCGTGCATAGCGGAAGGTGGTACACATGCAGTATCACAGACTCTCTCGTGGCACTCACCATGTCATAGGTACCCCCGGTGCATGGTGGGTGATACACCAGTCAGTGCTTTGCATGTACAGATCTCTGCTTTCATTGCAGGTGGAAGACAGCATGATGGATGTGTATGATTTTGTGTACGAGGAAGTGAGGAGGAATGCCTCCAACTTCAGGAGGCACGAGCTGACTGCCATCCACGAAGCAGTAAGTTGTCTTTCAGCCTTTGCAGAAAACCTTGCTCTGAGGTATCTTCTTGATGGTTTCAGCAGGCTGGGATGGTCGCTTGTGCTCTGCTTCATGGATGCTGCAATGACGTTTTCCCTCAGGAACCAGGTCCTCCAGCCTGCTGCAAAGTCTTCTCCTCCCTTCCTACTCTTCCTTTCCTAGTCTTGACCAATCAGATTATCAACAGGAGGAAAGGGCCATCTTCTAAGCTTCCACACCATAGTTGAAATATGTTGTCTGTTTCAGCAGGCCCTTGGCCACACTCCCTCTCTGTGGTACGAGAAAGTGGATGTACACCTCTCTAGCGTGCCCAGTCAGGTAGAGAGAGGGGGGAAATTCCATATCATCCTGCAGAAGTATTTGGACTTGGGTGGGAGTGTTGATCTGCTTGAGGGTAGGAAGGCTCTACAGAGGGATCTGGACAGGCTGGATTGATGAGCTGAGGCCAATTGTATAAGGTTCAACAAGGCTCAGTGCCGGGTCCTGCACTTGGGTCACAACAACCCCAGGCAACACTACAGGCTTGGGGAAGAGTGGCTGGAGAGCTGTCTGGCAGAAAAGGACCTGGGGGTATTGGTCAACATCCAGCTAAATATGAGCCAGCAATGTGGCCAGGTGGCCAAGCAGGCCAAGAGCNGGTATTCAAAAGCCATGTAGATGTGGTGCTTAGGGACATGGTTTAGTGGTGGACTTAGTAGTGCTAGGTTTATGATTGAACTTAATGATCTTAAAGGTCTTTTCCAACCTAAATGATTCTATGATTCTATTTCTGTCTACCCTTGACCCTATGGCTGATGAGGACTGGAGGCTACAATGGACTCTTGCAATGCTGGTGGCTGCTAGTAAGTTCCCCAAAACCATCACCCAGGATGCTGTTGGTGCAGGGCACTTCTCCATAGTACAGTAGGTAGGAGAGGGTCCCCCCCATGGTGAGAAACTCCAAAGTCCCTGCTGAGTAAAAGAGATGCAGTTTCCTCACTCAGCAGGGCTTGTTTGGGTAGTGAGTTCATGGTATGCAGCAGGGCTGGACGAGAAGGTCAGCTCTGCTAACATGTTTCCAGACACCTCCCACACAACTCCCTTTATCCTTCTTTGTTTTCTTAAGTCATTGTAACAAGTACTTACCAAACTGCTTTCATCTGTGCTTCTCAAAACACAGAAAAGAGCAAATGTTTCTCACTGCAACAATGGTGGTACTTGCTCTGTGGGGTTGTAGAACAGCACACCCAGAGTCCCCCTTGGCAAGGAGAACCAGGCACAATACCCTGCTTATTTGCTTATTTCAGCCACTTTAATTGATGGAGAAACAGTCCTTCTACTCCTTTTTCTTTTCTTTTTCTTTCTGCTAGAGCTCCAAGCTGGCCAGTTCACCCTGGCTATAAGAAACCAGCTCCACAGTGGGTGTTTCTGGGGACCCCCCCAGCCTATAACAAACACTGGGAACATGAATATGTTTATCCCTGGGTTTTCCAGAGCAGCCACTGTGAGAGCTGGTGTGACCATGGAGGTAGGGCTTGGCCCCAACCCCAGGCAGCAGTCTGGAGGGGCATGGGCAAGTCTGGGGCCAGATCCATCCACCTCCTCTGAATTTAGCCTCTGTTGCTGCAGTTGTTGATCGCACACCTACGTGTTTCACTCCTTGCAGCCCTGGTTGTATAGCCCTGCCCGGGGCAGCAGGGAGGAAGGGTGGTCCATCGCTGTGCAGCACCTCCTGCCGCAGCAGCTGGCAGCGAGAGAGCCCCAGTGGGCAGCTGGCAGACCTCTCCCTCTCTTCCAGTTCCTGTGCTGTGGGAAGCACTCTCCATTTGGGGACACGACCAACGTCGAGCACACGACATGCCCACCCGGCCAGGTGCGTGATGCAGGACAGGTAAGGGAAAAGTTTCTTCCACCCCACAGCAGGGTTGCGCTGCTACTCGCTAACAGTTAAACGTCCCAGTGGATCAGCAGGTCTCAGTCCTGCAGATGTGGTTTCCTTTGCAGCTCTAGAAAGCATTCAAAATGCTTCTGTTTGCAGCCTGTCGCTTCCCTCCAGCTTCCTCTTCATCTCCTGTGCGTGCAGAGTGTAAGATGTCATAGGCATGTATCTGAGCTGAAAGGAACTGTTGGGCTTTTCCACATGACACTAGTTTCTGAGGCTTAAAAAGTGTCTCACTAACAGCATATGTGGAATTTGTTGTAATTCTTTTTTCCCAGGGGCATTAAATAGGTATTAAAATGAGAAACTCATGAAGCAGGATGATGATGCCCAGCAGTAGCTTCATCAAGTATGCTTCATTTCTCCTCTTTGCAGTATCTCAATGAGGTTGATGGAGAAGCCACGAGGATTAGACTGCCTCTGCACTGAAGCTGCAACATAGACATCATATTCCCTGAGCAAATCTATTGTATGATTATTTTTCTTCCACTGGAGCAGCCAAATCAGCTGAAGTAGTTAACGTCACCAGCATGTATGCTGTCCCTAGGAAAAACAAAACCATGTTGCTACAGCTATACAAAAACATTGTTAAGCAAAGATCTCAAGTGCTAACAGCCTGCCGTGATGCACAGGCACG
This sequence comes from Aramus guarauna, assembly GCA_013400195.1. Classification (NCBI taxonomy): domain Eukaryota; kingdom Metazoa; phylum Chordata; class Aves; order Gruiformes; family Aramidae; genus Aramus; species Aramus guarauna. Next base: position 581,351 of record VXBL01003319.1, read on the forward strand.
TGTCAGCCCACGGGGCAGCGTTTCAAAGCACTGCCTCTGGGAACATCACATCTTGAAGCAGGGTTGAACTCTGCTCAAAGAGCAGAAAGAGAGAGCAGAGCAAAACCTGGCACCATGTGGGTGACTCTTCCTTCCTGGCTAATGGTTTGCATTTCCTCTGGTTGTGAGCCAGGGAATGGGTGGATGGTGGATGGGAAGATGCATTTTGCAACTTGGGGAACCGCAGCGTTTGGTATCTGCAGTACATTCACTCCTGGCTTTGAGAGCTCTTACCTCACTCGGCAAATCACTTCATCAAGGGCATGCTCTTGCATTCTTGAAATGGCTCTCTTGGCTAACACCTCCTGGATTTCCATGGGGCCGCTGGTATGCTTAAGGCCAATGTATATTGATGCTTGCGACACCTTGCAAAACTGAGCTGTTCATTAGTATCTTTGGGGAACGTATTTAGCATTATGGTGTGCTCTGCTTTTCCATCTTTTCATTTCCCTCTTTCCATTTTCCAGTGGGTGGAAAGAAAAAAGCTTGTGTGTGACCACCTTTACCTGTGTGCAAATACATCCCCCTCAGTCCAAAATGCACCATACCAAGAAAATCATAGGTGTGTTGTAGTAATAGAAAATACACCGCAGCGGTTTGTCTTCCCAAGTTGCAGCAAGCAGCAGAAAAAAGGACAGCTGCCCATGGAGCAGCCCAGCTGTGCAGTGTTGCATCCCCCTATCCTTCCCTTTCTATCTGGGGTTGTGGCAGGTGCTGTTGGTGGCAATGAAGCCCCCCACTGAGATGATGCTGTGCTGCAAGGTGTGTCTCTGTCCTCCTAGGACTGCCTGAGAAAGATCCAGGACTTCCTGAAGAAGTACATGGACTTTGTCTCCACGCTTCTGGGCATCACCATCGGCTTCATGGTAGCTATGTCTGTTCCTTTGCATTTTAGTCCCAAGAGGCAAGCTCCACTGGGGAAAGCGTATCCTAAATTAGCCCCCAGAACCTAGGATTTTGGGTGATTTTAGAGAGGCAGCAGAGAAACAAGTGGTGGTGGACTACACTGTGGAAATTAGGAAAGGGCCAGGACCTCTCTTGGCCAGGCTGATGGAAGGAGGGGCTTTCCTGCAGGAATAGGCTCGCTGCATGTTTCTTCTGCCCAAACTAGGCACGGCAGCTGGGAGCAGGGAACAGGGAGAAGGCTGCAGCAGCATTTGCATTTCATCCACCTAGGCTTGCCTGCATGTCTTCTCCTGCAAGCAAGAGGCCGTATCGCCTGGTGCAGGGCTTGAAAATCAGGTGGGAAGACAGCAGCAATTGGGGAAAGGGAGATGCAGTAAAAGCTCCGTATTTTAGGAAACTTGCTGCCTCTTCTTGCCCAGTGCTCACTGGCTGCCTCTCAGCTCAGCCTGGGAAGTCACTTTGTGCGGCTGGAGCTGTGTGGTGGGTTGACCCTGGCTGGGGGCCAGGTGCCCCCCAGAGCCGCTCTGTCACTCCCCCTCCTTAACTAGGCAGAGGGGAAAAGATATAATGAAAGGCTTGTGGGTCGAGATAAGGACAGGGAGAGATCACTCACTTATTGTCATGAGCAAAACAGACCAAACTTAGAGAGAGGAAATTCATCTAATTTATTCCCAAACAGAACAGAGAAGAGGAATGAGAAATAAAATCAAATCTTAAAACCCCTCCCCCCACCCCTCCCATCTTCCCAGGCTCAACTTCACTCCCGGCTTCAAACCTCCTCCCCCCTCAGCAGCACAGGGGGACGGGGAATGGGGGTTATGGTCAGTTGATCACACGTTGTTTCTGCCACTTCTTCATCCTCAGGGGGAGGACTCCTCTCATCATTCCCCTGCTCCAGCATGGAGTCCCTCTCACGG
>VXBL01003320.1:0-94917 GCA_013400195.1 Aramus guarauna
GTCTCTATGATGCCAATGAGATCGTAGCCTTGCATGTGTATGCACTTCTCCAACTCCTCTTGTTTATTCCCCATGCTACATGCATTGGCATGGAGGCATCTATATTGGGCACTGGATGAAGCTGACTGACTGACTGGAGTGGCTGGAATTGCTTTGGGGTTTTTCACCAGTGTTTCCCTGTTGGTTCCTGTTACCTCAGGAGCCCCTGGCTCATCTCCGTTAAGACTTGAGGTGTGCTGCAGTGTATCCAGCGTGTCTCTGAGCAACAGGCTGAGGGCCCTCACTGGCATCTCATCCCTCTAACCTTGGAGTGTCGTCCCACAGCTTGTCACAGGCAAGTCTGATATTATCCCCCTCCCCCTTCAAGCCTACGTTAAAGCTCTGTCAATGCAGGGACCTTTTGAATGATGTATCTTCCTCTTTTAAATTTCTAATGAAGTGTGTTGCCGAGGATAACCAGCAGGCTTTTAAAGAAAGGCTCGAGCATTCAGTAGCTTGACATTCATGCATACAATTTGGTACAATCTTTCTAAGCTTCTGGACCATGTTTCCAAGACTCATCCTTTTCTTTCTCTTCCTTCCCCACCATCCTCCCATGTGAAGTCAAAAAATCTGTGAGTAGCTTCACTTTTAGTTTTGTTATCATTTTCTGCTGAAATTGCTTTGATCCTGGATTGAATGGGAAAGCCAACGAGCAGCTGATAGCTTAAGTTCCCCTTTTGACCTTTGGAAAAGCACAAAAGCCTTCATTTCACCTACACAGGAAAAAAAAAAAAAAAGCTACTATATTCAGCTGGTTTGTATTCAGGTGTGCTCTTATCAAAGGTTTGATTAATCTGAAATGAATTAACTCAGTTAACACTTGAGAGTTATTTTTCAGCAAATCCCGTAGTACATCTAAAGAGTTCTTTGTCACTTTGAATTATAGCCTAAACAGGTGGTTGATGAGGCTTGGTTTGAGCTGACTGGTTCTTTGCTGCCTTGGCTGCTCCTCTCAAGGGACCGTAACTACCACTGCAGTGATACCTGAGAATCTGGAGTGAATGCAAACTTATTATATACATTGTTGCCATTGTGGCTTGCTTTTAAGGTTTTTAAATTATTTCTCAGAGTGCTACATAAGATATAAAGGAGGAGTAAAGGGCAGAATGATCTTAGGTTTTCAAACAATATGAATGAAATGAATGTTAATATAAAGGAATGTGCAATTAGGGGCAGAGGCACAAGTGCTCATTTTAAACTTTGCTTGCAAATAGGGACTGGGAAATTAATACCATATAGTTTTGTACATATGGGGTGATAGGGTTGAGGAGTTTCCTTCTGAGTTCACAGCCCTAGTAGAGAGGTGAGAGAGAATGGGAGTAGGGTCTGTGGTCCAGAAGGAGGACATAGATGTGAGCAGGTTGAACCACAACTTGGTGAGTCCACTCACCCTAAGAAGGCTCACCAGGTCTCTCACAGTGCATCACATCTAGCAAACTTAAAACCTGAAATGAAGAGCCAAAAGCCGTGGCTGCCACTTGATATTTTGAGAAATGAAAGCCTGTTTTCCTGAACTGTGTGAGAACTCTGACCTTATGAGCATTTGCAATATAGTATAAACCTTCTCCTGGGCTAAATGCAGACACAGAGAAAAGTTTACAGACAATTCATGTAAAACTCAGGGAAAAATCTGCCCATAAATAACCATGCCACTGTAGTGGTAACCTCAGCCAGTGGCTAGGAGTGAAAGTGCATGTGGTTCCATTGAAATGCCAGGAGTGCAGCCTGCTCCCACCCTGCTCCCCTTGTTATACCGTCAGTAATGTCTGCGTGACCTTTTATATGGCAGGTTGTGTTGCTGCCACTGCAAAGTGACTGTGGAGCCACATCCTGAATACCTGACAGGGAAAAGGATTTGAAATAGGGTAAAAGTGATAAGAGGTGGGAGGGTCACAACTTTTCTTTTTAGTAATTTTGCAAAAAATAAAAATGTATCTTGCAGACAACTCATACCAAATGTATTGCAGCAATTCTTTTGTTTAGTCATTCATAATGGGAGTGGCAATACAGGTCATTCTTTAACCTAAAGGAAATTTTCTAACATTAAATTGGAGTTAATTTACTTTTGCAGAGATTGCATGTTATCTTTTTACTTGCTGGGGTTATTTCTTTTCCCTCTCTTCTTAGTGAAATTCTGAAAATGTCTGGAATAAATTGTCTCAAGTAGCAGATACTGAGAATGGGGAATTAAATCCGTGGTTCCAGCTTGGTCCATCAGCTTCAAGGAGTTTAATTACTTCCAAACTTTTCCCTGTGTAAATAGTGGATTTAATCAATATTTGTTTGAAACATCACCCTTATTTTCTACTTAGTAAGCAACTTCTGCCAAAGGAGAAGATAAGTGCAGGAATCTTTTCTATTAAGAAATATGAAGTAATCCTTGCATCACTGATTCATCTAAACTAGTTTTACTATGCACATTTTCAGGGGTGGGGAGAAAATTGCTTCAAGTAAAACTAGATAAGAAAAACAGAGCATTTCTATCTGGCTTTTGCTAATGAGCTCCCTTGTAAAACACTCTTGCCTCTCCTGTGGCTGTACCCCACCTGTCTAGAAAATGCTACATACCTGAGGAAGGCAGGCAAGTTTTGCCATGTGAGAAGAGTAGTGTCCAGCTTTGTGCAGGTGCAAATGCTCATGTTTGGAGGAAGGCAGCAATTAAGTGGATTTCTGACAAGTTTGGCTTGTGCTGCTCTACGTTCTGCTTTGAATTCAGCTTATCTGTTCACTCACTAGATGAACTGGTTTCTTTTTCTTTTTCACCCTCCCTGTAGACCATCGACAGATGAGCTCAGAAAATGCTCCATGTGCTGCTTGACATCAGCTGCTGAAGAACAGACTTGGGTAGATGTTGAGTTTGTCAGTGTATCTATAATGCTCTTTTATGAACAACACCTTGATGAATACTTCAGTGCTCATCCCTACACCACAAGGCCTTAGTTTCCTTTGGCTTTCTCCTATTCTGTCAGTACCACTTTGAGTTGGATTTTTGGGAACTTCCAGCATGCAAATCAGATTTGGGTGATGCTTGGCAGCAGATCAGACCATGTGGGTATCAGGGGCAGCCCTATAGGCAGAAAGGTCAGTGAGCAGAAAAACTTTCTTTTAAATCAGTGCAGGCTGCATCGTCTTCATGGTTCAAGTCCAAACTTGTTAGGTCAAGCATAGCCCTTAAATTTTTCACTGTGATGGTATATCCCCTTCTTGCATCAATAAATGTAACACTCTACACTGAACAGTTCACAGATATGTGCTTTAATTTCCCTCTTTGGCTGTACTATACCTGGAGGTAATCCAAAGATCAAGTGAATTTTGTTTTGCAGGCCTCTTTCTGCATCTCCTAATGCTGCTTGAGAGACGTTGTGTGACCATTAAGAAAAAGAGTTCCTCCACTCATTTGCTATCTATTTGTTCCCCTGCAGATACCCGGTTCACAAACACACTATGATTATTTGATTACATGAAATACAAAACCACCCAGAATTTTGTAGCATTACAGTGTCTTTCATTAATATAGCAGTGCCCTGTGTTGTTTAACAACTTTGGCATTTCTCCAAACACATTGTGGATTTGTTAAGATTGGTGCATGAGCTTCAGCCTATGGGGTTGAAGTCTTTGTAGGAACAGGCTTAAGGGCAAGGTTGTGCCAGCCGGGGTGTGTGCAGACACAACCTGACAGGCTGTGTCTCTGGCTTGTTCTGCTCCGGCAGGGAGGAAAGTAGGGCTGGGAATATTGGGCCAGATTTATGACTAGAGTAAATGGTGCATAATGCTGAGCTACTCCTATCGTCTCTGTTTTGCACGGGAGCTTTGTGACTGGATAATGCTCTTTCCAGTAGGATAAAATGTTTATTTGCAGTTCTGTTTTCTGGTTGTTGTAAGACATTAGCTCCCAAAATTAGTGTTTGGACTTTGCAGAAGGCAGTTGAATCCTTTTGATCATTCAGCCCCAGCCCATGAGACCATATAAAAAATCCTTGAATCCTACCATGCAGGAATATATAGACAGAAAAAAAAAAAAAAAAAAAGAAAAAAAGGCCACTGTGTAAATGTTTTGTTGACAATTATCCCTTCTCAGGGATAGGTGGCATAATTAATTTGTGACTTCCTGAGTTTACACCTAAAAACCTTTTACTGCACCATAACTGCACCATAATGTTATCTCTTTCTAACAGATTTAGATTATCCAGATCTTGATTCAGCTTAAACAAATAAAAATCAGAAAACAAACCTCCACTCCTTCACTGCCTGGCTGAGGTTTGGCTTCAAGGTAGTGTACCTGAGCTTGCATAGCTTTCCCTCATCTCTGTATACCTTTTCAAATTTTGTAGCACAAAAAGCTTCTCACTTAAAACTTTACAGAGGATGCTGTAGAAAAAGCATGCATAAATAATGGCCAGTGGTATAGTTTGATGTGTACTGGTAGCCTCCTAAAATATACATGGAAAACTTGATTGCTGTTTATAATATATGATTTAAAATATTCATGAATCTTGTCTCCCTTTGGAAAGTGGGCTTTAAATATTATCAGTGACCATTCTTATTAGTCCCAGCTTGAGCAAAGTTTTAATTTCTAGGACGTCTATAAAGAAGCTGCTTGACTGCATATTGACCTTGGGCTTTTTAGTCACCCCAGTTACAGAGCTGAGAAAAAACTTCGGAAACTAAAGGCTACATTTGAGAGAACAAATTGCAGGGATAGACTGGGAAGGAGAGTACAGTGGGAGAATAAAATCTTGGCAGTGCAAGCAGATATATTTATCAGAATAAAATGCAGCTTCCTTATAGACTTTGGGTCTGAACAATGTGGGATTTGATTTAGTTGATCAGCAAAGACAGGAGGCAAAACAAAGGCCACTTTGTCATGCCAGAGTTTCAGAAATATACCCACATCGCAATGGCATGCAGCATAGTTTTTCATATAGCTTTTTTGGCTCAAACTGGGTTTTGCCTAAGAACAAAAGTTGGCAAAACCAGCTTCTTTGCTCAGAGAAGAATAACTTCTGTTGATCAGAGATTTTTGGAGAGATTTTTAATTAGACCAGTGCTGTGAAGGCTGCCGAGTGGAGGGAGTTCAAAACAGATATGCAAAGTACTTTTCAATTCCTCATATTTTATCATCATTTCAGAGTCAGCGGGGAGCTACGTCTCAAACTGATGCCATGGTTTAACTCTGTATAGTTGTTTTTTTCCTGCCAAGTTTGAGTCACTGTGGCCATCTAGCCCCTTCTTGAGAGATTAAAATGGTGGGAAGCTGGAATACTTTCTCCAATTAAATGAGCAAATGTTTCTATTTAATCATGGATTCAGATTTCCCCATGCTTTCCTGTAAGTGTGTGGGATGGACTAGACCATTATTTTTAATCCCAGAATGAATAATGGCGGAGATTGACTAGGACTGAGTGACTGAGTCACTGGCAGTCACCATGGAAAGTAGCTATAGGGTACGGGTGACTTTTAGGCTCTACTTGGGTTCAAAGTCTGGTCCAGATTCAATGATTAAAAGCCATATAGGACACCTCAAACGGGGGATAAAGAGGCTTTTAGGCATACCATTGGCAGACATACTCCCAAACCACGTTACTGATCCCACTGCCTGTTATCTTGGTGTCAGCCTCAACAGTGGAGGCAATGAGAGAAATGCAAAAGGGAGTGAAAGGTCTTAGCAGAAGAGTACAATGCCCAGCTACCTGGGGAAGCACTGGGCTCAGATTCTGTCCAAGTCATTCAGGACATGTAGCAGATGTTTGCATAGACAATTTTTAGCCAGCGTGTCCAACTACATTACATACTGTGCAGGAGGTTGAAGATAGAGCGGGATTTTTTTCTGGGTATCTTATCCCCTACACTGGGATCAGGAGAGCTGGTGTGGATGTGTTTACATATATTGAACAAAAGGTTTCTGTTTGAAGGGAAGGGGGAGGTAGACCAGGGAGTGCAGCTCTGTCACAACTCTGAGTTGCATTTTCTCCTGAAGCACCGTGCTTCCCGTGCATGCTCTCTATGGCCTAGACCAAGTGGTGAAATGACCTCTCTTGTCGGCAGGTTGTTGACTTGCCAGCATGCTGGTATGTCTGCTCTTTCAGGAGCTTGCATTTACTCTTTGCCCCCCTGTATTTGAGGGGTTTGGGTGGAAAAGAAGTGGCTTAACTGGAACCTTATTTCTATTTAAGAGATCAGTACAGAGCCTAGGCACCAGTTAAACCCATTTCAGCTCTGGAATTTCTGTTGGTTTGTGATTTATAGACACCCAAACATTTTCAGGAGAGTTGCTGCCTGTTTTAGAAGTCCCATGTGCATAGGATACAATGCAATACATATGGACTTGGTTTTTCTAGTCAACTTTCAAGCCTGTGGACTCTCTGGACCTGTGGGCATCATTGTTCAAAACTGCTGTCTTAAGCCCTGGTTTGAGAGAGGAAGCAGAGTAATAGTAACGCACAAACTGGCTCTCTGCACAGGGACAAGTTTTAATTCCTATTGATTGTAGAAATGTGCATACATCTGAAGGGCCGAAGGTGGAGGGAGAGACATTTGCCTTTACAGCTGTTGGCAGCAAAGAAACACAGCAACACTTGATTGAAAACATCTATCATTGTTTTACTAACTGCATTTTTTTTTCCTTTTTCATTTGTAGGTCTCAGACTCTGGATACTGGCTGTGGGATTTTTTTTTTTACTATTATTATTTTTGATTGGTTTTTCCCCCTTTTCGGATGTGAATTGAAGGCCAACAGTTGAAGTGTTGGAAGCAAGTGCAGGAGGACGCTCACCTTGTTTTGTTTGAACCCTCGTTTGCTGGGATACTTTCAAGCCCTCCTTCACAGTCATGTGGTCATCACAGCTGCTGTTCTTCACAATGCTCTTAACACCGTTAGCCCATGGTGAGTGAGAGATGGTGTAAATTTGCCTGTGGGAAAGAAAGAGAGAATATAAAATAGCAAGAATTTTGCCTACATCTTTTACCTAATGCTATGTTTTTTTCCAGGATATTGATTTCTCTCCCCACTTTTACCCCAGGTCTTTGAATTCCCAGGCTACTTTATGTTAAGTCCTGAAACAAAGAACTCTGGTCACACAAAGATTTTGGTTATCAAGTTTAGCTGCTATGTTAAGGCAGACTTTCTTCCTCATGGCCAAACCTATTCTGTTGTCCTTGCGTCACTGGGTTGTCTCTCCTGGTCTCTGCATGGAAATGAATTTCCCTTCTGTGAATACTGCTCAGTAAGGGGCTGCAGGTCCCCCTTTAGCCACAGCTCCAGGGTGAGATTCTTACTCACCATCATGTTAGACTGTGATTTCAAGCATTGCAGTGGATGTTTCTGTCCTTTGCTGAAAGGTGGAGGCTCCCATAAACTCAGTGACCCTGAGCAAAGACGAACCAAAACCAGTATAACTGCCTTTCCCTGGCACGCTCTGTAACCTGCTCAGCAGTGTGGAGTCATTAAGTGTAGCACCATGCGGCACAGCTAGCCTGCATCTGAGAACTGAGCTAACAGCATCAGGCACAGCTGCTATGCTGCGGGAATGTATGAGCTCTAGCAGAAAAATTTGGTCTTTTTGTTAGCCAGGAAAATGTTAAGTGAAATCTGACACATTTAATTCTTTGGAATAAGACTTTGAGGCTTGTGGTTGATTGTTGGTTTGGTTTTCTTTGATATGAGAAACCCAACTGTAGGCCCCAGAAGTAAGTTGCCAGGTTTCATAAGTGCTGAGGGGTTCAGGAGCTCCTATTTGCGGGTGATGGTTGCTAAATGCTCAGAGCAGAGCTTTGGAAAATGTCTGCCTGATTTTCCTGATGCCTAAATGGAAGATGAGCTCCACTAAGGATCTCATTTTAATTACAGGTCAGTGGGCGCATGTTTGTAAATAACATGACTCCCTGTATGTATGCTATGGGTCCCTGCTTTTAAAATATTCATCAGACTTTTTGTGCTTTACATGCACTGTGTATATGCTAAGACACTAGAGCAAAATTTTACAGTGAAGAAAGTTAAAAAATGAAATGCATGTAATTGGCTGAACATATCTATAGAGCACAATCTGTCTGCTCGTATCGCTTATAACACCTTTGGGCACAAAGGTTATCTGTACTATCGTTCTTCAAGAAAAACTCCTCGCTGACTTGAAAATTAGAATGAATATGTAAACTGAGCCAACCAATTGGGCTGGAATGAAAGAGCTATTAGGAAAGGTGCTCTCCATTCTTCTCCAGGAAATTTAACTGGTAAATGTTTTTTAAAGCTTTATAATTAAACAATATTAACAGTTAAAGCAATTAACAGTTTAAATATGCCTCTGGCAGTTCTGTTTTAAATTCACAATGTAGATGGAAAATACTGCATGATAGTCACAGTAAATGAAAATGTCACAAGTATCTTAGGAGTTGTATTATGCTACAGATGAGCAAACACCAGAGATGCAGAAACGAGCTGCCTGGAAATACTTCTACCCTTTATGCTCTCCTACAGCGTAAATGTACAGAGTGGCTGCTATGGTTTTTGCAGCAGTCAGTGGTGGTAAATCTGACCACCACACATCTAACCAACGCACATGTGTTATTGGATCCCTATAAATTGCTAGTGAAAGTATGGTTGAGGCTCGTAGCCACCTTTGAATGATGGAAAGTGAAGACCTTTGGTCTGAGCCAAAAGACCTGGTTTGATTCTCCTTGTTTTGATCTCTAAGATTGGCCTACCACTTCAGAACTTGGGGGAAGCAGGTACTGAGTGTCTGTCTAGTTGTTCAAGGATGGTACGTTCCTGATACTAAATGAAGGGAGAAGACTGCAGTTTAGCTGTGTGATGTGATGTTCGATAAGTATGTTTGATATCAGCTAGCACTGGGCAGTCAAACCCACCCAGTCTCCCATGGGGACTGAACGACATACACATAAAAATCAGAGTTGTATCAAAGGTCACAGTAAATAGTCTAATGGAGCTTCCAAGGCTTTGAAATCAGAGACTGATTTTCTGATGGCTTTCAGGTGCTATTCCTTGCTGCTTCTCTCCCTGTAAGTGCCTGCAGAAGGCTGCCTAAAGTGAATGTCAAGCCAGTATCAATGCAAAGGTTCCTGCTAGCCTGAAAACAGTACATGTGTGTTTAAACACATGCCACAGCCACATCTTGCATATAAAAATAGTCCAGTTAAGCCCTGCTTCCCCCTCCTGCCCCCCTCCCCCTTTAATAATTCTCTTTTAGTGCATGCAGAAAACTTTCATAGTTTATGTTTAACAGTACTCAAGCATTTCAGTTTGTGTTTCATGGGCTGGAATGGCTCCTGTCCTATAGTGATTGCTGGAGTTGATAGAAATTACTTTTACAGACTGACCTCACTGCATCTCATTCGCTTTTTGAGTTTCCTAACACAGTCTTTTCGTCTGTAGTTGTAGCTACATTATAGACAGATTTCTTAGGCCAGCGATTGCATAAATTTGTTGGTTTTGTTTTGTTGTTTGGGGTTTTTACGAGAGGGCTTTTTTTTTTTTTTTAGCTATCTCATTTCTTAGAATATATTGTGTGTCTTGGGTTGTGATGACAGGTGTGGAGTCAAAGGGTGTATGACTTCAGTGATCTGCAAGACGAAAAGTAATCTTCCAGGATACTGCCCTGATACAGTGTCATCTTGTTGATAAGTTCTAGAAATTATGAAAGGGAAAAAAAGTCATGAATCCTTGCAGTTTCTTGGTGATGACGTTAATCTGCTGTATCCTAAATGCACAGGCATTGTACTGTCTAGTTTTGCTCACACTGCTCTGAATCATAGCTCACAAAAAACTGAAACCATGTGAAATACTTGATATGAGCAGATTTCAGTAGTGGATGCTTTCTTTACTGTTACTCACTTGAATAGAAGTAGCTTACAGCTTGCATAGACAGCACAACTTAGACCAGTGTGGAAACCCCCAGAAAGCTGTCCCCTCTTCTAAGCTCCATCAAAGCCTGTAAATCCATCTGTTGGATAAAACTAAACCTTTTATACAAAATTAGAGAATTAGCCAAGATAGAAAGCAACAATACCAGGGAATTAAAAAAAAAAAATCCCACAAAAAGCCACCACCAGCAACAAAAACAAAGGCTTTGTTATCCTTTGCTATTGACGGGGCTTTTGCACCCCTGCCTCCTTCTTGCCCCTGTTTGGAAGCTTTTCCCAAAGCATCCGAAGGCCTGGACCCTCAGGAAAGTGCTCCTTGGCTTGTGTCCCCCCATGTACACCTAAGCAAATGGATCCTCTTTGTCTGTAGTGGGTGGATTTCCCAGAGGCATTTTCTGGAATAAGCAGCTGTTCTCATCTTCCTCAGCCTTCCTCCCCTTGACCCCAAAGAAAGCAGATTTCTCTTTACCCACAAATGAACACTGTCAAAGTTCACCCTAAATGAGATGGACATGACAGGCAACAGCTCAGTTTTCAAGCCTGGAGAGATGTACACCTGCTCTGTCACATTGCTGTCATGCTCATGTGGGGCTGAGAGTTGAGATTTAAAACTTCCAGACTGCTGGACAAAAATAATAATTGAAAGGATTCAGAACTGCATGCTGTTAAAAGCAGGATAGGAAGGATATCATAGTGATCGCTGTGGGGTGAAATTTTGCATGTTTCCAAACAAGTAACTTATTCTAGGCTTTGGAAAAAAGCTGAAGGCCTGTTGTATGCAAAGATTTTTATCATCCTGTCAGATTGTTTTATTATTTTTTATTTGAAAATTATTTTTTTAAGGATTGTATTGCGTGCATAATTTCATGATAGGCAGTGAAGAATGATTTTGTTGTTGTTACTCGAATGCTTTAACAGTCTAATCCAAAAATGGACAACCACTTATTATTACTCAGATTAAAGCAATAATCCAAATTGCCCAGTTTCTGTTGGAGATCATTACAAATGCAGTAAAATCAACAGGCATGATGATCTGCCTGTTTCCTCTGATGCTAAGCTCTTGCCCTGCAGTTGTGTTGTGAGAGTGAGCTGTCGGCATCCTGGTTCCTGCTTGGGCAAAGTGTGGTGTCAGTTGTGGGGATTAGTTCCTCCATGGTCTTGCAGCTGCTTGGGGGCATTTTTTATATGTTTTAACCCTGTAGTTGTTAATGGGTAGCAGACTGTTCCCTCTTGATGATTCATGGTGTTAGTTGGTCATTGCTGTGATTACCTAGGTTTCTTAATCCTTTTCTCCATATACAATGTGATTTTTTGGGTTAGAACCACATGCTTGCCTAAAGACTGAAGCGAGAACAAGTTAGGCAATAAAACCAAAACCTGGGTAAAATTACAAGATGAACAATAGGTATTTGACATTAGAGTAGTTTTGTTATTACAGCTAAGACAGGCTAGACGGGAGTCATCTGATCCTAGAGTAAGTTGCAGGTGCAGCAAAGGTTTCTTAAATAACTGTGGAGATACAGCTAAGTTTAATAGGTTCTAGCTCAGACAAAGCCTGACATGTCCTGGAGCCTGGTATTGTTATAAAACTTCAGACCTATTATTGACACTGGACAGCACCAAACTGGCAGGACTACAGTTGCTGCTGGCCCAACTCTGAACTTCCAAAAAAACGAGTTGCCTCCAAGAATTTATTTATGCAGAGTTGTGGCATAGCTGTAAAGTGACCTTCCTCCATTTAGGGACAGATGCCATCTTGTCTCTCTGTATAAGAATTAGTTCAAGATGAGGCTGAACTAATTTATCATTTGCAGAGTAGAAAATGAAATTTTAAATCCTTTCAAGTCATTGCAGCTGCAAAGAAGAGAGCCTCATCTGCTGTCCTGTTTTGACCCTCCACGCTTCTGTGTCATTTTCCCGATGTTTCTGGGAGACAACCGTGGTGAGGGAAGGCTGCATCTTTGTGAAAAGATGGCGCTCGAAGGTCAAGCTGATCTCTCTAGGCATTAGCGGGTCCAGATGCCAAGCTAGTTTCTGTGGGAACAGTGGAAATATTTATTACTGAACAGCACTAGTAGTTGCCTGGTGACAATGATTCCGTTAAAGCAAGCAGCATTATCTTTCTTGGGGGAATATATAATGCTAGCAAGCTGGTCCTTGGTGACAGAGTGCTGTTTAATGTGAGCTGAGCATTTGCCTCTACTATTTTAATACAGTGGAAATACTGTCACTGCTTAAAATACATACTGTATTTCTTTTATACTTGTACAAGTGTTATGTTAGCTAGTGAATGGTGGATAATTGCCTTTTACTACAATACTCTTTATATAGTCAAAATGAAATACAAGAGACATGTTTTATTAGTTTTGAAATAGCCAAGTTGACTTCCAGGCTTCTGCCTAACTTCATTGTTTTAAAAGATTAATCATCCTTGAAATATTTATAGTATTTGCTATTCTTGGTAATTTGTATTACCTGCAGCCATGCCACCTTTTCCATAGTGGAACAAGTAATTGAGGAAGGCTTTTCCTGATAAAAGGGGGTGGCTGTTCTATGTATATACTACAGTGCTTTCATTAGCAGCAATGTACTAAAATTGGGAGTATTAAGTTCCCCATCTGATGACTGACCAATCTATAAGCTGATAGAGGGTGAAATTCAACCTTGCAAAGACTCTATACATCATTTAATTCTCGCTTAAGCCATTAAGCAGTGCAGAGGTCTGTGTGCGGACTCACTTCTTTCACGTCTAAATTTCACACTAAATAAGGAAGGATATTTTAATGGGATTTTCTGATAATTTTTTTTTCTTCAGTGTTTGGCAAGTGTGTCAGCTCATAGCATCTTCCTGCGTGATGGAGGGAAACAAGATCTTGTTCTATTTTTGCTTGCCATTAGTACCAAAGCACCTTTTCCATGGGACATGCAACTCTTAGCTAGCAGCACAGCTCTAGTTGCAATAAAGCCGGAGCTATAAGATTTGAACTATAGAAGGTGGCTGGTGACTAGGGTCCAAACTAATGCATTGAATTTATCCTTTCCTGTAGGCTTCTTAACCCGTATGACATACAGCGACAGGGCACGTGGGTTTCTTTCTGAGCTACAGCAGTAGAAAATGTGCTTGCTCTCACAGCAATAGGAGAGGGGGAGTTGTGTTACCCTGCAGGCCTGTAACCTCCAATGCTTGTTTTGTTTGTAACCATTTCCTGACCAGACTGGTTTCTGATCTCTAGCGACCAACTCTGTGTGCTCTGATTTTCATGATAGTGTTAATTAAGCCATAAGACATGACAGCATGTGAATTACGGTATCGTAATTCACGCCCAGCACATTCAGGCACAAAGATGAAGGCCAAATGGCCTATGTGCAGCTAAGTGTGAATTATTGTACCACAATTTAATTCCCATTATATTTTACTGTGATTATAAAAATGTTTTTGTTAGTGAACTTCTTTAAGAAAAGTTAGTTTTTAAAAAGTAGAATTGGAAAGTACAATACAGATCTTGCCACAAAGAGAAGTAAGTAGCTCTGGGAGATGAGGTTTGCTGAATCCTGAAAATTTATATTTGTGCAATCATTAATGTTAGGTAATGAATGAATGTTGTGGTGCAGACCTCTGCTGTCTAAGAAAGTGACCTAACTTTAACTATTCATTTCCCATCAACTGCCAAGCAGTTGCTGAGTAGGATGACTAGGTTTATTTGTTCCTGACCTGGTCTTGATTTGATCTGGAAACCTTAGCTTGCCACCAGTCTCTTGAGCCATCTAATCTTTTTTTCCAGTTCAGTCCATGCACACATCAGACACCCTTATTAGTGAGCACTGAGTGAATAGAGAAGGTGGGTTGTTTGTGGCAGTGTGGAAGAGCACCAGAGGGACCAAGCTGCTATGCCTGCTCATCTGTGTGTTGGGAAAAATAAGCCTGGAAAGTGGCTTGGGTGGTACCAGAGAGGAAAAGCAAGAGGGCCGTGAATGCCTTAAAAATCTTTCTCAGTATTTCTTTCTCTTTGTCGTTCTACAAACCTCTAATATTCTTCTTTTTCATTCAAACAAAGGGCAAAGCTCATGCAGTTAAGGTTACTTAAGGGTTACCAGGATAAAACCCTATTCCCAATGAATTATTTTTAAATAAATTAATGAAGAGCAGCTATGTACTTGGTACATTGTTCATTTTGATGACAGGATCTCTGGGGCAGTGCCTGGCTGTCTCTTTCTCTTGGGATTCAGTAGAACGTTTAGTTTATAAATCCACACTGATTCTGGTATGACTGTCCTGCAGTAGTCCCTGGCTAGCAAGCACTGTTAGCCAGCCCTATCCCTGACTATTCCTTGCCATAGCTAAGTGCAGAATAAGCAACAGCTATTAAAAGTGGGCTCTTCCGAGGGACTTACTCACTGAATAAGTTTTACTTGTACTCTCAGCAGCTTCTGGCTGATCAGGATATTGATGGGGCCAGGGCTGTTTCTCTTTTGGTGGATACCTGGGTTTTAGGAATATTATAGTGGCCCAGTGAAAAACCATGATAATTTTCCATGTAAGCAGTAAGTGACTGTGGTATGATTGCTGTGGTATGGCTTTAGATATAAATACTTTTAAAAAATCCAGACAAACAAACAAAAAGCTGCCTGACTTTTCCAAACACACATCAGAAGAATCTTTTTATACATGATTTTGGAGTTAATAATCCCAAGCAACAAGGATTTAAAAATCTAGTGGGTCAAAGCTGACTAATGCAGCTACGAGTGTCCATTACCCAATACCCAGAGGTACTGCAGAACACCAGAAATATTTTCACATCTGCAGCTATGTCTGCATGTGAGAAGACAGCTTGTCCGCCATCTTCCTGGACACGCAGGGCACTCCAAAGGGACTGGTGTGGGGCAAGCTGAGGTTGAACGAGGCTGATGCAGTAGCAAAAAAGGAGCAGGAGCGGGCAGCTTCTCTTTCCTCAGCCCAGTGAATAAGGGAGATGATTGCCTACCCATTCCCTGTTTGCTTTCACCTATTGCATTATTACCTGAATGGGAAAATGAAGATCTATTTGGCTAATTGCTAATCCTTACCTGATACTTTGTTAATGCTGAAGTTGCAGGTAAAGCTTTTATGTGGTGAAGATGATAGGAAGCTACCAGGAGTTGGAGAGAGCCTGCTGTTCTGGGCTGTGTAAAGGGGTTTGATGGATGAGGCTGTGCATCTTTTTCCCAATACCTGCAGAAGTGAAGGACCTGAAGACAGCTGCACAGATGCATAATGCTAGGGCAGAGCTACCCTTTCCAGCAGTGCAGGTGGGGAGCCATAGCCAGGTTTTGAAAGCACAAAAGCTTTATGTGCCTATCCTTCCCATGCAGCTGTAACACCCCTTTTCTGGATGTGAATATGCCCACAAATGGGATGTCACTCCTGTTTCTTTTCCTAGTAACTTCAGCTAAGCTTAAACCATTGGAGTTGGAGAGAAAGAAAAAATTACTTCTGAGGGTTGTCTGGCCCTAGTTCTCTCATCCATATAAGCTGGGCATGTTGAAGTACTTTAAGCTAAAATGAGAAAAGAGTGAGAGTGCGGGAATGAATTATAGCCACCTTCATTCTTGCACCACCTCCTCAGTTGCTGCTAACCTGCTCCCACAAGATCTGGGCAAATCTGCTGTTTTACTCTGTTAGAAAGAGCACCCTTCGCCCAGGAAGAACAGCAAACAGAAGCTCGTTATTGCAAATGAAACTGCTGATTCCCTGGAAGAAATCTCTAACATTCATTTTGTCAGCTCCACAGTTAAATGAATCCTAGAGCCATCTTGTGATTATTACCCCATGGCACATTCACTGTTGTTCAGTTGGATCCTTTAGTGATCATGATTTGTTGAATTGGTTATGTTGTTTGGTAATGTGGTTTTATTTGAATTTGGGAGAGATTTCCTGATGCTCAATGAACAACTCACCTGAGAAAGAGTCTCTGGGAAGAGAAGATATTAAAAGCATATCGGAAAGTTCAACAGCTTTTCCCCACATTGAATTTCCCTGATTCCAGGAAATTGTTTGGTACTGGGCAGCCCCCCATGAATATCCCACCTAGTACCTGGCAGGACCATCTTAGTTGTTTCATGAATCTGCTCGAAGCTGTGGGGTGCTCAATAAGTTTTTAGCCAACACCACACAGATGCTGCAATCTGCCCATCACAGAGAGCATAGGACTGGGCTGGTGGGTTTTTAGTTATGGTGCATAGTTTAGTTGAATGCATACCATAAACTCAAGGAATCATAATCAAAGCAACGTATACTTTTATATATTTCCTTGTGCTTTACCCTATTGGGCTACTTTCTGCAGTGCCTGATAGTGTTGGGTGCCTTGGTACACATCCTGAGGTGTGAATTTGTTTCACGTAAGATTCATGAATGCTAAAGATCCTTTCCAGTCAGTCTGCATTAGAGGGGGCAGAAAAAGAGGTAAGGGTTAGAAATATGTAATTCGGGTATCATCACTCTCTCCTATGCTGTAATCTGTAGAAACTGACATGCTGGATGGGTTTTAGAAGCTTAGTCAAATTGTCAGTTGTTCTCCAGAATGTGGTGCCATAAATAAATGGCATTTTAATATTGAGGATTTTGGGTCTGGCCCAAATCCCATGGCAAGTTGGTGATTCCATGTAAATGCACTTTGAATCTGGTCTGCTCAGCCCAGAGGGGTTATTGTCAGGAAGGCTGGAGTGTAACATGGAAGACATCATACCCTGGGCTGGTCTTTGCACAGTCTTCTCTCAAATCTTAGTGCTTGTGGTAAATTGACAAGGTTATGGGCTGCTCCCTTGCTCGAAGTGCTGCAACTTTGCACTTGGTCCTTATTCTCTAGGGATACTGTTCCCCTTCAAGCTCTTCTAGAAACACTTAGCAGTCATCAGTGGTGCTGATTTAAATGAAGATTATTTTTTTCTCGCTCTGCAGCTCTTGTTGCTGAAATCTGTCTCCAAATCTCCAATTTTTAATTCACATTGTTTTGTTTCTATTACTGAAATGCTGGAGGCTACAGTAAGGGTTGATTTAGTATCAAGAGAGCAGATGACAAAAAGAAAACTAGCTTTGGTATGTCAGTCTTGTGTAATACTCTTCTCTCTAGCAGGGTGGAGGGGGAAATGTGCATATCAGTTTATAAGCAAGGCAGTTAGATTGGCTGTGCTTGTTGTGTAGAGTGGAGTGTGGCTGGGAGCTTAGCTGACTTGCAGTTCAAGGTGTGGATGAACAAATCCACGTGGCAGTGTCTCTGCAGGCAATGAAAACCAGGGGAGTGCTCCACAAAGCCAGGGACCGACAGTAACCTTGCCAGCTGCTGCTTGCCATGCATGTCTCAAAATGCATCATCTCTGTTCCCCTCATGTGTCTGCTCCTCTGCTGGAAGGGAGTATTCGGCGCTGGTGCTGACAGGCATTCCTGCAAGCAGGTATCCCCTTTATTCCTCCAGTGGAGGCATGGCTCTCCTTTGCAGGACAGATTCATGGACAAGTCTTTTCTGTCACTTCAAACAATATGTTGCTAGCATCGCTGCTCATTTCTATGTGCATGTAGTTTGTAGCCTGTTTTAAGGAAGAATGCCTACTTCTAATGGTTGTAGGAAAATCCAGATCGCTGAGTTTATTCTTGTGTGTGTGTGTATTTATTTTTTTATATATATATAGGCATGTGTGTGTGCTTTAAATACAATGTTCACACTGTTTATATAAATAGACCTATAGAGAGCTGGTCTATCCAAACTTGGAATAATGCAAGAAACTTTTAACATGCCTTGATTTCATTGACATGACTTGAAATCGGCCTGTAATCACAATTCATAATCTTATAGACATATGCAAAAATCTTATTGTTAAGTATCACTCTGGGAGAATTCTGACGACTAAGAAATCTAATAATGTTTAGTTGTTTTCCTTAATTTGATTGGAAAAAAAAAATAATTTGACCTCTTGGTCAGATGCCAAATACATAATGAATTTGTATCATCAGCAGACACCTTAGAGTCTCTGAGCCCTGCTGACAAAAGTGCTTGAAAGTCATGTGTTACAGTATCAGATAGTTATAAAAAAAACCCAAAACAAAACCCAGAAAAAAATCCCACCCAAACCCAAACAAGTACTTGCTCATCTTTATGCTTGTGTCTGACAAAACAGGTCTGGATGTAAATTTTGGGAGGTGATGAGCTCTTACTTATGAGAAGCTATTTTGGCACGTCCTTAGCATTTCTACCTCTCTGGACACAAAGCAATCGCTGTCAGACACCGCAAGCATGTCCTTGCATCCTGATAGCTACAATCCTTGTTTCAGATAGTGTTTCTGAATTCACAGGAACCTTAGATTAAGGGGATGGAAGACAATAAGGTGGAGGAGATGAGGCACAAAATGCATGAATCTGTATGTACTGTTTATTGTCCTTGGGGAACTGAATTAAAAATGGGGGTAGTAATCCTGTTTAGTAGACACCCAAATGGTTTAGACTATTTTCTATATGCCGTGATATGTAGCAGTGGTGCCAAAAACTTCCTAGCAGGCCCCAGAAGGTGAGACTGCTCTATTTTGATGCCTGGCTTGACGTGGACTCACATTTTGTCCTGTGCACTCTTTGCCCTAATAATACTGGCTGTCCCCCATTCACCTATATAATATAGAGCTCTTCCTGCCTTTCTTTCACTAGGGTGTTGAATTGTGGTCTTTCTCCTCTAACCAGCCAGGAGTTCTTGCATAGTAACTTTATTATTTAGGGTCTGCACTGATGAGCCTCACTTCTTGAGACTATGCAGACTCTCAGCCATGGAACATCTGTTGACAACCCTGTTTCTTGGGGCCCTAGCCCATGCACGATACAGCCTCTTTCTTTTTGGATAGTAAATATATATTACAGATGTGAAATTCTCCAGCTCTTGGGTAGGGTCCTGACATGCTGAACTTAATTTTCCCTTGCTAGCCAGTTGGCAAAATGCGATCAAGACTGATTTTCAAGAAGGGCTGGCATATCCAGTATCACTCTGGAATGCTGTTACAATGAGAAGCTTAAAGAAGGACAAGCTTAGGGCACAGAAAAGTTTATACAAGGAGACCGGATCAGTCTGTTTCGTACTCATGAAAATGCAGTGCATTACAAAGGGTGAACTTTGAAGTCAATGGGAGCTGTGACGTACAAACCTGTGAGAGTTAGACTCGCAACCAGTTTAGGTGCCAAGATCATTTTAGTACACTTCATTGCAGTGTGTGATTTTTTGGATGGTTTACACTGGGATATGGCAATCTACATGTCTTATGGATGTGGTAACTGCAAGGCTGCCAAATGTTCCTTAGTTTTTATAAATATATCCATTGGTGGTTATACAGTAATAGTGCTTAAAACACTACAGCATTATGTGTGAAGCCAAATACACATGTAAGATGTATAGTAGTCAGATACTCTACCTGGAAAGTAATAGAAATGCTAGTTCTGCTAGGGGAAAGAGCTAGAGCTGGAAAGTAACAGTAATGCTAGTTAGAGCTGTGGGAAGAGTTACAGCAAAGGTATTTTTTCTGGGGAAGCCTGGGGGAATGTTAGTTTACAAAGCTGACTATGTGGCTTTGACAACATAAAAAAGAAAAAAAAAATCTATTTTGACTTGAGTTTGCTGTGATGTCTCAGGTGAGTTGCAAATCCCAGGGCTTCATGTGGGTGCTCTTCTCTCCTGGTCAGGCTCCTTGTCTGAAATGCGTATCCTGGGGCGACCTACCTTACCTTAGCGGGCTAAGAGAGGAGGTACCAGACTTGACCATTTCAGTTAAGCTGTGCAAAATGAAGACCATGTATGCAGACACTACGAGTTACTCAGTTATTGAGTGGAGAGGTTGATCAAGTTCTGCTTTTCTTAGATTACAGAGTTCAAAGCAAAGTTTAGGAGAAAATCATGCAAAGAAGCTGAATGAACTGTGAAAGCTATGTACTTACTATGCCAGTAAAATGGTGCTATTTTATAGCAGAGGGAGTGAAAGACTTTTCTCATTATAAAGTTCCTTAAATAACTTACAAACAGTATAATCAACTTTCTTTTTCCCTCCCTCACCTTCATTCCCTTCTTGGTTCCCAAACAAGGAGCAAAGAACCCAACACCCAGCCCCCCTTAAAATACCAAACCCAGCAGATCATCTTGTCTGTGAAGAATTGTCACTGTTCCTCAGAGACTGTCACCAGGGTAACTTTGTTTGTGAGGTCCTCAAGGGGATGCTGCCCTTCAGGCTTTGTTCTGGGAAACAAAGCTTTAGCCTTGTGCCCTCAAATACATTGCATTATAATGCTTTGAATGTATCTGAACACTCACTTGAACCTTGCAGAACGCATGAGGCTGTCATGCCAAAGTGAGGCAGGATTGAATAGGTGTCAACAGGATGTCTTGCTAGCAAATGTAACTGCTTATGTATTAAAATAGACGTTCAGTAAAGCAAGATACTGGCTTGAATCCAGATGTATCTGGATTAAAAGCACACTCTTTGTTTCAAGAACTGTGCTGTTCAGAACAGTTCCTCTCTTCATATTGTTCCTTACTGAGTATTAATTGATGGCCAGTTAACTAATTGACTTCCTTTCAAATAGAGAGCTGTAGTAAATAATTTATTACTTGACTAGAAGGTTATGTGATGGCTGAGACTGTTGGCATAACATGCAATCTATCCATTTAGCAGGAAGAAGGGAACATAAGAAACCATCTTAGTTAACTCTTCTCCGGCAACTTCAGTGCAGATCATACACTGACATCAGGAAACTTTTCCTGACGTACCTGTGACCTCTGAAAAAATACCTGAGAAGTCAGAAAACTTGTTTGTCCCTGTTCTTCTAGGAAATAGTCTGAAGAGTTTTCTCTGGTGGTCCTTGAGGGAGATACTAGTTAAACAAACTTTATCATTCTGAAAAGATAGCTTGTTTCATGGGCGAAGGAAATAATGGAGACTGATTTCTATTTTGGATTCTTTACTTCACTGGGGAAACTAGTATGGTCTGTCTCCACTGCTAGGCTGCTCACTTCCATGAAACTTGTAGAAATTGAGTTATTTATGCTCTCTGTCCTTTTTGGGTTCCAAATGGACAACAGGCTAAAAGTGATTAGGGGGATACTGTCCAGCAGACATGGTCTGCAAGTGCATATTAGCTTCAATACCCTCAGAAAACAAGCCAAAACAAGCAAAAAAAAATCATCCCTTCTGGTAGGCAGTTGGTTCATCGCTGCCTGCTGCTTCCTTGTGTGGATGGCATCTGCTGGCCCAACTTCTTCCCCTTCTCTGCATTAGCAGGTTGAGGAGAACTGTAGGGGTCATAGTCCTCTCTGGCCTTGAATGTCAAAAGTAATCGTTAAGGGAAATGTGGGCTGTCATGTAACCATACAGATTCAGTCTAGCACTGCAGAGACCTCATATAGCCATGTGCTTCACGTGACCATTACAGTATGAGTTGTGTTATAGTATTAGCTACTGATGGCGTATAATCTGTCAACAGCACTCGTGGCTGAGCAGAACGAGGATGCTGCAGAAGCCTTTTCATAAAGGTGGAGTCAAATGCTCCAGAACCATTAAAATTATGTAACGTTGCTGTTGAAATGAAACCCTATAGGGTGCTATTACAGATAGGGCTTCATTTTCACAAAGTTTCTGGACTTGACACCAGTTTCCTTAATTTGACACCTCTTTGTTCAAACAGAATATCAAAATGGCACTTAAATTACACTGTGAGTGAAGAGCTTAATAATATCCATGCAGTGTAATGTTTTTAAATTAAAGCACAGTGTTGTTTCAGTCTGGGGTTTCAGATTTAACTTTCAAATGCTTTTCATCTCTGTATTGCAATTTTGACAGATGCCTTTTATTGGTAGAAGGTTTTAAAGACTATTTTCATTTACCTGACCTAAAGGACACAGAGTTTATTTGTGTTTGCGGGAGTTTGCCGCACAGTGAATTAGCAGTAAACTGATACTTTAGTTCTTGTTTTTTTAAAAAAATAATTCTTCCCAGAGTTTGAATTTTGGGGTTTTTTAAATACCATAATGTATTTATACACAGCTTTTTTTTTTTTTTTTTTTTTTTTTTCCCCAGACAAAGAAATCCCATTTTCTGTTCAGGAGATCATATGGAAATTTTCACAGGCAATTGGCAACACTCAAAAAGAATAATCGTAAAACAGAATAATGTTCTTTGAGACTGCTTTTGTATTCCTTTTGGATCATAACTTGAATGCCTTAAATTTCATGTGTGTGGAGTGTATCAACGTTGATTTGCAATGCAGACACCCAGTGTGCTGTGTACCTTATGGATATGCTTGGTACTATTAGTATTTGTATCCTGTGCTATTTTTATTATATTCTACCTTTAATTCTGCTGCTAGTACAAGCTTAAATCTGCAAGGGCAATAATGAAAAATTGGGAAATGTTAAAATCCAAGTGTCCTTGGCATGGTGAATCTGACCCCACTGCTGAGGTGCTATAACTTTATCACACCTGTACTCTAAAATCCTAAGAGCCAAAGACTGCTTGCTGGATAATTGTAGGGTATGTAGCACAACAAGCTAGATACTATCTAAGTACATTTTATTTTTCATTTAATTTAATCTTCCTTGTGCCAACATCTATTCCTCTCTGTCATTTGTTGCTATTTCCATCTGCTTTGTGGTGGTGGTGTGATCAGCTATTTTATCTTCCCTGCAAATATTTCTCCATTAGATTTTTATGGATGCTGTGGTTTCCACTTGATGGCTACACATGGGGCATCTGCGAGAATGTGTCTGAAATGTGGGCAGCTCTCCTTTTTTGGTAACTATGTAGTATTCTTACATGATATGTACTGAAACCTCAGAGCTGGCGTATGTAGATGTGAGCAGTATTTTAATAAGTGAAAAGCAGAAGTTAGAGTGAAGAATTTGAGGAAGGAATAGGCATCTGTGTGCCTTAATGCTCCTAACAGAGTAATTTTTCTCAACTATGATTTCAGCTACAATCTCTCCCAAAGGTCATGTAGCTGTGAGAGGGAAGCAAGGAATTGTCACAGTAATGCTGTAAATCTTCTGTTGGGGATGCTGCACAGCAGTAGCGTGAATGGGCACTACACCATGCGCTGGATGGGGATCCATTTCTGAACGTGTCATGGTGTGCTTTGTGTGGGAGCCTCCTTGGTCACTGGGTACTTTGTCCTTGGGCGATTTCCAGGTAGGGGAGAAGACAAAGAACAACAACTATAAAACTTTCATGCCATGACAATCTCTCCCACATTTTGCCTGGGCTCAGAGGGTTTATTTGTTTGTTGATTAATCCATTTATTTTCAACATAGGCTGCCTGCTTTCTCTGACTGGTCTTGGATGATGATAAATTGAGGAGGCAGTCCTTCTCAGAATAACAGTCTTTTTGGCGTCATTCCTTGCCCTAGGTGATACTTTTCTGCCTGGTGAATTGAGTGTTGTTACAGAGTGGTATCTAAAGAGGAGCAACAGCTGGTCTCTGTGTGCATCACTAGAGATGGGAGAGGCATATGGTATCAGGGATACTCTTCCCCAGGGAATGGAGATAAAAATGACTAAACCCAACCTTGTTGTTCATTCCATCCTAGTGCTAGCTAAAGTCTAAGTTATCCCCTGCTCCCTTCCCACCTCTGTGCAGAATGGTCTTTGGTTATGTCCAAGAAAATTGTCCAGGGAAAATACTTGTTTTAAGTAAATTCTGCCCTTAATGGCTCCTATTAAGTATTTGCCTAATTTTGGATCAGCTAGTTTAATAGTTTTTAATAGTTTAATAGCAAGCAGGGTCATCATCAGAAACAGTGTACATGAACAGATCCCTGCTAAGATGCAAATAGTTCTGGAACTCTTGATGTTAAAGATACTCTGTAAAACTGCTGAAAACTTTGACAGAGGGAATAAATCATTTGACTCATGATTTAAAAAAAAAAAAAAAAAGTATTTCCTATTTTGAGGTTTGACATTTTTCCTACTGCAGCATGATTTTTCCCATCAGAGCCAGCTGTTGGCTGAGTTTTGGTGGAGACATATTCAATATGTTCTTGTTAAGAAAACTCTGTATCATTGTGAGGGCTCCTGGAAACCTCTTACGTTTCATTTGCCCTCAGTCGATGGAGGAAAACAAACCCACATGAAAAATGTGATTTTTATGTTTGATGGCCAGGCCAGAAATTTGAGCAATATAAGAAGAAAAATAGTTACTTCTTTTAAATCATTTAGGAGTGGGAGTGTCAATTTTCTAACTAAGGAGAAACTTCTAACCACAAGGAAAACTCTTGACTAAAACCAGCTCAGATTAGACTATATTTCATCATGAGTTCAAATGAAATGTTTTTCTTTTTTTTTTTTCCTTTATATATTTTTTTAAAATAATGTTTCAGTCTAACTTTCTCCTAGATGATTTCAAAATAAACTTCCAGAAGATACTTGATGACTTTAGAACTGCTTTTTGGTGACTAGACTATTTAAATGAAAATTTTTTTACCATGTGTTAGGCAGAAAAAACTCATCTCCTGCATCACTGAAGTTGGCATCATTGATTTATATCTTGTGATATTTTGTGGCATGCCTTGTGATATTTAATGTTTTTCTTAAAAGACCTACTGTGTAGAAATAATATATTAGCTTAGGGTTTTGACTTCTGTGTAAAATAAAAAACCTGTATTGCCCTCATTCTAGTGCAGGGAGCATTTTGAAGACATGACTCAAAGTTGCTGCCTCTCTCAAAGACAAAACAGAATTTGACTTAGGTGACTACAAATAGTGATGCGCATGTGTCTATGAAGTTCTCTCTCATGGTAGGCTTTGTTTTGCTTTCCTGTTTGCTTCTTGTGAGATTCATGCTACTCTTTAACTTAATAAAAATTAGGGTTGTGTGCTAGGGGTTGTGGTCAGTGGAGAGAGACTTATTTCTCTAGAGGCACTGCCTGCATCTCTTTTAGCTTGTGTTACATGAGTAATGGCTTAGGCTGTTAAGGGACACGTGAGCTTGATAGTGGATGCAATTAAGTAATAGGAAAATCTCTTCTACATAGCTGGTAGGACTGGGCTGTTGCATGCACAAATCCTAAGCCTTCAGTTACTTTTTATGCTCCTTGCCTTTTCCTTCATTGCCACCTTCCTACTCTTCTTCAGTGCACCCGTTCCTCTCTTGCTAGCCACTTGTCACTCTTGCTGCTCCTTGAAGGGCTGCTGGTACATGCTGCAGAAATGTGAGCTGGGTCAGGGGGCTGGAACAGCTAGGAGAAGTGATGAGCTTTGAGAGAGATTACAGGGTTTTAAAATAAATTAAAATTAAATGAAATTGTCTGTCTTAGGAGGGTGAAGCAAATGCTTTCAAATTTAGGCCTGTGCTGATGTGGGCAACACGTGAGGAATTCATTCAGTTGATTTGACATCATGGGGTAGTTTAGTAAATGAACGCTACCACCTACTAGTGTTTGATGCCATTTGTTGATGTCAGCGTATAGTAGGTTTAGGGGAGCTAGAGAAGAAGTCACACAGAATGTATAAATAGCAAGTAGTAGATGGAAGGCAACTTTTTTGTCAGCTCAGAGCATGTTACATGCTAGAACACAATAAACAGATTATAACTGGGTCGTAGCTAGAACCAAATACATCTGAGGAGCAAAAATTAATGGGTTTTTTGCTTACTATCCAGATTATTTTTCAGTCTTGATTGCTCAGGCTGGTGTGTGCAGGAAAACAGGTTTTACAAGCACAAGAATCATCCATGTCATGTCAGACTCAGATGGCAAAGAGACAGCAAGCACTCAGGTGCCTCATCTTCACGGATTTTGCATTTTATGAGGTGATACACCCTTCACTTTTTAACATTCTTCTAGGCCTATTGTAAGACAAAGTTGGCCAGAGTGACTTAGCCAGAAGAATGGATGGGGAGCAAGCAGTAGACCTCAAAGGCTTGCACAGCCTGTAGCGTCTGAGCAATGAACTCCAGTGTCTGTAGGTACCAAAGGCACAGGAATACATTCTTCCATGATATGCTTGATAGCTTTGGCTGACATGAACTAATGTGTCAACTGACAGCCACTGACATGTAGGAAACACAGTTAAGTTGAAGACTTTAGAGACAGAGAAATTAAAACCTGAATAATAATGTACTTTTTAAAAAATGTATTATTTCCTACAAATTCTATGGTACAACTGGCTGCAAAGTACATTTGTTTCACTGTGTATCTGAATGCAGAACTGTTTTGCTGTTACTGAATTCCACAGTCTTGAACTATCAGTGTCCAATAATGTAGACTTCTAAACAGTGCAGTGCAATCAGAAGGCTCATGGAAAAAATGCAAACTCTTGATGCTAACCAGCTTGTAGGAAAAAAGGTATGAAAGCACCTTTACATGTATATCAGCACTGAGGAGAGATGCTAGAAAGGTAAAGGGGTGTGGCATGTGTGTATTTGTCAACATAGATGTCTCTAGAAATCTATTATTAATTAGAAAAGGGTTCCACTACAAATTATGAAAATTAGCAGGAGACTGATTTCAGTTACTCTCGTTTGCTCTCATTAACACTTTAGCATAATACGCACTTCAGTCAAATAAAGAATGGAACCTTTTTTGTGCCTTTTGAGAGTGCCTCAAAAAGGGCCTTGATTTATACTCTACTTTTTAGCCTAATTAAAACTGATGATTAAAACATGCGAGTCCCTTAAGATGACTGTGCTAAAGTGATTTTTTTTTTTCTTATAAACTGAATAATGTTTAATGTTCGAGGTAAAACTGTCTGAAAGTGGAATTACAGCATCTCATTATGTTTTGTATTTAAACTTAAGTCATTAACATCAACAGCACCACTGATTATGGATGTTATTGTGGAAGATTATACACAGTTACTGAAATCACATATGAATGACTGTTCAGAAACACACAGCCTTAGGCCTTGCATCTCCAATATTGAATAACAGGGTGGCAGCCCTCGTCTCACCTGTCTCCTGTATCACCCAGGAACTCATCAGACCTCACTGTGTGCCTGCCATGCAATTCGGAGAGGCATTCGCTGTGTGCGTTGAAGTGCCCAACTGAGCTTTATCTTTGTTAGGTCAGGTAGCGATAGGAATGAAGGAGCTACAACAGCAGACATTTGATGTAACATCTTGTGGGTTTGGTGACTGAATCTTGTGCTATTTCAGGCTAATAGCTGCATTAAAGCTGCCATTACGTGCTGATTTACACCTTGATAGTTCTTGATGTCACTTCTCCACCTCTCGTTTTAGAAATCTCAGATTTGCTATTACTGTTTG
Source organism: Aramus guarauna (assembly GCA_013400195.1). NCBI lineage: Eukaryota > Metazoa > Chordata > Aves > Gruiformes > Aramidae > Aramus > Aramus guarauna. The sequence continues at coordinate 27,168 of VXBL01003320.1, forward strand.
AAAATGCAGCATTGTTTTATTCTGTCTACATTTATGGTTTTACTGCTTCCACTCTTAAGTACAGAGGGGTTTACCCTCCATAAGCAGGGCTCAGTCCCTCTTCTGCAAACTTATAAGAGCTCTTCTTTGCAGCCAGACTACTCAAAAGAGCAGAGGCTGGGCAGAAGCTGAAATCTTGGGATGAAGGGGACCGACCATGTGCTGATCTTCCTTCTCCTTGATAGCATTGTTTCCAGCACTTCTTGAGGCAGCACAGGGCTCTCCACATCCATGGCATCTGTGGAGATAACGTGCATAGGGTGGCAGGAAGCAGACAGGCCATCATACCTGCTTTCCTCCTTGTTGGTACCATGGCATGCTGCAGAAGTCTGCAGGAATGATCCCTTGGTGATTGGTTCCCAACCTGTGGCTGTTGTACAGTGTGAAAATATGTTTTAAAATGCTGCAGTAGCACTCCTGCTTTTTATGCACTGCTGTCATATTACTTGAGATGAAGTGCTCTGTTTGGATGTCACTCTTACAGTGCATGATTTGGTCTGATTTGATTTTGGTTAGTGAATTAGAAAAGCCACATCACATGGCTTATGGATACAAGAGACCAGGCAGAGCTCAGTCCTGAGAGGTGCTATAAAGCGTCCTTTGCCAGAAGCAGAGTAATCTCATTGCTGGATGGCTTATATGGGAGATCTGGGCAGCTCAAGTCTCACAAGATAAAATTCTGAGGATTACGGCCATTATTCCAAATTTTCAAGGCATTAGTCTGGGTCACATTATCTAGATGTGATGAAGGAAGTGGGCATAGTTTGTGCTTGGAGAGGCAGAGACAAATATTTGCCAACAACATCAAGCTGTGTGATGCAGTCAACACGCTGGAGGGAAGGGATGCCACCCAGGGGGACCTCCACAGGCTTGAGAGGTCAGCCCATGCAAACTGCATGAAGGCCAAATGCAAGGTCCTGCACATGGGTCGGAGCAATCCCAAGCACAACTACAGGCTGGGCAAAGACTGGATTGAGAGCAGCACTGAGGAGAAGGACTTCGGGGTGCTGGTGGATGAGAAGCTCAACATGAGCCAGCAATGTGCGCTTGCAGCCCAGAAAGCCAACCATATCCTGGGCTGCATCAAAAGAAGCATGACCAGCAGGTCAAGGGAGGTGATTCTCCCCCTCTACTCCACTCTCATGAGACTTCACTTGGAGTACTGCGTCCAGATCTGGGGCCTGCAGTGCAAGAAAGACATGGACCTGTTGGAGCGGGTCCAGAAGAAGGCCACAAAGATGTTCAGAGGGCTGGAGCACCTCTCCTATGAAGCCAGGCTGANAACTCTGCTACCATTTCATAAAAGCTGTTGCAAACCATCCGTTGCAAGAAACATGCATGCACAAAGAGAGGCAATGCTAAAATGTGTGTGGTGGACTGTTAGAGAGCCTGGGGTCCATAGCATCTCCAGTGATGTGGCCGGATCCATATTTAACCTGATGAACAAGAGCAGTGCTTTACCGTTGTCAAATTACATCGAGAATTCACTGAGGGAATGAAACCTTAACCTCTCTTGCTGCATTACATGGGTGTGTTTGAAGGATTTTAATAATGAGTGCCACTGAAAACAATTCCTTTGTATAAACAGAATATAAATGCTCTAAGCGCCTGGCTGGTATAATCTTGAGGCTGCTTTAGCTTGTCTGCCTGCTGGGCTGGGAACTGTATTTGACCAGATGACCCTCCACAGTGTATCTCTTAGATCCTTTCCTCCCAGAAATTGCTCACTTGTTCGTTGTTGGGCAGGAGTGATCAGATCACCCCTTTTTTTGAGGACAGCAAACCTGTTCTGTGTGCTTCAGGGTCTTATGCTGCCCTTGCCATGGTGGTATCCAAACACGTGGTAATATTGCAGGGACTGGTATGAGAGTCGGATGTGCTCTGCTCTTTGCCCAACAAATGAAATGTGATGACTGGGTGCCTTGCTCCAGTTTCGTTATACTAGTATTTTCTGTAGCTCTGAGATGGATGGTATGGCCAGGATATACATACAAAGATAACCCTCCAAAACAGTGTGGCTACCTCCATTTGACTTACAGAATATGGTCTTTGGCATGTCCTAAGTCCTTTGCCTTACCTAGATGTTGGAAGAAAGTTGTTACTGGAGCTGAAACCATGCCAGGAGCAGCGCTGACAGTTTGTATGTGGATGATCATGTGCTAGTGATTGTGGCAGTGTCCTGGCCTTGTTTAATTCTCTAGTATAACTGTAATCTCAGTGTTGGGATTGATATTTTTTTTTGGCAGCGTTTGCTCTGTCTTGCATACATTGTATTCTCACATTGCCCTGAATTCATACATCAGAGGAGCGTGCCTTGGCTTGCACTGACTGGCAATTTGCTTGGATAGATGATCCTGTGTCAGTTTGGAGATCCCACCGTTGCACACACAGCACTTGGAGATACTTGGTTTTTACTCCCAAAAAGCCTGCGTGACCAGTGGTATCTGAATGAGGCTGTGCTTTGCTGTGCGCTGCCTGGGTGAGCTGTGCCCTGCAGCTGCTGATTGACAGGTGGTCTGAGGCCTCAGTGTGACAGTTGACCTACATCGAGTGGCACTGAACCAAAATCCCCAAAGGAGACCAGGAAAGATGATCTGGAGAGCAACTGGTTGTCTGGGTCGTATCTCGTACAGAGCTACAAATGCCATGGAAGCAGGGCCATGTGCTGCGCCTCTGGGCCCAGCTGGCATCCCTCCGAGGGACTCCCTCTGACCGGGCCCTGACACCCTTTGGGTTTGCCAGCAAAACTCCCCCCATGGCACAGTTCCTGCTGTCTTCCACATCAGCACACCTGGGTTGAGATGCAGAGATGATCTTACAAAATTTCCGGTCATTGTTTAAATAGTTGGTGCTGTTCTGTGATGTGGATGGGGAGGAGGATGGAGTAGGTGATATAATAAAAGGAATGAAAACACTAATGTGAGAATGTTTTTGTTTCAGAGATGTAACCGGCATGTTTTCACACTTCACTTCCTTGAAAAATAGAAGGTTTTAGCCTTCTATGCTTAATAAGTTGCAATGAAATGTAGACATGGGTGTCAAATGAAACAGAATCTCTAATTTTGCTTATTTGAATTATTGTCCTTGAAACAAATTATGTTTTTGCTCTGTTTTATATCTAAAAGGAAATCATAATCCCTCATGCATTTGTCTAAAGTGTAATAGCCTTTTGTTTCTGCTACTCACTCTTCCTTCAGGGGGAAATAGGTATTAATTCTGCTTAGATTTTTGCAGCTACTTACAGTTTAGCACACATTGGTACAACAAGTGCTGGATTAGTTCAAAGCGCTTGGCTTCGTTGTTTGGCACTTTGAGACATGGAGACATTCTTTGAATAGGTTTAAATAGCAGTTTATATGCATGCTAAGTGTTGGGAAGCCTGGATTACTGGGAAGCAGCCTCTGAAACGTGCAGTTTATTCAAACTTTGTGGTAGAGAACTCCTATTGGTGGTGTATCACGTGCATCCACATTGGCTGCTCCTTCTCTTGACTGCCAGAAGGAGTGAAGAGAGATAACAAAAGGGGAGATAAAATGCATGTCTTTGGCACTCTCTGGCTTAGCTTCCTTTACGTGCTGTGTGTGGCTCTTTTGACTTTAATACATGGATCAGATCCCTGTAGGCAGCTCACCAGTAGCTTGCCTCTGACCTCATCTCTTAGGACTCTAGGGATCATGATGATTTGCTGCCCTCTAAGAGCCAGGGAGATGTTAGTTGTTGGGAGAACTCAAGCAGTGCAGTAAGACCTGGGAGACAGACAAGTTCAACTTTTGAAAGTGCTAGAAAATGCCTCCTATTCTCCTAATAATCTTGCTGTGTGCTTCTGAATATAATTAGTGCAACATTCATAGCTGAAGAAGCAAGTATCTGATGAGAGATTGCTTTCTTTTCCTGTTTTGAAGAAGGCTAATGATTTAATTTTCCTTTCACCGTTCCTATACATGGCAGTTAAATAATTTAGTTGTTTTGCTTCCTTATTGGAGGAAGTCTCTGCTTTAGAAAAATGAGATCTGTTTTTACATTCATTCTCATAGTAAAAGGAATGTGAAAGGAATTTCACTGAGTCAATGAAAAATAGCTCTATTACAAGAGCTACTAAAGGTGAATCTTAAAATTCATTTTTTAATGAAGTCATGAAAGGCATTGGCAATATTAACAGTGTGCTTAGGTCTCTTTCTCTCTTTTTTAATTAAAAATAAATCTTCTAGTTCCATTTATGTTAATGCACTTAGTAAATAATTTGGTAAAGAAAGAGCTGTAGGAACAAGGCTTGGAGTTAACAACCAGAAGGTGAATGCAATGGACTTTGGTTCAGAAGGACTTTTTCTGTCTTCTAAATGTTAGAAGCTCATGGTCCTTTAAACAGATCTCCACACTCAAGGTCACTGTAAACCCTTTGTGCCAGGAATTAAATGTGCTGTGGATGCTTTGAGACTGTCTTGACATTTTGAGTGAGACACATGAGGATGCTCTTCATGTTCACAACACTTGCTGCTTCTCGTCTCTTCACTGGCTTTCTTTTTCTTCCTGCGTTTTGATAGAGATTCTTATTTCCTCCTGCTTTATATGTCACTGAATCATTTCTTTCTTCCTCCTTACCTACTCCCCTCCTCTTTCCAGTTGCCTTTTGTGCAAAAAAACCCTGGATAACTTTTTTCTCTCTACCTTTTTTCTCTGCCGTAAGTCTCTTCCCTCATCTCCAGGGTGACCCCTTGCCCTCTCATGCTTGAACTGTTGCTCTTTGTCTCAAGATGTGTCAGAAATTAAGTTCTCTGGGGCATAGACTGTTTCATCTGTGTCATCTTTATTTGCTTGGGAAGGTGCCACAGACATTTATGGCAGTGCAGTTGTAGTGATGGTAACGGGGAAAAAGAACAGCAGAGTGACTAAACTCTGCCTTTGCTGAAACTTTGTCCTTTTTTATAGTTTTGATGAAACAGCCTGGATTGGGGGTGGAATACTGAAGGTCATTAAAAAAATTCATGAAACGCTGTTCCTTGCATCCCTGCCTAACAAGATCTGATGCTATTGGCATTATATCACTGACAGGATGCTGGAGTGCAATATTAATGTCAAAAGCATTGAGATAAATGACAGCTACATTAATTGGATAGGCATTTGGGCTCAACTTGAGAGCCTAACATTTTTTATAGGTGTGCTTGGGGCAACAGGGGGGTAGTGTGTTGAAAAGTTACTGGGCTCTGATATTAACCACTAGGTATGTAAATGTGAATGCAAGCATTGCTCTATCTGTAAGGCTTGCATTGCTGGAGCAGGAGTTTCGGGATGCTGCACACATAGCCTGAAAGGAGATAGACTCTGCTTATATCAGGTTTTTTCAGCACAAGGGGAGCCATACAGAGGCAGTATGAGCTGCCTACTGATCAAACACACAGCTTCTACTCACATGAGGATTTTTAGGGAGGTCTAAGGGACCTACAGCTGTGTCCAGAAAAGTAATTAAGCACTTCAGCTGACATTGAACTCTGTGGGAAGTTAGGAAGTAAATAAGATGTCAGAACTATAGTACTTTTGTGGATATCTATGTTCAGCGTTCAACAGAGCAAAAACTTTTTTAAAATACCAGCTCTAAAATATACATGGGTTTGGGTTTTCCTGTAATGTCAGTGTTGTACCAGAGGTCATGATGCAGATGTTTTCTTCGACTTCAGTAATCTCAGCAGGTGACTGAGATGGTGAGCTCTGCCTCCAGAGGCAAGGAGGAAGAAAACGTATTCTTTGCATCAACTGCCCAGCTCTTAAAGAGCCTGTGGTATTTAGCTGCTCAGGAATCTGTTGAATGGAAATGCTCTTTTTGATGGTAGAGTTCATCTGCTTTGACTAAGTTATTGTGATGTAATGTCACCTTCCTGGTGACAACAGTATTGCTATATTTATATTTTTAAATTTCCTGCTAGCAAATTAGAAAGTTGGTTAGTCTTCCTCTGCTGTGTTAGAGAAAACATGACTTACTAAATTTTTTTCTACATGGATAATTAGTTACACTGGTGCAGCTCCAATAAATGCCATCAAATTGCACAGCAACAACTGTGGTTAAATTTGCCTGAAGAGCTTCTAGTACTTATGACAATATGCAAAAAAGATGATTTTCACATTCCAGGCTCATTTTTTGGGCACTGGCAGTGAGGCATTGTTGTTGTCCGTTTTCATTTTTTGAAAGAACCCTGAAAACCTGCAGTCTTTGTGTGTATATTTAATATGGAAATCACAGAGGCAATAAAATCGGAACCCTGCCATGCCTTTTTTTTGTTTTGTTTTGTTTTGTTTCATCCAAGCTGCTTGTCAGAGTTGAATCATACTTGCAGGCTTCTTCTGTACCCGTGGAGTCAAATTGGTAAAGAATTGAAATTGCAGCTGGCTCTGGAGACGTGCAGGTTTTTGGAGATAAATGACATTAAGGAGACATTTATGGCATATCTAATTTTCCACAAGTGGCAGCCAGGATATACTCACTTTAACTAACATTTGTGCTTCAGATGATGTTATGTGCCAATGAATGAAGTTTGAAACCTTTTTGCTTTTTATTTTACGGTGTTGATTATTTAACAGGTTGCTGTTAATAAAACCAGGAGGTTTTGGTTGTTCTGCCCTATGCTCAGCTGAAAGAAAGCATCTGGACTTTGCCCCAGGCAACGTGCAAACCAGCAAGGGCATTGCAAAAGTATGAGGCAAAGCTTGAAGTAATGGGTGATCTCATTTCCCTGATGAGATTGAAACTTTGTCTTTTCTCCTGACAGAAAGCAGGAGACTCGCTAGTACAGAGGAGTTAGCTCAAACTGAATGCTGTGGCACAGCTGGTATCATAGATTCACAGTAGTCTGCGAGCTGGAGGGGATGTCGCTGAGCCAAAAGGGAGGTAACCAGCAGGAATATAGACCTGTGCATTTATTAAAACCAGCTCTAATGTGGTGCTCATCACATAAATAGCACTGACTGTATCTTCAAAACTATCATAAAAGCAATAATGGCTGTGGGGGGAAGCATAGGGGAGAGTTTATCAGCAGTAACATTAATAACCCAGGACTCAGGTTTTCAATTTGCAATTAGGTGCTCAGCAGCTGTGACCTGCTGGAGTTGCCCATTACTGTCAATCTTGGGAGCTGACTCCCATGCCACAGCTCACTGACCCTAAGGTCGCCCACAGAAACTGGTCTTCACATACTCACCCTCATCTCTGCTTATGCTGTGTCACATTTTCTTCTGTTAAAAAAGGCAATGAATTGTTCATATGACTATCATAAATCCAGCTGTTCAGCCAGGCTTTAATGGGTGTGATGATCACTATGCTTCTGATAACTCATGCTCCCCAAATCAGCCAACTTTTGAATGGTGGTTTTACAGTGTGCCCTATCTAATAACTTTGCAACTAGGTGAGGTCTCAATGCTGGAAGAAATTATTAAACTATTTGATGTGAAAAAAAAATTCAGGTAGGGGAATAAAATTCTGCAAGAAACTTCTGCGAGTGCTGTCTTTTCTCCATATGGTCCTGATGGAGAACGACCAGGTAGATGCTTGCATTTCATATTTTCCCAGTTGAGTCAGAGTTTGACAGGAGCTGGAAAGGAAGACTTTTTTCTGATGTCTCAAATGTAGAAGCATGAGGTGAAAATGGCAGTGGTAATTTTAGCTCAGAGGAAAAAAGTTTTGATGGTTTTGCTGCTATAACTGCTTCATGTGAGTCTGGATTTGTGTTGTGTGGCAGTAGTTGACAGAGAGGTTATTTCTATCAGAAAGAAAAAAAAATAAAAACCAAACCAAAAAACCCCACAACATCCAACAAAAAAACCCCACACCAAAACCAGGTATCTCTCTTCCTATGCCACAACTAATTCCTAAAATGTATGATTTGTGATGAGAGCAATGGGGATTTTTTTCTAATGTTCTCTAAAAAAAATGAGAATTATGACAAACATGGTTGTTTTTCTTATACCATCTTCTATTTCTTATATTTAACATTCATTAGAGATGGTTTGTTCCATAAAATCCTAATCCTAAAGGAACTCAGTAGAGTATAGATACCTGCATGACTGACAGTGCAGACTCCCTATCTGCTGAGAAGAGCCAGAGGAAAAAAAGCTTTTTTGATCATGCCAAAAATATTTTGAGGGGAACAGAAAGGAAAATTCTTCCACCCTGACTGAAATGTTAGTCTCTTAAATTTAATCAGTGTATAATTTGGGAGTGGAGAAAAGGGCGTGAAAACTCATCAGTGAAATTATTGGATTTACAGTATTTGGAAGCACCACATTTTAATTTCAACTTTTTTTGAACTTGATTTTAAAAAGGTTAGTACACACTTGGAAATGAAAAGGAATTCAAGATTAGTTTAATCTTTTAATTTAGAAGATGTTTAAGGTGAACATTTTGACAATTTGGAAGTTTTTATATTATATGCATTTTTCTTTTCCCAAAAATGTTTCTCAAAATTTCCCCTCTTCCCATGAACAGATTTAGTTTGAACAGATTACCGTTTTCTGATGAAAGAACAAGTTTTGTCAGAACACTCTCAGCCAGCTCTTGTGGGGGCTATACATACTGAACACCAACCTGACAAGCATACTTTCTTAAATCCACGTGTGTGTCAAGTAAAGCATAAAAAACAGGTGCATGTTATGCTAGAATAAAATTTTAGATTCTGTGGGTTTTTCCTAACTTTTTAGTATTACCAAGTAACAGTGTAACTTGAAGATGAACCACTGATGGCTTACAGAACTTTGGTTTTAAACAAAATGTAAAAATAGTTTTGTATACTTTTTTTGTAGTGAGAAAAATTATGAAATCTGGTGAAGTAGCAGCAAATGTTTTTGTTAGTATATTGTGTTGTCTGTCATGGAACACACTTATGCTATGTTGGGTAACTTGCAAATGATTATGTTGCAGGGGAAGCATTTGTACATGTGGGAGGCCTTGTAGGATGCACGCTCACGTTTCTTTCAGGAAAGCTGCTGTCCTCAAAATTGAAATACTGATGGTGTAGCCTGAACTTTTCCTGCTTGTGTTTGAAGCCAACTCTTGTGATAGTGTGAAAATTAACTGACTCTTACCTAGAAAGAGTTTTTAAAAGCTGGCTTTAAATCACACCTCTCTCCCCACCCCCCAGAAATAGGTATAATACATTGCTTTTATATAATGCAAAAAGGCTTTATAAAGAAGGCGAGGATACAGAAATTCAGGTCTTACAGGTGAGGATAGCAGAAATACTGCCACATGCGGTCTCTGGTAGGCTGGTGCAACCAAGGCTTGGCCTTAGACACATCCTCCTGTTTGGAGGTAGAAATTTAGGGGAAAGCTGATTTCCTCAAACTGTTACTTGCTGGGTCATCTTCTGGCTGTGGGCTCCAGAGCTGAGCAGCAGTTGCTTTTCCAAAAAGTGCTGTTCCTGCTGCTGATGCTGCTATCTGCTCATGCTGGGCTGTCCTGCTGTGCAAGGTGGTCTCCGACGGCTGCCTGCAGCTCGATAGCCTTGGGGCTACCCCTCTGTGCTAACGGGCACAGGAGGCAGCAGTGCAGACTCAGATGCTGCAATTTTTGCTTTCATGAAAATCTGTCAGTTTTTATTCATCATTCCTACATCTTTTAAACCACACTGTAAAATGGTGAGTAGACAGTAATATAAGGAAGAAACCTTTTTTTTTTTTTCAAACACGTGTTGCTTCTCTTCATCTCAGCCTGCAACAGCCCTGCCCTGAAAATTTGCTCAGTTTTATTCCACAAGGTCCTGTGCACGCTCCAAGTCTTGTTGTCTGTGGATCATCAGTTCACTGGCTCGGAACAACTGTGGGATAGCTAAAGCTAAAGCTTTGGTTGACTTCTTGTAGGCTAGGATTTGAGCCCCTAAGTAATTTTGTCCTCACCTTCACACAGTGGAGACTGCTCCTGAACACTTATCCTGCAGACAGCAAGGAGGTGAGTGTCATTCATGTAACCTTTATGCCTGAAGGGAGGTGTAGGCAGAAATGGTCTGATAATTTGGGGTGCCTGGACTGGGAAATGCTGTTCTGGACCAGGCTGGCAGGTAGTGTTTCTCTTGCTTTTGCTTTTCCCTTTTTATTTATTTATTTAATATATTTTTATCACCACCCCCCACACTAACTTTCAGAGATGATCTTTATTTTTTAGAAGGCATATATTTTTCAGCACCCTAAAATACAATGGTACAGAAACTTTAAGGAGCCTGACAGCTGCAGTTCCCATGTTCCTTAGGGTAGGAGAGAGGGAGAAAGAATAAGGCAGTAACCAGTTATTCAGGTCTAGATATTATTTTCAGCTGCATGCTGCTGTATGTCACGTGATTTTGGCAACTTCTGCTAAGCAAAGTGACTCTTCTGAGGTTTCTTTGGTGTTATTTCCTTACTGCAGTGAAGCCTTTTTAGTCCAATAATTTATTGTTTCAGTGACTTTCTTCCTCTGATGGTTCTTCATTAGCTATGTTATTTGAGGACTCAGCACCTACTTTCTGAAATAGCCCCATGATTGTGAAGAGCTACAGCTCTTTATTTTCAATGCATTATGTATATTTTTATATAAATATTTAAAACACTTATAAAATGGCATTATAAATGCATGCCACTTGGTAAGGTTTTTTTTGTCTTTTAGTAGACAAATCTTCAACAGTGGTGTACTGTGCAAAGGAATACCTTGTAAGGTTTATGCAATCTATAGATTTGATTAAAATGTGGTAGAAAAGTGTCTTTGGTGTGTATGAGAGTGAAGGCAAGGCTTTCCTGAATCATTGCGTGGATCTCACGTGAGGCTTGCTGGGAGAAGCTGTAAAAGCTGAGTGATGTGTGTTAATAGAACTGTGCTAGACATCATGGGAAAGTGTTTTATTATATCCCAGAGATATTCTGTCTTTTTTTATGGTGATTTAAAATGGCAAGAAGAAAATGAAGTCCTGAAATTAATTTGACTGTTAAAATGTAACTTTGCCGTGAGCTTACGGTAGGACTGGTTGCACAATTAATTCTTCTTACGCACTAACAGAGCTGCTTGACAGCTGTACCATCTGGCTGGATGTGGGATAGACTGGATTTGATCAATATTTATTTTATAATTAACCCCTAGGATGCTGGCCCACATCCAGGAAGAAGGGATTTAGAGGTTGTTGGTTCCTGCAGGGTGGGAAGCAGGGGGTGGACTGAGAAAGGTTTTTGGTGATTGGAAAGCAGAGCAAGATCTCACTCTCATGTGATGGGATATCCTGAGACTTGAATATAGTCTTTGGATTAACTGGGCATTGCTCATTGCCATATGCACCCACCTATAGGAGCTAGAAGATGCTGGCTTAGCAAAGTACTGAGTGTACTGGATTCCTGTGTTGTCTAGTATGGGCTGAGCTGAAAGTACAACTTCTTCTGTACTAATAGGGTTTCTCTCTTTTGTCTGGTTAACGATTCTTACCAAACAGGTAGGAAGTTAATCATTAGCTAAATCTCTTTTCCTTGACTCCAGAGGATTCAGTGGGATGCACGAATACAAACCTGAACATAACAATGTTATACAAGTCACATTCCCATATGAAACAAGACTAACACTATGCCAAAGCAGAGTATAAGGATATACTGGAGCTGAGGTCTCCAGCCTGCCCCCATTTCCACTGCTTTTGTGTGAATGATGAGCCAGGCCATGCTCCTGTGATCACACTTGACTTCTGTGTGTTGGTATTGGAAAGCTGTTTGTTCTGTTTGAATCCTTAGGTTTTAGTGATAGAGGCAGGTAATGTGTGTTGGGTTCCTGTTGAATGTTTCCCTTAGTGATTTTTAGCTTTAGTTGGAGGATTAGCATGTGAGTTGTGTTCTCCCCTGCTGCCATTGCTACCTCCCGTCAGTGCTATCATTGAACTCAATGGGAGTTTCAACACAGAGTTCAGGGAAAGCAGTGTTAAGCCAGTGGAAGCTTTGCAAATCTATTCTTTAGGAAATAACTTTTTACACAGATGTAATGATATCTTATTTAATAGAGCAATAGGGTGCAGGGGAGAAGAGAGTATAACGTCTCCAGATTTTCTCTGCACAATAGCTGGGTAGAAGTCGACTTCTGTTAATTAGCTCTAATTTCCCCCTTTCTCACGCTCACACTCATTTTTGTAAGAGAGGTACTAGAAGACACTTTACCTTACTCTTTTTCCTGTTCCAAGCACTGAGAACATCACTAAGGAAAGCATTACTGGGTTAGGCTGAAGACTTGCTTACCCAGTGTCCTGTCTCCAGCGGTAATTAGCAGCAGGTGGGGTGAGGTGAAAAGTAGTGTGAGAATAATGGCACATCTGTGATCATTCTCCTGGCATACGTTCTCTGTTTCTGATGTAAAGACTTTATAATCTGGAGATAACATGAGGACTATCAGGTTATAGCCACTGATGGACCTTGTGCTATGTGAATTTGTCTAGTTCTTTTTGAATGCCTCTTTGGCTTCCATGTTAGCCAGCAACATTGAGTTTCCAAGGTCATTCTGTGTTATGTGCCAAAAATACATCACTATGCTTGCTTGAACCTTACCACTGTCGCTTCCCTCATTCGTGGTATTATAAGAAGTACTGAGCAATTATTTCCTATTTATCTTCTCCATACCGTTATTGATGTTAGATATTTCAAGCATATCTCTCTGTTGTGTGTTTTCCAAGCTGAAGAAGCTGGTTTAGTATATTCACATCATCCCTGTAAGGAGGATATTTAGCTTTTGCTTTGGTGGAAGCCATCTCATCAAGGGGTGTGCTGTAGTAACCAGCCTCCAAGTGAAGACTAACTTGGGATGCTTCTGTGATGGGTCAATTGTTGTTGAAGACGACATGTGACTTGCTGTTGTACCTTCATCTCGGGCTGTAGCTTTTTTTCAGCAAAGGATTCATGCCTTGCATGTGCTCTGCAGAGCTGAACTGCCTCACCACCTCCTACCTGTCAAGTTAATATCTGATGTCTGAGTGACCTTGTTGAAAGCAAAAGGATTTATTAGGAACTTCCTTGGAGTGGGAATGCTTGCAAGGGATAATGCCTAATAACAGGGCTTTGTGCTTTTGGGCATATGCATGCAGGATGCTTACCTCCATGCCTTGCAGCAGAATCCTGCCTGTGTGTACTCTCACCAGAACGGAGGGTTATCATGGAGGCAAGGGCAGAGGCAGAGCAGTGACTTTTCATCCCCAAACATTTCTAGCTCTCTCAGCTGGCTAGCAAAAATAGCTAAGCTGAGGATCCTGTTTTTGCACAGACTTTCCTTGTGACCACTGATGAGATGCTTGGGCTCATTTCCGTGTGTCGAGAAGTCCACTGAGATGGCTGATGAGTGGGAACAAGCTGTTTGCATGGTGCTGTGGCAGAAGTGAAGCTACCAGAGATGCTGACAGCACTGCCAAACTGAGGCTCGTAGAGAAGATGCAACACAGGGATGAGCATTGGCTTTGGGCTGAAGTCCCGTGTCAGTCCTTGCACCAAGGCTCATGCCAGTTCTTCAACCAACGAACCACTAGGCATTTGTTTTGAGGAGCTAAAATAAGGCATAATGTGGAAAACTGGAACAATTGATGTAGTTACAAGTACCTATTTTCTAATCTCTTTTAGACCTTGCTTTTCTCCATCTTGTTAGTGAGTTGGTGATAGATAACTGCAGGATCATTAAACAGTCTCAAGTACTGCTGTGAATGGAGCTGCTATAATTTGCCACTGTATTTTCTGAGTTGTTCTTTTTTTCTTTATTATATCTTCTCTTTATTTGCTTTGTCCACTTCCCTCTCTCTTGCCTACCAGTTTCTTTGGTTTGAGAGCCACATGAGCATCTTGGAGAAAGTGTTGAAAGCCAGTACTGATCTCTTAAGATAGGATTGCAGGAGATATTTTTATGGCAACCCCTGTAAGTGCGTAGGAGCACTTGCACTGAGACAACATGATCACATTTTTGCTGACATGTAGGAGAAGCTGTAAGACCAGGGCAGGCATATATGGTGCTTCTTGCTAGCGCTTGGCCAATCAACAGCTGTTTTCAGCTTCACCAGTCTGACATGGCCCTACGAAATGTAGTGATCCCCATGTGTCTGTGTGCTGCCTGACCACGCACAGGGCCCAGACCTGGATTTTCCCTGATTTTGGTCAGCTGGCTTGTAGCAAAAGGCAGGTCTTGCATAATAGGATGTTCTGGGTGGTGAGCTCTCTGCTTATATGGGGAGAGGCTACATGCAGACTTGCTGTCTCTGTCTTTCAGGTGCCACCACCAAGTCATCTACCAACACTTTTTGCATGTGTGCACACATGTACCAATTCTACCTCCTTTAGTATCGTGTGTTGCTGGGGTGCGATTCCCGGGGGATCCCAGCACTGTGAAGAGCCCATACAGATGGGGAATGTGCCCACAGAACAGGAGTGTTTTAGGGTCTGGTTTCTTCATGCTCTCTCTCACCTGCATTCTAGGTGAAAATTTGGGGAAAATGGATTTATTAATGCAAAAGATACTGTACTGTTACATTTGTTTTCTCTTCCGTGCCCTTTTCAGTGCTTTGTATTTCTTGTACGCTTTTTCTCTTTGTTTCTGAAGAAATCTCCATAGCAACCTCTCTGGTATGGGGAGGAAAGAAGCCAGGCTAGGAGAAGCAAGAGAGAAGCAGCCTGTGAACATGGCCAGGGTGTGTGCTGTAGTTGTCGCTCTACCTGTGCTAAATCTGTTCCTGAAGTAACTGTTCAGTTTGGAGTATAATCTAGAATACGAAGCATAAAGTACAGTGGTGCCAGTGAGACCCACAAGGGGCAAGAATTACAGCACTGCTCATTCAAAACCTCTAGAGATCTGTAGTCCAACTTCCCGCTCAAAGCAGGACTGTTGCCAACTGTACATCAACACAAGAGTGTGATTAAAAGGATAAGAAAAAGAAAACCACTGTCACCGTCAAACTAAATTAGAGAGCTGTATGCAAGATCTCAAACACACACAAAAAAAATTCATTTTGAACAAAATTCCCTTGCAAGAGCAGGGTGATAGAGAAAGGAAGACATGAATCTGTTCACATACCTACCTGGAGGATAAAGATAAGAAAACAACCATACAATTTGCTTCCCAAGTTATGGGAGAACAGTGACCCCAAGGTATGACTGAGAAGCTGTTGCTGGGAACACTGCCCAAGGTTGCCTGAGGTTTGTGAGTGTCCTTCCCCAGACAGAGCAATACTGCTTATGTTGCCCAGAACCAAGGTGCAGGAGAAGGCACAGTTAACTCCATTAGATAGCTGCCAACTCTGGCTCCAGCACGTAATTTCTGGAGACGTTAAAGACTTCCTAGCAGTGAATCCACATGATGCCTGCATGTTAGCAGGAGGAAGGATGGAGAGAAAGCTAACTGTAAGACCCAGTGAAGGGCTGAAAACCTGATGCAGAAGCACATGTGGGCTGCAGGAACCCAAAGCCCAGGAGGTATGGACCTACTCTCTCTGTGTCTGCAGTGCTAGAGGAGGTTGCCAAATATTCAGTAGCCATATTTGCAGCTATGCTGTGAGTCAACAGTCCATTCAGTTTGCTCTGGATTGCCAAACCAGCTGCTGTGTAATCCCAGCCATGCTGGAAAGTGGAAAACATAAACCCAGGGAATTATGACCAAGCCTTGATGAGATACAGTACAATCATTCTGTGGCTAGCAGACATATGCAAGCATGTTGTGATAAAAAGCCCATGCAAGAGGAGAGATTTTTGCCTGGAGGTTCGTGCATCTGACGCTCAGCCATACCACTTGTGGCAGGGCATGAGTGTAATCCTAGGACAACGCTGGAGAATACCCTGAAGCAGAGGGGC
Organism: Aramus guarauna; assembly: GCA_013400195.1. Taxonomy (NCBI): domain Eukaryota; kingdom Metazoa; phylum Chordata; class Aves; order Gruiformes; family Aramidae; genus Aramus; species Aramus guarauna. The sequence goes on from VXBL01003320.1 coordinate 42,996, forward strand.
AGAGCAGATATCTGGGCCCTGTCCAGTGTTTGAATGTAATATGAGGATGCAACTGAAGGAGTTGAATATCTACAGGGGAAGGTGAGGATAAGAATAAAAAGAAGCCACTTGTCCTGGCCTTGTCTCCAACTCCCTCCATCCGTGCAATGCCTGTGTGTCTTCTGAAGCATAAAGTACTGCTAGTGCTGGTGGGAGAAATCACTGCATCCCTTGAAACTGCCCCATCCTTGATGGGTAGCTGACAGCGTCAAGAGAGCCCTTTAGCAAACTGAGGAGTTGGTCCAGTCCAAGACCGTTAAGGAGGATGCAAACAAGAAGCTGTCACCATTGCAAAGGAGAAAAGATAAACAGCTGCTTAACTCACAACAAAAATGGCAGTTGCTCTGTGTTACGGCAAGCTGACCAGGATGAGTTCCTCATCTTCCTGACCTCAGGAAGTTATTATGGTGTTTCTGAATGCACTCGCCTACTGTGGAAGGGCTTCCAGGCATGGAGATGTTTGTTGATGGCATTCATATGGCAGGAGCACAAAGATGCCACAGAAAATGATCTCTGGGAAGCACAATGACAAGGTCTGTGCGCTCCTAAAGGGATGACAATGCAGAGTACGGGCAGGCTCACCCAACAGAGACAAGCTCTCCACTACTGATAGCCTCCAGCCTCCTCATCTCCTGCCTGCCATGTCTCTGCCCTGGTTCCCTTGCTGAAACGATTAAAGGGGGAAAAGTAAACAAAAACCAAAAGCTTCCCGAAATACTGTGTGGCATCCAACTAAGGTTTTTTTTTGGTTCGGCTGAAAGGAAAGTTTTCTTGTAGGTTCTGTTTGTTTATTTATTTTGCATAGCTGTTTTAAATTGCATTTAAAAAATATAAAAGTATCTTTGCAAGGTATTTGTTTTGTTTGGAAGATATTTCAACAGTGCAGTATTTGCTGTGTGTTTAAAAATGAGAGAGGGAGATATTGTTTTAATATTCCTTTCCAGTTCTGGTGTGCCTTACAGATTGCTTTGTTCAGTGTGAATCTGGGTGAATAACACATTTGATAGAAACAACTGCCGCAAACTGCTGCCTATGGCTTTGAAGTTAAGTGAAGTTGTGGCACCTCTTTATTTAAATCTGCTAATAAAGAGAGTTTAATTTTAGAAACATGGTATTTTGTCATGTCCTTGCCTGGCACGAGAGACAGGGAGATAAACTCTCAGTGTTTACCAGGTTCACTGTGCTCTGTGTGCATGAGCTAAACAGGGATGGTGATGCATAAACATTCACAAAAATGGGAATTGCCCTCTAACTTAGGGGTCCTGGACCCAAGCCATGCCAGAAGGGGGTTGCCACTATGGAGAAAGGATGGTTTCCAGGACTGTCTCCATGTGTGACAGATCCATTAACAAGCATCAGTCAGAACAATTTTCTATTTGGCCTTGTTTTCTTGTTGCCATTGGTGAATGAGGATGGAAGCAGAAAAGGCTGCTTACAGAATGCCTCATGGATGTCATCTGGGCCTTTGGGAGCTTCCCTACCATAGCCTGTAAGAACCTCTGCTGGGTCTGTTCTGGATCTGTTAGGCTTTGTATGTGCTAGGATGGTCTCTCGCGCAGCCCTGTCGCTGGCCCTCAAAGTTACCTCTGTGAAGAGAGAAAGGATCGGGTGGTGACAAGGCAGGGAAGGCTCACGTGATGTTTTCCCCTCATGCTCTTGTTATGTTTAGGCACCTCTCAACACACTGCTGAAGCTCTCTTGTTTGGTGTTGGAGCAAGGACCAGGACCAAGCCGGCTTCTAAATTTGGCTCGTGTTGGGCACCCCCTGCAAGGCACGTGCTGGGACCCATCCATACGTGGGAAAGAAATGGAAAAGGAGGGGGTGAGCACCTTGCCTTTAGGTTAGAAATGGGACAACGGATGAAAAAAATCAGTTTAAAATTGGTGTGACAGTGTGCATTACAGCCAGGTTTTTAGGACCTTATCTCCCACTTTTTAGATGGCTTATTTGTTTAATTCTAGTCAGTTCAGTGAATTAAACTTTTTCGCTTCACCTCACTTAACTTCTGTGTGCAGAGAGGCCTAAGCAATTGATATGACTTTTGCTTTTTGCGGCTGTTATTTTCTCAGGCGTGTTTTTGATTACTGTTGTCTCTATTGCAGTTGTTTGTTCTTCTGCAAAAAGGGGGCAAAACACTACTACTCTGTATGTATTTTATTCCTTTGTCCTCATATGCATCAGTTAAAAATAAAAAAAAGGCCAAGAGGAAACAGAGAAAGCAGGGGTCTCTCCCTGTGGTCCTTTCTCTCTGAGGGCCTGGGTTCTCGTCCATCTCTCAAAACAGGCGTTAAAAGTAGAAAAGCAATATATTACTTTGGATTTACTTTGGAAGTAGCTGATTTTGAGATTATAGGAGAGTCATCTCATTGAGCAGCTGAAGAACTGATGATGCTTACGATATTGCATCTCTTCCATTTCTGTGCTCAGCTTTAGACATAAAACCTGACTTGCCCAAGGCGTGATAATATCCCAGCAAGACACATGTGTTCTGTTGTGCCTGTGTAACGTAAATTTGTAAGTTAACAATGTAGGATTGTTTCACCAAAGTAACTGTAACCCTAAACCCTTTTTTCCCCCCTCATTTCTGTCAGTAGCAGTAAATAAATACTTTGAATTTGTGTAACAATATTGTGATGTACCCATCTTATTGTAGGCTTCTCCTGAAGCCTCACTGAGTAGCAGTTGACGTGTTCTCTGCAGCCTGTTTATGGCAGTAGCAGGGGGACTGATTGGCATGCTGTCTTCTCCCTGTCTGCTGGTATTAGTATTCATATCAAAGCAAGCTGTTTGGTTCTCTTTCTCCTGGGCAACTGCAGGAGTCAATCACCGCTCCCTGATGTGAAAGGCAACAAAAACTGAGAAACTGTTCGTTGATTCAGAGCAAAAGAGCCCAAGCGAGTGCTTTGATTTCAGAGAAACTCTGCCCTGTGAGGGATCTGCAAGGTTAGTCTGCCAGTGTTCTTCTGAATTGTGACTCCCAAAGCATTTTGGCAATAAAGATGAGTGAAAGATAAGCAGGCAGGCCTCATGGATAATTTTACATTAATAAAGATGACTTATAAATGCCACTGTAAGACAAGTGATTCCATGGTGAGAGTCAGACCATCATTAAAATATCTAACTCTGTAGAGGGGCTATGCTGGTGGTAAATGGGTTATTGACTTTCGGCTCCTATTTTGACTAAAACTACATGCAGGATGTAAGGACTCCAGCAAATCCCAGTGCCTAAGGTGGTAATGTATTCTGTAAATCAATAATATATTAGTAATAAAAATGACCAAAGCATGCATCTATTAAGGATTCATAATAGAAATTTGTTTAGGTTATATACTGTGTGTATTGATTGCTGCTATTTAAAGATGAAGTATGTCTTTCAAACAGAGTGCTTATATATGTAGCTGCCTACATTTGAAATCCACTTATTTTTAATATGAAGATAAACTTAAATAACATGGGGAAATATGTATGAATAGAAGTCAGTATTTTATATTGCAAAACATTATGGGAATATAAGTATGCTGAGAAGCCACAGGTAGATGTCCGATGTTGCTGAAACCTAAATATTGAACTGGAACAAAATAATTATATATAAGCCAGTGTTTGCAGCTCGAGGCTTCCAGGTAGCTTAAGTTTCTCTTAGCTTTGTGCCTTAACACTGAATTGCTCACCTTTCCATGCTGTGGTGTGGTGTATAATGTAACATGTCATAATATAGTAATAGTGTACTCTGCTTTGCCTGAGTGGCAGGGACAGATTTGTGGTACAGAGCTGCTGGCAGAATAGAGACTCTGCTTCTGTGCAGTGCTGCTGGCTCTCTGCAACGCCCTGCATCTGGCGTGAGTGGCTGCACAGTCAAAGAGGTCTTTTGGGACCATGCCAGGGTTGGGGACACTTGCAACACCGTGACTGAGAAGTAGGATTTGGAAAATAATGCCCCCAACTCATCTCAGTAACTTCATACCAGGATCCTAAATACCTCTGCCATTGATTTGATATTGTAGGGTGTACACCACAAAGACTTAACGTAGCTAATAGCATCTAGAGACCAGTATATAGAATTTGCAGAATTATAATAATTTATTAGATAACCATATTGGAAGGCTGAATTGAAAACCAAACCAACCCCCCCCAAAAAAAAACCAAAACAAAACAAAACAAAAAAAACCAAAGTAGACAAACCCACTAAAAATGTAGTGTCATACATATCTACACATTCATCCATCCTACTAAACTTAATGTGGCTGACTGGTCCAGGGTCCAGTGCATCTTCAGCAACGAAGAGGTACCTTCCGTAATGATGAATGTTTGAGAAAGCAATTCACATGCCATAGCTACAGTCTTTATGTCTCACTGCAGCAAATAAAAACTGTTTTAGATTACACAGATTATAGTTCATTATGAAAACAAAGCAAGCCTCTAACTGAAATCCCATCTGTTGGTTTGCATTAAGCAATTCCTTTCCTCCTTGCCATCTTTTATTCCTAGGAATTCAAAGAAGCTGTCCTGGAACCCTTTTTGTCTATTCACAGCCACTAGATAAAGGCAAGATACAAACCTTCTTTGCATGGATGAGTGCAGCAGGTATCTGCATAAAAGCTGACTGAGGTTTTTTGTTGGGTTTGTGGGTTTGTTTTTTTTTCATTCTAAGATAATAAATTCAGCAGGTTCCATGCTGCTCCCCCTCTCTTCCTGTTTTCTTTCTCCAAAATCTTCATAGATCTTTAAAATACAAAGAGACTCCTATGATCAACAAGCCAGACTGTTTGCACAATAGAGATCTCACCCAGTAATTTGTGAATCATGCTCCTGTATCTTCTGTTTGAGCTGTAACATATCTTCCAGAAAAATACTCAGTCATGATTTAGGGACTTCAGCTGATGAGGAATACATCACATACCTGAGTAAACTGTTCCATGGTAAATTACTCACACTGTTAAAAATATGTACCATATTTCTAGCCTAAATTTATCTGGCTTCAGCTTCCAGCTCTTGCTTCTCACTTGCCTATTTCTGCTAGATTAAAGAGCTCCCTATTGTATGAATTATCTTCCCTCCAGATACAAGCAGACTAAAATGGCCTTTTGGACTAGTTAAACAGACTCGCAGCCCTGAGGAAAAGGACTTGGGGGTATTGTTGGATGAAAGGCTCAATATGAGCCGGCAGTGTGTGCTTGCAGCCCAGAAAGCCAACTGTGTCCTGGGCTGTATCAAAAGAAGCATGACCAGCAGGTCGAGGGAGGTGATTCTCCCCCTCTACTTCAGTCTTGTGAGACCCCACCTGGAGTACTGTGTCCAGCTTGGGGGGCCTCACTACAGGAAAGACATTGAGCTGTTGAAGCAAGTCCAGAGGAGGGCCACAAAGTTGATCAGAGGGCTGGAGCACCTCTCCTGTGAGGACAGGCCAAGGGAGTTGGGATTGTTCAGCCTGGAGAAGAGGAGACTCCATGGAGATCTAATTGCGACCTTCCAGTACCTGAAGGGGGCCTACAGGATAGATGGAAAGCAACTGTTTATCAAGGGCTGTAGTGACAGGACAAGAGGTAATGGGTTTAAACTGAAGGGGGGTAGATTTAGATTAGATGTTAGAAAGAAATTCTTTACTGTTAGAGTGGTGAGGCACTGGCACAGGTTGCCCAGAGAGTTTGTGGAGGCTTCATCCCTGGAAGTGTTTAAGACCAGGTTGGATGGGGCTTTGAGCAGCCCGGTCTAGTGGAGGGTGTCCCTGCCCATGGCAGGGGGGTTTGAGGTCCTTTCCAACCCAAACCATTCTATGATTCTATGATGCTATGATTCCATGATACTATGATTCTATGACTAAGCAGCTTTGGTGTCTCACTTGTAAAACTGACTTTCCAGACTCTACTTGATTTTTTTTTTTTAATTTTCTTAAGTTCTTTGGCAAGCCCTTTCAAAGTTTCCAACAATCTTTTTGAAATATAGACACCACAAAGTACATATTCTAGTAATGGAGTCATTAATACAATATGCAGGGCAATTCCATCTTTCCACTTCTGCTTGTTATTCACCTCTTAATACTTGCAGAGATCATGTTTGCCCTTTGAGCCACTGTGCAGCATTCAAATTCTTATCAATCATGAAAACAGTGTTGTTTCAGAGTGACTGCTTGCAAGGCTGTGATCTCACATAATGAGCACTTTTTGTATTCCTATGTGGACTTGTATTTGTCTGTGTTAAAGCACAGTCTGCTCAGACAGTGTATAGATCAATCTGCAAAACCGACAAGGTCCATGTCATTACTTAACATTTCATCAATTTTTGCGCCAACTGCAAATTTGGCAAGCTTTGAGTTTATTTTCTTTCAGATCATCAAAAAGTGTGTTGAATGATATTGGACTGATGAGGTTCTCGCTGAACTTCCAGAAATGGTTCAGCTGGGATGACAATTCCACATTTACATCACTTTTTAAGAAGCAACAGCTAATGCATTTTTTCTGTGTGCAATCAGACTTATGTTCTGGTTTTATAGCCTTGATTTTATTTTTTTTTAAAGGCTTGCTAGTAGCTATGTGCCAATGTCCCAGATCAAGTTAAAAAACAGCAAGAGGTTCCAAAGAGGATTCTGTTTTTTTATTTTTTTTCCAAACTCCAAGATAGAAGATACCTAATTCTGTAGAATGAAAAATATTAGGCTGTTTGCTATTTTATCTTCCCTAATGTCTGATAGAACAAAAAGCACCTCTTTATCGCTGTGAATTATGAATATATCTGTTTGCTTCTTTCCAAATACAGAGTGGAATGAGTTACTCAATATTTGTAGGGGGTTGATTTCGTGCTTGTTAGCTGGTTGTCTTTGACCCATACACCTTACTGTTTCAAAAATGCTGCTGCTTCTTTAAAATTTTTGCAAGCATAATTTTTCTTAGTCAGATGGTCCACAGTTATTTTGAGCTTTTATTACTACATGTTTGTGTTTCCAAACCGTAATTTGTATTTGTTAACTACATTGCTGCCTTTGTCCTCTTTTTTTAAATTAGGGTAGACTGTTAAACAAAAGAAGCTTTTTGTCATGAATGCAGAATTAGGGATTTTGTCATCTGGAAGCAGACTTCTCAGTTTACTATCTACATTTTTAAGCTTAAGTCTTTATTTCTGTTCAATTTTGTGTGAAATATTTTAATCCAGGAGCTACTCTGGGTAAAACCCTCAAGTATATATGTTACAAGTTGGGACTGTGATCTTGTTTTACTTTCCAGGTTGAATTGGTTAGTGGCTATGTGCTCACAGGCATTTGGGGTGGGTTGGTTTATTTGGTTATGGGGTTTTTCTGTTTGTGATCAACTTATTTGTTAGAACAGGATCCTATATGAAATTACCCAGAGATGGTATCACTAAAATTTCCTTAACTTTTTATGGTCAAAAGTAGGCATCAATATTTTATTGGTTTTGCCAGTCATGGTACAATATTTGCAAGCATATACTTCCCTAATAGTAATGCAATGAAAAAATTGCAGAGAGATATTTAGGAGTTGCTCTTCCTCATTTGTTTTCTGAGTTATGGGCCTTAGCAACCTTCCACCAGCACAGCATCCGATGTGTTAGCACCTCCACTCAAAAGCAATAAAGGCAAAAACTTCAGTGCATCAACAGCTACTTTATTTTTTAGAGAGGATGGGCTCAACAACAGACTTGCTCTGTGACCTTTAGTATTTTGCCCAGGTAGTTCCCCCCAGCCCCTGCAAAACAGTTTTTTAACCCTACACAGTTTGAAGTGGTTTATTACAGAATAATAGGGGGCATGGAAGAACCATAAGTAGGAAAGTCTGATTTCTTTTATGAAGGTTTTTCCTCATGCTCCAAAAGTACCCTTGGACAGCAGTGACAGCAGAATGCTTTCCTCGAATATGAGCAGCAAACACAAGGTGGAAATATGCAACAATTTTGTTCTTAGAAAAAGCAGAAAATTCTAGATGTGAACTATAAATAACTCTAGAACAATGCTTGAAATAGGTACAGAAGGAAATGGGTATTATAGGTACAGGAAAAAGTGCTTGAAATGGATCCTTTGTTAGATAAAGGTCTGTTTGTATTTAGAAAGCGCACGTAAATGTACTGCAACATAATTACATTAGAAATTTAACTAATAATCTCCCAGAAACAGTTCTCTGGAAACCTTTGCATGGTGCTTTTTTCAAGTCAGAGGAATCCTTCAGAAACCTTTAGGGAGGATCAGTACAGAAGGATTTGGCAAGTGTCGCAGGTCAGTGCCAGGTGAGGGTCTTACTGCCTGTAGGCTGTCTGCCTCCCAGTCTTGTTGGAGGGTACCCCTAGCTCTGGACTGGGATCCTGGGGACTCTTGTCCTGGATGCGACAGCACCCCAACCTCACCCGTCTGCCACACTCAATCTGAGTGAAGCTGCCTCGACTATCTTCTGTCTGGGAGGTCAAAGCCGGGACTCTGTAAGCCTAAGGTCAGTGTTACTCAAGGTCTGCTAGATCTCCCCTGGCCATCAGGGACTATTCAGCTGGGGATGCTGGATCCTGCGTCTCTTCTGACTGATCACGGAAACTGTCTGCATTGGAAGCTGTTGCGTGGCTGAGCTGCAGTGCCCAGGTGTACCTGAATTAACTTTAGCCTCCTGATTAGCCAAGGGCCTCCTCTGTAATGTTCTCTTCTGTCTGGACATCCTCTGGTGCCCCAGCAGTGCTGTCTTGTCTTGGGGCTTGAAAAAGTCCTACTCTTTCTGACCCAGTATCTACAGGGGAAGGAGGGATGGAGTCTTTCATCAGGTAATTTCCTTGAAAACTTCCCTTTGCCTTTAGCCTTGACATCTCTCTCTGTGTTGTCGGGCAATTAGATCCTGTTTTTTGTTGCCAGAAAGATCAGCAAAAGATTTACTTCTTTCATCTACCACTTGGAGGAGAATTTGAAACAAGATTAGTGATTGTGTTTAAAAAAAAAGAAGTAAGTTAGATAATTTTTTTTCAACGGTATTTTCATTGAACTGGTGAGCATTATACTCTCAAATATAGTGTCTGCATCTGATTATTACCCAAGCTTCATGGATATCTTTTTCTGTGCCACCATAGCTCCAGTCTTTAATCTGCACATATTTCCTCTTCTCTTTAAAGTGTCCTTTGGGGCACAGACCCTCTTTTTGTTCAGTTGTGCACATATGTGTCAGTGAGGGAGCTCTATGTTTTCCCACTAGACAAGTAATAAATCATGATATCAAACACTGTAGGGATTTTCATAAAACAGGGCTGCCTTTTACCTGGTACTGGGTTGTTTTTTTACTGAGCACAATGTCTCTGTGACTATTCATACTGGTTATTGCTGCTTTTTAAAATGCGTTCTAGACTGTTGTAATCACTTTTGAAGGCTGGAGTGGAAAATGAGTGGAAATGTGTATCCTGGTGTCCCCTGGTTAATTTAAACTGAAATTGTGGGGTGTGGAGGGCAGGATTCAGAGCATTTATTGCAGATAAAAATGTTGTAAGGCAAGTTTGGCCATGCTGCTGTGTCTTGGCCACCCTGGGTTGGCAATGGCAGTCCTGGTGGTGCTGCAGGATAAGCATCACCTCCCTAGTGTGGAGCGCAGGAGCTCTCGTCTCTGTTGCAGACCTGTTCAACCTGACTGTTCTGGGAGCAGTCTATCTGTTCAGAGCATTTTTGTGAGCCTACAGGTGAGCATTATTTCAGATTTTTTTGAGGCTCACCTTGAGATAAGTAGTATTGTGTGCGTATGTGTATTATATATACACATATATGTGCGTATACAGTGTTCCTGGAGCAGTATTTGCACAGGCTGCATTAGGCGGAAAAATAACCACGGTGTTGCTGTGAGCAGGTGGATACAATAGGAAACTTCAGCACTCAAGATTTTAGTTCTGTTTCTAGTAAGTGAAACATTTTGTGGAGTTAATTTAATTCATTAGTTTTAAATGTTCTGCTATTTTCCACTGAGGAGAAGGGGTATCTGCAGGCAAAAATATGTGATTTCCCTGAAAATTTGCTTTTTCTTGGACTATATTTCCACCTGGAGCAAGTGTGCACATTTCAGCTCTTTCCCTAAATTTAATTCTCCTATTATTCTCTATTTACTTCCCTTAGTCTTAAAAATAAAATTGGCCACTGTTCAGACGAATGTGTATGCTTCAGCAAAGCTCTTTTTAGCTGCTAGTATATTTGAGGTGAAGTCCTTGATCTCTTGCGGTCAGAGGGGAGTTATATCACAGACTTTGGGGAGAGTCATGATTCAGAGGGCTGCAAAGAATGGCTTGCCACAGCCTACTTGTAATTCTTGTTAGCATATCAGCAAAAGGTATCTTAGATCTCATGCCTTTCTTACTGAGATGGAGCTCATAGATGTCATGCTATGGAAATCCTCATCCAGCAGCTGGGAACTGGGTTGTCTTTGTTGATTACCCACAGATCTTACTGATAAACACCCACTGATTTCTAAAAATCAGTGACCTTTAAGGTGTGCTGAGTAGGGGACCTCAAATTTCATCTTGCTATGTAGAAATCTACACTTTTCATATATAATGCATTTATACAAGTATGAGTATATAATATATATATAAAAGATTGCAATTCTGGGAGGAAGCAAGATCTTAAAGCAGTCTCAGGCTTCTTTATAAAACTTTCACAGAGTTACAGTTAGTGGAAAGAACAAATTCTCTGTTGTTATTTATGGCAGAGATTCAAAGGAGCTGTGATGTCTAAAACACCAAGAAAAATTAGTTATTTATTTAATGATCTACAGTTTAGCAATATTACTGCCTGAAGATGGCTAGTCTTCAAGGTCTGGGTAAGTTCTTGTAAAATTAACTCTAAAGGAGTCATTCTTGGCATTCGGTGATGTAAAGCAATTGGTTTAAATGACAAATATTTGAGGCCCCAGATTTTTATACAGGTATTTGAATGACAGGCTCTAATACTTAGGGAGAAATTCTTCTCTTTTACCTCCTTGTCTTTTTCTCTGGACAGTTCTTCAGGTTTCACAGAGTTCTCCTTTCTGGGCAATACAAACTTAAAAATAGATTTACTGCTCTGGTAAACACGTCCATAAACAGCACAAAGTAATCCTCACTCTGATGTTCATCATTTCTTTAATAATGCAGATATTTCTACAAGAGCTTTAATGTTCCCCTTCAGAGGCTATTCAGGGAACTGTAAATCAAAATTAAACTTTAACTTTGAGGAGGTGTTACTTGGTAGGAATCTATTATCTGCAGTCATTCTGCTCTTCAGCGAAGCTCCAAATACATCCAACCTATCTGATTTGCATGAGCCTTAAAAGAATTTCTGAACATGCTGAGTTCACTGAATCTCTTCCTGACTTCTGGGGTTATTGGGTTTGGTTTTGGTGTATTTTTTTTTTTTTTCTTTTCATTTCTTTCTCCTATGATGAGATAGAAGTCAGATCTGAGCTCTGTTGCATAACATGGTCCATGGCAGACCATCTCTGACTTGAGAGGATGCATTTGGGTCTCAGTCTCCTCCAGCTTATCCTCCTCCTGCTTCCTGTAGCTCAGGGCTGCTACTGCCCAGTTCACAGTGGCACAAATGATGCAGAAGTCCTCAGCCCTTGGTCAATATCCATCTGGGGACACCACTAAATCCTATTGAAGCCCATTCTGGTGACATACCTAAAAAAGCTCTGCTGGTGACAGGAAAGTTATTCCAGATTTGCATTATTTTAGCAAGGGTAAGAATTTAAGCTAGTGTTTTAAATGGAAACAATAATAAAGTGTAATATTAAATGAACTTACAATTTAATATGAAATCCAAAAATGATAAGCAGTTTCTTTTCCATAATGTTCTTAGGCTAAACCCTTGATACTCGTTTATCTAACTGCCTCTATGATTATACCTACTATGGTGGTTTATAAAAGTTTTTATCTGAGATTAAAAAATTAACCTTACTAATGGCTACAATAAAAAGCTACAGTGGAGTAATTTAAAATAGGGTGAATTTTGTTATTACTCAGATTCTACTCGCTTCACCACATTAATTTGTGCTGCATTAAATTTGAGACTTCAAGGTTGTTCAGCAATGTCAAAATCAAAGTTTCCCTATTTTGGTGGGTGTTTTTGTGGGATGGGTGGTTTTTTTGAGACAGTTAAGTGTCTATTGTAACAGCAGCAACTTTGAGTTGGGTAAGTTATAAATGGCATGTTTTTCCTTATTGAAGGCCCCGGTGCGATTTGTGGAAATGTGGATTTGTAAAAAGGACTAGTCCCTGTGCCTCAGAACCTAACACTTCCTTTATTAAGCACATAAATGTCTGAATGTTATGGACCAGGATCTAAACCCCTGATATTATAAGTAATGTCACTGTTAGGCTGGAATGCAAGTTTAGCATAAGAGTTGGTTATACATCTCATGCACTGCAGCGCAGGGCTTTAACCGCAGATGCTTACCCTATCTGTGCGCCATTTTCCAACACTTGGAAGTTAATTCACATGAAGGAAGCCTGTGAATTCAAAGAGCAGTCATATCCAAGTATCTTCTTGTGCGTGCCTTTCGTTACAAATGAGATGATCTACTGCAAATGAAAAGATATTTGGGAATAGCTTTTTCCCATGATGGGGCCTAAATATTAATGTAATTGCATTCAACCTTCCCATTGGAGACAATGTTTCATTTGTCTGTTGTTCTCAAATTGTTGCTTCTGCTTTAATTAAATTCATTTAAGTGACATTTAGCTCAGGCTGGGATTGTGCTTCTGACCTCTGATTTGAAGGTAGATTGTCATTTATATCTGAAAAGCACATTAAATTCAGCCTCTCTTTGTTCCTTCTAAAAATCTTTTGCTTCCTTTCTATGACCTTGGCTAACCTTTTGTAGGCTGATTCAACTCTGCCAGCCCAGCAGATACCTCTCTTTTCTTTCACCCCTGCAACCCCCCCTCTCACTCCCCACTAGTTTAGTTTCTTGGTAGACTACTGAGTTGACCTGCCTCATGAAGGGGTCCATCAACCATCACAACTGGGTACAGGTCCAGCAGCTGAACCATGACTGCAGATAGGAGGGCTTGGCTGGGATGGGGAAGAAGGACCCACTGTCCCTTCAACAACAGTGTCCCTGTAGGTTGGCTTACCCTGGACTACCTGCCTCTTTAGCAGCATAGAGGGCGACCCTTGGTGATGCCTTGCCTTGCACTGTGCTCCAGTGTAAATATTAGCTGCAGAGTTGTTCACCTGTCTGTAAGTGGAGGATTTGTGAAGATGAGGGCTTGTCGAAAGAAATGTTTGTTGTAATTGTCAGAACATTTCCCATCACTAACTAATGAGGCAGCAGCCCATGAATCCCAGAAGATGGGAATGGTGAAACAGAAAGAAAGCACAGTACTGATGTTGCACTGCTTTCCCCACAGGTTTGGTTCAGTTCAATGCCACATCTCCCCGGGCCAGTCTGCCTTCTTGCCTGTCTCCCTTTACATGTCTTCAGTTGCTTCCTACTGTCAGACTCCTCCATTCATAGGTACCATCAGGTTTCTGCGGTCTTGCTCTTTTATCACTTCACCTCCTTTCCTCACAGGGCCTCACAATGACCCATTTCCCTCATGAACACCCATCCTCGTGTGCAAATGCATCCACTTCACCATTCTTTCCTCTTTCTGGTGATCTTCTACCAGTCCTCTTTGCCTGTTATCTGTTAATATCTTTTCTCTTTACCCCTATAGAAGAGCTAAGCTAATACTTAGCAAGTCTAAGAGAATCTAATTCTTTTTACTAATGAGAAAAGCTTCTCCATACTTTGAGCTAGGATTTGGGAGAGTGAGGGGAGAGAAAGATTGTATTTACCAGCTGAGCATGGCAAGGCGATAAGGAATATCAGTGGTATGAAGCGTGAGCAGCAGAAGTGCCCCAGGATTGTAGCTGTCTAGTGCTTAATCCTCTGGCTGCTCTCTCCAGGCTTTCTGGGCATCCAACAGGTGGTGGAAAGGGCCAGTTGTTTCTGCATCACTGTGTTAAGTTTGCATGGCAAGGTTTTGGTAGCGGGGGGGCTACAGTGGTGGCTTCTGTGAGAAGAAGCTGCTAGAAGCTTCCCCTGTGTCTGATAGAGCCAATGCCAGCCGGCTCCAAGATGGACCCGCTGCTGGCCAAGGCCGAGCCCATCAGCACCTCTGTGATAACATATTTAAGAAGGGAGAAAAACCCATTAGAGAGAGCTTTTGCAGCTGGAGAGGAGTGAGAAGATGTAAGAAATTCTGCAGACACCAAGGTCAGTGCAGAAGAAGGGGCAGGAGGTGCTCCAGGTGCCAGAGCAGAGATCCCCCTGCAGCCTGTGGTGAAGACCCTGGTGAGGCAGGCTGTCCCCCTGCAGCCCATGGAGGAAGGATGAGGGGGTGTAGAGATTCCACCTGCAGCCTGTGGAGGACCCCATGCCGGAGCAGGTGGAGGCACCTGAAGGAGGCTGTGGTCCCGTGGGAAGCCCGCACTGGAGCAAGCTCCTGGCAGGACCTGTGGAGCCGTGGAGAGAGAAGCCCACACCAGAGCAGGTTTGCTGGCAGGACTTGTGACCCCATGGGGGACCCATGCTGGAGCAGTCTGCTCCTGAAGGTCTGCAGCCCGTTGGAGAGGCCCACCCTGGAGCAGTTCGTGAAGGACTGTAGCCCATTGGAAGGACTCATGTTGGAGAAGTTCATGAAGGACTGTCTCCCCTGAGAGGGAATCCATGCTGGAGCAGGGGAATGATGAGAGGAGCCCTCCCCCTGAGGATGAAGAAGCGGCAGAAACAACATGTGATGAACTGACCGTAACCCCCATTCCCCACCCCCCTGGGCCACTGAGAGGGGAGGAGGTTTGAAGCTGGAAGTGAAGTTGAGCCCAGGAAGATGGGAGGGGTGGGAGGAGGTGTTTTAAGATTAGGTTTTATTTCTGTTTCTCTACTGTGTTCTGTTTGGGAATAAATGAGATGAATTTCCTCTCTCTAAGTTCAGTCTGTTTTGCTCGTGATGATAATAAGTGAGTGATCTCTCCCTGTCCTTATCTCGACCCACAAAGCTTCTCGTTACACTTTTTCTCCCCTGTCTGGTGAAGGAGGGGAGTGATAGAGCGGCTCTGGTGGGCACCTGGCCCCCAGCCAGGGTCAACCCACCACAATCACTCTTTTGAGATCTGACCTCTAGGGTGTCTACAAATGTGGAGGAAGATCTGCCGTGGAAATAAAAGGTACTTTCCAGGAGGTTGGTGCTTGGGGGCAGAGGCTTGCTTCAGAGATGTGCCATTTGGGACTTGGCTGGGCTTTTTGTTGTGCTCATGTTTGCATCCTTGACTGTGTAACCTTGGAAAATGTGCTGTCTGTGTGTGGGTTTGGCAGCCCCTATAGAAACCCCTCTCTATGTTTACTACACCCTTCTCCTGTGTCTCCTCTGCATTGTGTGGGAGGGTGTCAGATACAAACATGCTGCTGAACTTCTATTGTATTTTCACTCACATAATCTGGGAGCAAATCCCTAGTGAGTGTCACTTGAGTGTTATAATGGAGGTAGATTAAGCAATGTATGGAACCGTAAGATAGTTGACCTCAACCTCCACATAAAATGCTCAGAGAAGGGTGTGAGAGGTTTTTTTTTAGCTTTTCTTTGATTGCCACGGCTGGGGTGTTGCACAGCATTGTGTTTCTCTTCTTTTTTTTTATAATCCATCCCACCATATAAAAAGATGTTTTTGCAGTTTGTGAAGTCTGTTCATAGCTGGCTGTTTGCTGGGTAAGGGAGATCACTGCTTCTGGTGAAGGTGCCCAAAGAAAAGTTGCCATTTTTTTTTTTATATTTTCTATAAAATAAGAAAGCCCAAGATAGCCTGGAGAGATGTGGCTATTTGATTCACATGGGGAAACCCAGGCTGAAGCCACATTCTTCACCTTCTGAGGATTATATCTAGTTCTCTTCTTCCTTTCCCTAGCAGATTTTGGAGTGCCTAATGGAGGAGATCAGATAATTTTCCCATTTTTATAGATGAGACGGTAATCGACTGAAGCACAGAGGGGAGAGGCGGGAGTGGAGAACAGCACTGTCCTGCTCCAGCCGTGTAGTGCTGATGGCTCCAGCCGTTCGGCCACACTGGCTGCCTTCAGTCTTCATTTTCTCCCCAGGGGATCTGGATATAGATGTTGCAAGCGTTTGCTGCAATGTCTTGGCACCAGCCATCGTCTGTGGGGTGCACCTTTAACCCCTCTGCAGGCAGAAAGTAGAAGAAAGGCTTTTCCACCCTGTCCCCCTAGAAAAGATGCAGAGTTCTTTGCTATTTAATTTTTTGTCAGCATATGTAGAGAAAGTGAGGGAGAGAGAACAATATTTCCATCTTTGTATACTAATCACAAGTTTTCAGAGAACTTTGGACCAACCAGGCTTTTTTAAGCTTGTCAGAACTAGATTGATATTTGTGAGCAATGAAACTACTTAGGAATGGGAGTTTTGTACATTGGAGAAATATTTGTTGTCGCTATCTTTAGCCTGAGTTTTTGTTTCCTACTAATATTGTTGAGATCAGAGGCCAGGTATAATTTGGATTAAGGAAAAGGGAGACAGAGAAGAAGCACTGAGCTGTGTTTGCATGCTGCAAATGAATGCACAAACGAAACTTCGTATCTTAATCGTAGGGCCCTGATTTAGAAAAGTACTTAAGCGTGTGCTGCTCTTCAGGGAGTAAGGGCGTCATATAAGGCCTATTGACTGAATGACTGAAAGGGATTTCAGCTTGTACCCATACCTGAGTAGGCTTCAGAGTAAGGGGAGAGGGGGATTTTTTTATTATTACTTTCTGATAAATTTTTTTCCACAGAGTCAAGGTGAACTGTGGGAATATTAAGTACTGCGAAATTACAAGCACAGAAGCATTCCTCCAAATCAGTAGGAAACCTCTTCCCCCAGCATGTTGTGTTTGCCTTTGGGAACAGTAAGGCAGGTATTTAGCTGGGCAGACCAAATCATGAGCAGAGCCTGTGAAAATAATTATCTCTACATTTCCAGTTTTTGTTTCGCCGCCCTTGAATATGCACTGAAATTTCACTCTGAAAATTCTGAGCCAGAACATCATTTTGCTGTGAAAATTGCATATAAAACCTAATTAAAAGCATCATCCCACACTTTTCTTTTAAAAGTACATCTACTACCATCATGCCTCTAAATGTAACAGAGCTCAACAAGTCTCTGGCAGCCAAGAAGACATGTAATTTAAAGGCTATTTCAGCATTTGATTAAGCACACAGTGATAACTACAAGCCCATGCCCTGCAGGCATGACAAGAGGCAATTATGTTCTGAGGTCAAAAGCAAGAGGGAGAAAAAGCACAAGATTTTGATGACTTACTTAATTTTCCAGCTCCTGAAATTAGCAGAGACAAAGAAGTTCTAAATCGTCCAGATAAAATCCCGTCATTATCTGTTGCTGTTTCACCCTCTGATCTCACTTTGCCCTGCAGAACCTCAGGAGGATGATTTTCCACCAAATGGCTGCACTTAGAAAACTCAAGTTGGCACATGTTTAAATGTTAAAAAGAGCGTTTTTCAAAATCTTTAAGTTCTGCCATCTGTATTTAGATGGCTGTCTGCACATAGTATCCTGGAAAAAGACACCTTTTTTCCAAAGTAGCAAGTAGACATCAGCTCTTCTTGACTTCAAGCCAACAATTAGGTAACTTATTTAGGAGATTAAGTAAGGAGCTCAGTTAGAGACTGCAAATATAGGGAGAGAGACTTGAGACTGCTCAAAGGAGAGAGAAGTGTATTAATGAATTAATATAATCATGCTGTGTATTTTATAGATGGGCTTTGATGTATCTTATTTCATAGCAGAAAAGTAAAAAACTTTGCTCCTCACAGGAAAACCAGTAAAAATGTTTAAGTAAGATTATCATACAGAGACACCAACATCAAGAAATGTGCTTACAAGGAGATAAACAGCCAACCTCTAATCTCCCTTTAGAGTATTTATTGCAGATATCAGCGTAGAAAAGAAAAACACACAGAGCAATGGATTTGGTGGAGGATGGCAGGATTGAAAACACACGCCTTTGCTTTCTCCTATCATATTGTATTATAGTATTCAGCTATTCCTACAGTTTGTCCAGGGTGTCACATTTCTTTTATGCTGTACATCCAGGAAATAAATGTTGACTCCATAATACAACAGAGAGGTGTCTGTAAGTGAAAGCTGCCCTTCTAATGGCAAGCAGTCTAGTGATTATGTGAGAAACAAAAAGGTGAATTCCAGTAAACAGAAAAGCACATCTAGAAATGTTTGCATCTGTCCAGAGGTTCTTTAATGGGCAGTGGAACATTAGCTTTTATTTTTGGGGATGGGTGTTTGGGTTTTGGTTTGGGTTTTTTTGGGGTGTGCTGGGGACTGACATTCATGCAATTTTAGTAGATCAATGCCGTAAAGTCTCATGTACAGGAGAGATGCCCAAGATACAAGAAATGTGCTCTCACACCTGGTACAGAAACATGTTTAACAGCTTTTACTAAACCTCTGTATTTCCATATTAACTGAAATCCTCCACCAGAAGCCTGAAGTACTGCAATCATCATTGTTGATAGAGTTGCTATGAGATTAGGATGCTATCTTTGCCCTCAGATAAACTTCTATTTTAATAAAACCATATTGCTGGTAGCAGTTTGTAATGTATTAATTCCAGCAAAACATGAAAGTTAAGATTGGCTGCATATGTACGGGATTTATGTTTGACAAATACACCGGGTTTGTATAAGTGAACGTCCGATCAGTTAATTTCTGCGATTTTAAGCAGGGTTTTCCTCAATCTTCACATGTTTAATGTCTGCTTTCCTTGACAATATAGAATAGTTACTGCAAAAAAATACATATTAAAATTAACAGCAAAAATGTACTTTCTGAAGCATGTGGGTCAGAGGTTTGAGTTTTATTTTCTATAGTGGGAACTGTAAGAAGTACAGTAGTATTAGCAACTGTCTTTGCCATTTCTGTAGCCTACAGTAGCCTCCCAGAGAAGTGAGCCCAAGAACTGGACCAAACCATAGCCCCACACAGCTGACTGTACAGATTGACTGTAAACCTCATTTTGCCATTTTCTTGGTAGTTAATAGAAGACCTCTAAGTGCATGGCAGGAGGAGGGAGGGCACTTGGCTTCAGCATTCTGCCAAAAGCTGCTAGAAACCTTCTGCCTGCCGTGTCATCAATCTGCTCAGGTTTGGTACAGAAGAGGCTCGTAAAGAGAGCTCACCGCAGATCTTTTCCAAAATAAGCAGCCTGGCATCAGAAGTTTTCTGGTCAGCACTGGGCCCGTGAATGCTAAAGGTAATGCAGGCAAATATAAACTCCCTCCCGTTGCCATAGAGTTCGGTGTTTCATGGAGCAGGGGCTGCTGCAGGCTTCTGTGGACAGATCCTTTTAAGTGGACTTAGTACCTCTTGACGTTGTTTGTAGGGCAGACTAAAATTGCTGGGCTTTGCCAACTCTGCCTTTCTGATGGACTTATCTGTTTGATCAAATGTTGTCTCTAACTTTATGTCCCGTCCTTCCTCCACTCACCTCGTCGTTGATTAATGATGTAAAGCCAAGGGTAAGAATGAGGTATTGCATCTCAGAGGTTTGCGCTTGTCCTCCTGGCTTCCCTCCTTCTGTAACAGAAGAACTTGGTCCCAGTAAGAATTTAGTGCATTACACAAATGTGTGGTGCAATACGAGCTCAGGGCAAAAGTGTTTCTCCAATCGCGGGGAAGGAGGACATCTTTCATTATCCAAACACGAAAGCTACACTTATTCAAGAATAAATGCGTGTCTGTCTTGGGAGTTTGGCAATTAGTCCACAAATCTGGCACATCAGTAAGAATCTGATATTAGAGTAATCCCTGCAAATTTACAGAAATGGGAATGCTTATCTCTCCAATAATGCAATCTAAATGAGACAGCTGACAGTAGTAGAAGGCTTCACAGAAGTTAGAGTAACATGTTGGATTGCTGCCTGACAGACAGATAGAGCAGCCTTGATACAGTTAAGGGGTATACCAAGAAACATCAGTACACTCTCATTTCCACAAGCAAACTTAGTGTGCATGTACCATGTGGAAGTTTTATGGGACAAGCCAACAGTACGTTAGAAAGGATTTTTGCTTTTGGGGAGGGTATTTTGGTGTTTTTATAATGGGGCCAGGAGGGAAAGTGAGTTGTTGAAAGATGCTCAATGTCAGATGGGCCCTGGAACTGTTAGAGGGTTCCCTGACTGCTCTGTGACCATCACAGAGATACAGGCTTAGTTTATATCTTGTTTTGTGGTTGGAAGTACTATAAAATGGAGCCAAAAGGGCACATCATCCCTGCAGCTGGAAACCTTTTTGGTGTGGGTGAGTTTTCATTCTCATGGAATAAGGAAGGGAAGGGGTTGGCTTTTGTTTCAGCTCGTGGCTACTGTGCTCAGCTAGAAAACAAGTATTTGGTTCCCAGATTCACTGTGTATTTCCTGTGAGATCTTCTGGAAGCTGCATAACCCTTCTGTGGCTGAGACGAGAATGACAACACATAACTACTTCATAGGGATATTTGGGGGATTAATACATTCGCTTTTGTCAAGCTGTTGAAGATCTTTGGATCAAAGAGGCTGTAAAGATGGAAAATATTATTGCTTGTTTTTATGTGAGTTTATTTACTAATACTTTAGGGCTTTGTATCTCAAAGTGTGTTTCTTTTTTCTTTTGCAAACTGTAGCCTGGATTTCTTTTAAAACAGGTAAGATATCTGAGAGCTCTTTAAATTAACTTTACAAGTATGTGCCAGTATTGAACATCCAGGCAGACCCAATGCAAAGCTGAGACTGAACTTTAATCAACCAGTGTCCCATATATTGGCCTTTCCATGGAAAATATCACTGCAGGGCCCAAACTTTGGGATGGTTGCCAGAACCCGCAGGCCATCCCCTGCCACGCTGCAGGTTACAGCAAAAAACATTAGCCTCATGTTTTCTAAGGACCAATAAAAGGACCAGGAGCAATGCAGATGTTATTACATCTTCAGTAGGACAGATGCAGTCTCGCTGAGCAGGTGGGATCCTGGTGCTTGGATTGCTCGTTGTCAGAACATTTCCCCAGGTACAACACAGGACTGTAATTTTATGTATCAAAGCCAACTAGCTTTTCCCCTTGTAAGTAGAAGCAATAACAATGCCATAGTTGCTATTTACCTCTTTCAATAGATTTCTAGAGCCCTGTATAAAAGTGATCGCTAGCTTATTTTTGAGATGAGAAAATCAAGTTGCTGAGTGGAGAAGTGATTTCTCTGGGAAGCCAGCAAGCTGGGGATCGGACCTCGTTTCTGCAGACCGTATCTCAATGGTACCAAAATTATCTCAGTACAGCATATGGATAAAACCTGCTGCTAAACATTGTTCCACTTTTAATCCTAGCCTCAGTGTGGAAAGTAAATGTTTGCTGTGTTTCTGTGTTAATCCTTGCAGCTTTCAGCCGTGCCCCGGTCCCTATGGCTGTGGTCCGAAGGGAGCTGTCCTGTGAGAGTTACCCCATAGAGCTTCGCTGCCCGGGAACAGATGTTATCATGATCGAAAGTGCCAACTACGGGAGAACTGATGATAAAATCTGTGACTCTGATCCTGCTCAGATGGAGAATATCCGCTGTTATCTGCCAGATGCCTATAAGATTATGACTCAAAGGTATAGTATTTAATATTCTTTGTTTGCTGACTTTTGGTTTTTTAATCCGGTATGTACACACCAGTTTGTGTGTGTTTGCATGAGAAAATGCAGGTACTTAGTCTGTATGTATGTGCACAGAATTACAGCTATCATTGCTAAACTGTGGGTTTAACAGACTTGGGTTAGCATCACACAATATAAATAACACTTGCTGTAAGTACTACTAAGAAGTCATCTTTTTACTCACTCCGTCCCAATTTTACCTCTGAAATACCTAAATATCAAGGCTTTTAATCAACATATAAGTGAAGTCTTTCTCAAATGCACATTCACTAGTTTTTGTGCCATGTTCAAACAGATTGCAAATAATCTCCTTTAAACAATTAATATTTTGTGTGCAGAATAAAATTTAAATTTTTCAAAATACAAATAAAAGTCTCCAGCATTCATCATGTTGCCAGGCTTAGCTTTAGGGGGATCTGAATTCCCAGTCAAGGACTTGCATGCACATAAGTTTTGCAGAACACTTGCTAAATTTCTATGTAATAACTATTGCTATTAAGTGTGACTACTCCATCTGGAAATGGTAACTGATACATACGCCGTATAGACCGACTCCTGTATTGCAGAGCCAGGGCCTAACAGTTTATTCCAACCCAGAGGCATCCTGGTTATCCCTTTAACTGTTGCTGAGTTTTTTCTGTCACAATAGGTGTTGTGGGAAGGATTTGTAAGTCAGCTGTTGACATGTAATTGCATTCAGTACATTTCTTCTAATAACTACACATGAATAATTATTCAGTACATTTGGCTGTTAATTAAATAGTAACAGAAATTAGTATTTCAAGGTATTAATAAAGGTATTGACATAGGCAAAGTATTGCTAATTGAAGTCATGACAACAATGTTTGCGTGGTGACCTAATGGCTAAACCAGTGCAAGGTTTTAATGGAGTATTTTGCTATTGTTTGCTGTGAAATGATTTGCACTAAAAATGGAGTTGTGTGAGCAACAGAAAAGAAAGCATGGGTTTCATCTATATTTTTGACCTTCCTTTATAATTGCTCCACATCAAGGATTTAGATCTCAAAATGCTGAGAGGTCTCGTGAAAAATGTCATCGTCGCTGCGTATGGCACCTGTAAGCCCATTCTCTAAGTTGAACCTCCTTGTGTAGCTGTTTGAAGTCCTGTTTGTAGGATCGTGCCAGTTACATTTTCAAGACAAGCGGAAAGGATAACAACGCGCCATCAGCTGGTCCCTTTGATTCTGCATGGTTTTAGTGGAATTACTGTAATTCTGCTGTTCAGGTTGTTAGTGGCTTCAAGCAGAAACCCTTAATCCTCTGCATATTGGCAGAATAAAACCATGTCATCCCCTTTGTGGGCCATTACAGAGTACAAAGTATTAATATTTTTATATATACGTAGTAGCACCCTCCAGGCGCTAGCTTCCAAGCTAAATGCAGAGCTATGCAATCTTCCTGTCAGTCCCCAACGTGTAGCAAGTCTGCAATAAACATTAGCCCTTTGGTCAGGGAGGGCACGTAATCATGTTGTAGGCCCATGGCACTGGAATGAAAACTCATGTTGCTTACTTGGCTTCAGATATCATCACAGCAGACTCAAACAGCTTAGCAGAGAGTTAGCAGCAAAGCGCATCTCTGGGGCAAAGCATCTCTGTTTTCCCATTTGGGCAGAAAATGATGCTGTAGAGGATGGCCACTGAGGGGGAAATTTCTTGCAAGGGAAAAACAAATCTCTACTGACAATATTAGTATCTCTGGGGCCGTGCTTGATGCCATTTATCAGTGAGGAGGCTCAGGAAAGGGTGGTGGCTCTTTCCATTTTAGCCATTTGATGATAAATTTTCATGAAGAAAGGTGCAATAGTATTATTAATTCGGTACTATTGAGTTTCTTGAAAATAAATATAACCTGGTTCTAGTTAAAAGGCAGGTTAAAAAGAGGAAAAAATACTCTGCTTTGCATTTTTATGTCAGTCTCATTTTTTTTTTAATCTCCATTAATTCAAAGAGTTGAAACAATTTAAAAATAAAACCATTAAAATGAAATATATTCTTAAGATGCAAACCAGTCTGCCAGCTCACAGCTCCAAGTACACCTTATAGCTGAGCCTCTGGAAAAAGTAGTTTAAAAGGAAAATTGTGACAGTCTAGTAGTTGTGGCACTAACTATGGCATTTTCTTATGAAAGCCTCTACCTGCAAGATTAATCAATTCAGCAGTTTTTGGGTGGTTTTACAGATGAATGCAGGCTTTAGTACAATGAGCTTGTCTTTGCTAACGCTGTGGGGTGGGGAAGCAGCTACTGGGAACTAAAGATCCTCATGGCAGTGTAACCCACATGGTAATCGAAACTGTCTGCGTAAGGAAAGAAAAATACCATGCGTAATGTGTTCTTATTATGCATTGATTAATTATTGCATTCATAAATACACAGTCCCCTTGTAGGTTTTATAATACATTGTCTAACTGCTGGCAGTTCTTAATCAGCAATGCTGTACAGTCAGTGTAGACACATTATGGCATGGCTGTGGGGAAGGGGAGAGGGAAAGGTGGGAAGAAAAATATGTGAGAGAGAGATGTTGTTAGTATGTGAGCTGAGACTGCAAGTGAGCAGATTTATGGTAGATATTAGCGATTGCTCCCCCAGTGCACCTTCCTCCCCTCCCTCCCCCAAAAAAATTAAAAAATGGGCTAGTGTGTTCCTTTCTGTATGTTTATTTAAATTAATTTTGCAGACAAGTACGTGGGGTTATTTTGAAAGGGAAAGGCATAAATCTGATGGTGTGTTTGTGGAGCCCCCTGAGCAGAGGGAACACAAGGAGTTCTTACTGCAAGCCTTGCCCTGAAAATCTCTAAAATCTTTGGAGTATTGCTATAAGTAAAGAACATTTAAACAGCTTGTAGGGAGCTATTTTATAGGAAATTAAATCTCTGTGGCCTATTTTGTTTTTTAACTTGCCAGCTCTTCCTTCAAGCCTTCAAGCAGCAGCTGCCTATAAAAGCTCAGACAGTGCTTTATGGACTTACGTTTTTCTGATATGATTAGAGAAAAATGTATTTCATAGCATGTTTGCTTTGGTGAAATGTCTTTTTGAGGGCTGTAACAAACAATTAAATTCTAACCATGCCCATTGTAAACGGTGTGCACTGTACCATGGGGGACTTCACTACGTCCTCCCTTGAGCAACTGTGCCACAAAATTAACATATCATCCATTCAAACAGCCGGGCTTCTCTGTGAACAATAGGGAAAAGCAGCCTCCTATTCCCATAAGAGTTGCCTTTGTTTTTATAGTGTTAACATGGCTGTTTAGTCTATTAGAAACACCCTAAAGAAAAAGAAAAAAAAATAGCTTTTAGCACACTGTCTTGAATTTCTTGTGGATCCCATCCACCAAGGAAATGCCCAGCTCCAAAAGACAAAATGTGTGTATTACTTTTTGCGTGCTGCTGGTTTCACTACAAGTCAGTGGAGCTAGTTGCCTCATCAAAACGCCATGCAAATTAAAAGCTGCAATGCGGGCGAGGGAATTAAACATTTAGTTGCCTCCTCCTTGATTCAAACAAACACGCCAGCACATGCTTCTTTTTAAGGCACGTGCTTAAGTGCTTTGTCCAATGAAGACCTGCACGTGTACTTTCCTGGGTTGAAGCCAATGGAAGGAAGATGAGTGGATCAGGTTTTGCGTATATGTTCGCAGAACTGTGCGCTGTCAATAACACCTTTCTGTTTAACTTTGTAATTTGAAACAGTCTGTTTTACTGAGCTGCTTATCCTTTCCTGTAGGCTTTAACCTTGAATGTTAAAATGGGGGGGAGAGTCCAAGTAGCAAAGCTGGCGTGTAGGTACATATATGCAGAACAATTGTATTTTTTGCCTTAAAGGCAAGTTCAAGGCTTTCCTTTTGCTTTCCAGATATCAGGAGTAAAGGGATCCTTGTCTACCCCAACCATTGTCTGCCATCTACTCTTAAGCTGGAGGAAGGAAAGGAGGGATGGAATAATACGACAAAACCAGCAGGTGTAACAGGAGCCAGGGGAGAAATGTTCACAGCTCTCAGCAGCTGTTCCCGAAATCAAAGCACAATTCCTTCTGCCTTTTCAAAATTTGAAGGTAGCAAACATGGAAAGCTCTTGCTGGGGAACTCTCTCATGTCTCTCAGCAACTCAAGAGAGCTCGGTTCGCAAAGGGAGCAGCTTTTGCGTTTTGCCACAGTAGAGCATCGCAGAGCTCTTGTGTGCTACTGTTGCCACTTCTGGCTTGGGGATGATATAGCTGAAATCTGCTCAGCTCTCTCCTCTGTTCTCGCCTGAAGGGAGCAGTCCCACAGGCAAGACACATTTTGCGTCCCACAAAAAAGGCACCCCTTGCCCAGAGCTTCCTCCTGCTCCCAGGACAGAGAAACTGCAGCACCTCCAGTGGAGGACATGTAGCCTGCACAGTGCAGCGGGATGCGTACCCTCTGCTCCACTGCAGCTGGTCACGGTGCCGTCTGCCCCCAGCAAAACACCCTGGTACAGTGCGGGTCAGGGCCTGGCAGGTTGCAGCTCTGCTAGTCTCCTCTGCTGGCTGAGCAGATAAGAGAATTTCTAGTAGCTCTGCAGGGGGCACAGCTGGGAGGTACTAGATGCCCCACTGGCTGCAGTTGCTTAGATGAGCTAGTTTCCTTTAGATTCAAGTCTAATCTGCATGGTTTGTCCCTGTGGTTTCAGCGTTGGCATCATTGACGAAGCCTGCAGGTCAAGACCTAGAGTTTAAAAAAAAAAAAAAAAAAGGCAATTAAGAGTGTAAGACTGTTGTTAGCTGCTTGATGCTGTTAGTTTCATCAGAGGGCCTGATTCTTTTTCATGAGGAGGGGCACTCACAACTCTCCTGGTAATTGGAGGGATTGTGACAGACACTTTGCACAGGGTGGGTGAGAAGAAAGAAATTGTATGAACCAGCTTGCATTACACTGCAAAGATTTTTCATCTCCTGAAGGGCTGTGTTTTGTTAATGTTTTTGGTTGATGACCTGAAAAATGCAGGAGTCCGAAACGAGTGCCATTATTATTGTAATAATATTGCATCTTATGGTTTGCTGTTATTGATATTATCAGCACCTGTGATTTTCAAGACACTTCTCAAATGCCAGTGATCTGCTCTTGCATTGGGAAAAAAAGAGGCAGGGTTATCTGTATTTTACAGATAGGATAATTCACATTAATCATTCATAAAGTGGCCGCTGGTTTTGATCATACCAATTTTGGGATGTTCTTGTATGGTCTTTTATATTAAGTAAGTAGCTTGTCCTGTTGCATGTGGGGAGGATGTGCAGGACAAGGAAAGCTGCAGACCTGGAGGCTCTGTAATGACACGGCTGTAAGTAGGACTGAATGAGCAGACTTCAGCTGAATTGCAGCACAGTTGTGTCAGGATCTACAAAATTAATGGCATATTTCTCAGAAAACAGCCTCCTGCTTAGACGTTGTCATCACCTCTGACTCGGATACTGAATGCCCCATTTGGTAGGAACCCCTCCGCCTTCCTCTGTATTCTGAGTACATTTAGTGAAGACTGCCAAGATACTACTCATTTTTCTAAATTTGTTATCACACAGATGGCATGGGAAATGCATTTCTGAAGGACTGAGATGTTGCAATGGGAAGCTAGGCTTTTCTCTTTCTGGGAAGCATAAGTCTGGCGCTTTGAGATTGCCATGTGAAAAGCATCAATGTGGAAAAATACTAATGTTTCAGTTAAACAGTAATTTCTGTAATCAGTATTAGTGAACAAGGAATATTGAAGTTCACATTCCCTGGATTCTGATTTTAAAGGCTAGAAAACAAGCCTCACCACTTGGTTAAACAATCTATTTTCTCACCATGCAGAAGGATATTTTAAAATGAAGCAAAGTCTACTAATCTCATCTTCACCTTGACCCTGGGACAAGGACACATATACTGTTACTAAGGCAGGAAAAAGTAGAAAAAAAGAAAAAAAAAAAGAGAAAAAGCTAGCGGAGCAGTGTGCACTGAGCTGTTGAATCACTCTAATAAAGGTTGCTACTTCTCAGCCTGTACGGTCTTAATTTATCCTACCTCTTCCTTTCCTGAAAATGCTGTTAGACCTGAGCAGAGGAGTAAATTCTGGAAGCAACAGCCTCCTGGAATTGCCCCGGTACCCTAGTAAATCAGGGCTTGTCAGCCCAAGCATCTCAGCTGATTGCAGCTGCCATGGTAACAGATGAGGAGGAGGCAGTAGTTTCTGAAGGTAATTAGGTTCCAAACCGTGGAAGGCTCTATAGATCAAAAGTAATGCCTTAGGCTTCCCTGGGTACCAATTGGTAGCTGTGGCCAGCTATAAAACACCCCACTTATAAATAAATAAATAAATAGACAGTTGCGTTGTGCTGTGGCTGCTGGTTTTGGGTTGCTGTTAGCATACAACTCCAATGCACTATCATTTGAGAAAAATCTAGACTTGAGCTGAGAAAGCAATGTGCAACTGGCAGCCTCAATGGCCAAAGGGAAAGGCCTCTTTGAAGTGTGCAGGCTGGAGGAAGCTGGAGGAATTAATCATTGCTGTTTTCTAAGACCATTTCAGTTTGCCAGCTATTTTGTTTTGTTTAATTTCAGTTTTTCCCTCTAACTGGCCTTAACTGACAAAGAGAAGACATGGGATAATCTCTTGGATAAATCATGTCTTGAAGTGGCCTCAGAAGTGCTGAACACATGATGTGCTGAAAACCATGCAGAGAAAATCCAGGTTTATTACTCCATCCATTACTTTGCTCATGTGAAAGTGGCCAGCTCCAGCCTGTCAGAGGGAAGGGACCGGCCAGCCCTTGGCAGCCTGCCGCATGTAGCTTTTGCCAGTGGGAGAAGACCTATGTGAAACATGCTCCTGTCATCTGTTTTTTCTGAACGTCTGAGACTTGTTGAGAACAGCAGCTACTAATTTGTAGCCAGGGAGGAAGTGTTGAGCAAAGATGGAGACGTTGCTGATAGTGGTGTCCACTGATTGAAACGTGTACTGCATTTATTACCGTGTTGCAGGAGGTGGGTGCAAGCACATAGAAAGCCTTACTGCAACTGCAAGGAGGGCAATCAGGGAAGATGCAGCTGTCGGGTACTGTTCTCTGCTATTGCTGAAACAGGTTTTGTGTCATGCATTATCTAAGATGCCTGAAGAGCAAAGTTTAAAGCCAGGCATCTACGTGCTGCCCATGGCACCTTCTGCTCATTGCCTGAATTGCTGAAGTGGTGAACATCAAAGATGCTTCTGCTCAGTCTTCCTACATCTTCAGTCTGCCTGATTATGCCAGCCTTACAAGGCCATCACAGGGCTTGGTTTTCAGATGCTTGGTCTTTTTGTCATGAGGCTTACATTGATTTAGAGCATTGCAACATAGTGGATAAGATTTATTCAGGCTAAATGGACTTACACTATCTTAAGATAACAAAGAAATAATTTGGTTTGAGTAGAAAGATACGCGCATGCTCCTTCTCCAGTTAGTCTTCTGGCTAGTAATAATGGCTAAAGGGCTGTGAGGTAAGATGACTTTGAAGTAATGCATCTATATCAATTTCTTTTTCTTTCTTCTTTCTACTTGTACAAAAGAGCTCAGTTAGTCTGTGCCTGAGGTCAAAATTGGGTTTATACGCAGGGGATTGTTATTCTCCAGGATATTTCAGAGCTTTTATTCAGCACATTTTTGACTGCATCGTTTGTGGAATCTTTGGAGCTTGAACTCCATATTCCATTCCAAGACATGTAAAACCATTGCTGGGTTATACCACACCCTCTCTTTGTGTATGCCTGGGATTTCTGTACTTCTCTGCAGGGCTGGAAACACTGTCTGCAGACCTCACTTACCTTTGCACGCTTGCAATTTGGCATCCACAGTGTAGCTTTGCATTTTGTGTGGTCACTCTGCTGATACCAAACACAGGCAAAAGGTGGGTGTTAGGCACATATCGTCCTCTTGCCAGTGTTAAAAATACGGACTGATGCACGCAGTGTTCCTGGATCATCAGTTCAACATGGTCCTTAAATGTAAGTGTGAGTTTTGTTGGTGGGATGAACTAAAGTTTATTTCAACCTCTTTGGGGAGAAGAGGGACTGAATGGCTTTTATCGGAAGCTGTGACCCCAGAAAAGGTTTTGCTGCCATTATGATTCAGGAGAGGTTTTTATGTATCAGTAAGCAGAGTGCATAAGAGATGCCGGGCTGCATCTGTGATGTAAAGGAAGGGCAGGATATGGAATTTATGATTAGAGACATCTTCTATGCATTATGCATAAGATAATACATTGGTGTCTGTTATATACAGTAGAAGCCGTAATTCAGCTGGAGTCCTGCTGACATCGTAAACTGGAAGACAGCAAGTAGTTCACGGGCAGTATTAGAGCCTCTGGACTGAATTATGGCCTCAGCATTCAGTCCGTTACTGAGAGTTGCAGTTCATAGTAGGCAGTATATTACGTGCTTTTATGCGGACTAGGACCGGTGACAAAGAAGGAAAAACTTTATTGCTGAGATGCTGTGAGGAATGGCAGATGGAGTTATGGGCAAGAGAACCATAGAAAACTATAAAACTAATGCAAGGGAAGAAGGGAGGATTTGGAGCTGGCCAGAAGAAAAAATGCTAGAATGGAAATAGAGTTTCCTCACACAGTCACTGGTCTGCCTCCATGCCCTGTCTTGCCGACCTCGGGGCAGGATACAGCATTCCTTAGTGGGCAGGGTCTGTCTCTGCCATCCTCATGCCTTTTTTCATCCTGATCCCTCATAGTTAGAGGTGGGGTTTCACCCTAATGCCCAAGATTTTTAATATTCTTTCTACATTTTCTTTGTTGGCATTAATTGCAATTGCTGGATATTCCTGCTGTCCATATAAATGGCCAAATTTTTTCTGAATCTCATCAAGTCCCTGGTCATGATGACTTCTAGGAGCTCTAAGTCCAGCAGGATAATAGCTTATTGTGTGAATAATGATTGCTTTTTGCCAGGTTTTAATTTTATTGGCATCCCTTCTCAGGCTGTGAAGACAGAGGCATCCAAAGCTACATTTTCCATTTCTGTTCATTAGCTTGTCTACATTTGTCATATTGCTTCTAACTTACCTGCTTTCCAAGGGAGACAGTTATGATCTTTCAAATATTTCTTCTTATGGGAGTTGTTCTGGGTTTCTGTTATGAGCGTGTGAAGGTTCTCATTGTTTTTCCCTGATTACCCTTTAAATCTGCATCACCACGTTTGAGACAAGATGAGCTGTACAACGTTCCAGTTCATGCTGCATCATCTACCTGTATAAAGACGTTATTTTTTTATTATTATTTGCACCTTCCCCCCCCCGCCCCGTGAAGCCTCTTCACATGCTGAAGATTTTCTTTATTTTAAGCAAAACCAAAAGGACAGAGGAGAGAGAAAAAAATCGTTTGTGATTGATAAATTTGAGAGTTTGAGGCCATTTCTCTTTGGAAAGCCTGCTTCCTCTCTTCCTTTCCCCAAGTGGCTTTGGATTACGCAGAATGTCCCATTTGACTCAAGAGTATTACAAACCACACAAATATAATTACATCCTTCACCAAATGCCTGTTCTGTTCCTGATAAATTATTAGCTCTCTTGGTCACTTGGAACAGATTGTTCCACTTAAATGATTACAGCGGTGCCCAGCTAGCACTGATGGAAAGTAAAGTTTGGTCCTTGATGCTAGTACTAGCAAATATGTGGAGTAAAATATAAAAGCAACTGTTAGGTTGGAGGGAGCAAGGTTAATTCTGGAAAAAATATAGTGCTTTTTGCAGGTGTCTGGGGTCTGAATCATACATATTGGAGCCCTGTGCTCTCATCAGGGATGTTGGTGGACTGGAGGTGTGCTCAAGTTGGTACCTCAAGTGATCTTCCCATGGGTAACTGAGAATTAGATGTGCCAAGGAGGATGAGTCATCTTTACTGTTCATATTTGGGGGACCAGGTGAGAAATCTTTAGGATTTCTCTAAAATATGCCTGTGTCAGAAGTGCTCCTTGCCACCCTTTTGAATTACTGACAAGGTTTCCGACAGCTGAACAGACATCTAATATCCGAAGCACCTTAAAAAACCCCAAACCCCTTAACTACACACAAAGAATATAGGTCACCTTCAATGCAGTGGATTAGATTGAACTCTGGAAAATCAATTTCAGTTGATTAGTTGCACTTGTAGCTAGATGGAAAGAGTTAAAGCCAGGCACTAAACAACACAGGCTAATGCCCGTTGTGTCAGGCTGCGATCTAGAAAACACTTTGCTGCTTGTGGAATGCCATGCATGTGACAGGAGCTGTCTGAAGCTGGTGCAGAGGTAGAAACGTTCCAGGAGATCTCTGCAAACTTCGTTTTCGTGGCCTGGATGATATCCAGGCAGCAAAAGCACCCGGATATCAAGGGGACCTAATCAAGGGGACCTAAGGGCGTCTAAGCAGCCACCTACTTTGCTGCAAACCACACTCATGCGTGGGTTGGCAAGCCAAGGGTGGATCATATCCTAGTCATCACTTCCCCCATTTCTAGTGCCTGCGGTCTTCTATGCCCAGAGGCCAAAGTGAAAGTGAAGTTGTAAACACTTGGCAATTATTTAAAAAACAAATATAAAGAGTGAAGGGAGAGGAATAGGATGGAGTTTCTCTTTTATAGTGCTTAAATGGCACCTCGTTGCATCAGGTTGCAGATTCAGTGCCAATTGACACAGTGTCCCCCAAAAGTGGTTTTTTTCTCAGGAGACTTTGGGTGGAAGTAGAAACCACCTATGACTAAAGTATCTTTCAGGAGGACTCATGTATTTGTGCTATTATTGACAACAGGTGAAGTAAATTTCTTTATGTCTTAACAGCCTTTCTCTGTAGCTTAAATTTTAAGGGTTTAAAACACTTAAAAGCACCCATTGCAGCCAGAAGCCTGACTCCTACTGAACTGGCATGAGTCCTGGGTTCCCAATATCCAGAAATTTCTTTTGGAAATGGAAGTTCAGTCTTATAGGACTCTAGTGCCTTTTAATATTTTGCTCATCATCTAATTTGGATCTTAAGTATACTAATTTGGAAACAGCCTGCCTGACATGAAGCTCTGAGTTTTTAAACTCATATGGTTTAATAAGATTAACTTGCTGCAGTTCTGATACAGCCTTCAGTGAAAGCTTATTCAAATTAAGAATCAGTCAGAGAGGAAGTAGCCTCAAGCATAAAGTAGGAGTGAGATGGTGCCAAAAATCGGGGCTCCGAGAGGCTCTGTTGTCTCACCCTTCAGTGAGAGCAGAAACCTTTAGCTGCCAAATTAATGCACGAAGGGGGGAGAAAAGCATAATTAAGAGATGAAAAACAAATATTCCCTTTTTCAGCTGTCGTGTTTGGAGATGTACACAGATATGCACACATAGAAACAGATACATAGTTCAAAAACTTTCGTTTTTGAAACTCTAGAATATGTATTAAAATACATGGGAACTGGGTACTTTCTTGCATGTCTGCTTGAATTATCAAGAATAATTCACAAAGTAGAGCATGGCCACTAAAATGAATGAATAAATAAGTGAGTTTGAGGAGTATTCCTGCCAAATCTGTGTTTTGGGACTCTTCTGCGTAAAAGAATTAATTCATGTTTTTTAATCATGTTAGTTTCTTCCAGTGTTTCCTTGCATTTCAGCAGCTGAGCATCTCCACCATGAATTTAATTTCCTCAGTGTTGGTATGGGAAATCCTGATTGTGTAACCTCTTTTGACCCAAGGTTACATCTTAATCCCCTTCCTCCCAGGGGGACACCCTCAAGTTTGGCAAGTACCGTGTGATTTTCAAATGTGTCCCATATTGATAACATGTATATGGAATCAGGGCCCTTCTGGTTCTGATTTGAATTCTGAGCATGTCGGGCATTTTTTCTTCTTCCATGAAGAAGAAAATTCTCAGCTGAGTTTCCATGCATAATTTCATTCCACTGTTTCAGCAGGAATAAGGCAGTTGTGAAAAAGGAATGTGAAATCAAGAGCCCATCACTTTTTGAATATCACAAATTTTATTAAGGGTGTTACAAGAAGGAGGAAATCTGTAGGACTGATAGGGCTTTGGTCACAGTCCAGTGTTGCTCAGCTAGAAGAGGAACAAAGCTGCAGTGGTTGTGGTGCTAATTTAAAGACACGCTTAGCATTGGCAGCAGGAGTGGCTGGAGTGCTTAGTTGTGAGTAGGCCCTGGGGTAAACACTGGGTAATTTTGAAATCCCTTTGCTGTGACAGGAGCTATTGTCAGGCATTGATTACCCAGACCTGGTCTAGGGGAGGGCTTAACTAGAACAAAATGGTACAAAGATGTTTTAACCACACAGGAAAATAAAAGATTTTGAGAGACCTAGATTTTCAGGGGTACATCTTTTGTAAAGGTGATAAAAATGTGCCTGTCTTGTCTTCCACAGCAGTTAAAAATGTACTGAAA
The DNA here is from genome assembly GCA_013400195.1 of Aramus guarauna. NCBI lineage: Eukaryota > Metazoa > Chordata > Aves > Gruiformes > Aramidae > Aramus > Aramus guarauna. Next base: position 77,107 of record VXBL01003320.1, read on the forward strand.
AGCATGATGGTCTTTTGCTGAAATTGGTTGCCATATGATGTAGCCTGGGTATCTCTGCATAGACAAAGCAATTGCAGTAATGGTTAATTTGCTTGTAGGGCAAAGTGTAGCTGGTAAATCTTTCTGTAGGTTGGCAGAAGTGTACAAAATCCAGTTTGGTTACATTAAGTATTTCTTCTATGCTTTTTTCTCTTCCAGATGGCTATTGCCAAAACAGACTGTATACAGTATGATGTTTTAAATAGATGCATTTCTTTAATATGCAACATTTGGCATGTTTGTATATGCATCTAAGTTGACTGCATATATGTAGAGAGGGATGTACATATGAGGAAGTACAGGCACATGTGCACAGAAAAATAGCAAATGACAATGTTTTTTAAAGGGGAAACTTCACAATTCTTGCCTTTCACATACATGAAAAGTATAAATGATTTAAAATCAAGAAGGAAAACAGAAGCAACTCACTGTCTCTTCAGAGAATTAAAACCAGTGTCAATGTACAGAAGAACCCAAAGGTGTTGCAGCATACTAGCAAATCCAGATTGTTTTGTGATACATATATTTGGGTTTTTTTGTGGTTTTTTTTCTTCAAAACCACAAAGCAAGCAAGAAAGTTGCAGTGCCCTGGCTGTCTGTTAAGCCTGTGCTGCTCCACCACACATAGTGCTGAAAAATCGCTGTCTTAATATCCCACACAGGTGTCATGACTTTCAGCTTGGCACCTCCAAACTTTTATGCCTCCTAATCAATGAACTCACACTGTGACCGTATATCCCACTTTTGCCCATGGTGTATAAGACTGTGGTAGGCAAATGGGATCCAAGGGAGCAGGCTCCATAATATGCCCAAGAATTTAGCCTTTGACTTCCAGTTGCTTACATTTTTCCATCTTATCTAAGCTTTTTGCTTTATTATCATCTCATTATTAGGCAGTGGAGAAAGCTGTAACTCTTGCTTTAATACTTTCTATTTTCTCCTGGCTTTACATCTGCTGGATTTTTCCTTTCTTACTAGGAGCTTCTCAGCGTGTTTTGCTCTCAGGTGATCACTGTGTTTTCTCTGTAACTGTGAAACCTGTACTGTTGTTGCTTATTTCTAAGTAATGCTTATACCTGGGTTTTTTTACTTTTTTTCTGGTTGCAGGGACTTTTGTTAGACTAAATGGAAGTCTAGGTCCTGAGCTGCTCTAGGTGAGCTGCGCTTTGCTGACTGCAGTCAGAGCGCCTTGATTTGCAAGTGCTGAGGATCTCCTGTGTTCAATACAGCCTTTGTGTGGCTGCACCATCAAATGCCTTCAGCAGGGTAGCACCACCAGGGAGGGCAGTTTCTATTTTCAATAACTTCTTATGATCAGCATTATAATGGGAAGCAAATGGGTAGGCTATCTTCACATTCAGGTTTGGCACTGAACAGGCAATCTGTATATTGGTGGAGTATGTCGCATAACTACAGAAGAGGGGGATTTCTTTGAGGTCGCACGGTCAGCCAGTATGGAATTAAGTTAATATTTTACAAGGCTTTTGTTCTGTGGCTGTGTTCAATTCCTTCAATCTTTCCTGCTCCTAATGAGGTGGGGCCCCTGACTTTTGTTGAGCAATGCAGGCGGTTCTGTCTGCAGTAGCAGATAAACCTGTGTTCGTACTCCTGGCCTTGGGCTGCGCTCTAAGATGGCAAAACCCCCGAGTGTGGACGCTCTTCCTGCCATTTCAGTTCAGCTATGAGTAAGCAGTCATGCTTCGCTGAGGCTCTGAATAACTTGAGATGGTGTAAAGCAATCCAAGCAGCAGAGCAGGGTGGAAACTACAGGACTGTATGCACAGAGAGCAAAACCAGATGAGTTTATAGCCTGAGAAGTGTTGGCCATGGTTGACGTTTCTAATGGTGTTTTGGAGCATCAAGAGCCTGATTCTGGAGGATCTGGGATAATTCAAAGCACTGGTATGCGATTTAGTGGCTCAGCTCCATCAAGGACATTTCCTGAGTCACAGTGGTCATCCTTGTGAGTAAATGTTTGTAGGATCCAGCCTATGACTTTTGAAGGTCCCTTGCTGTGGATTTCAGGAGGCCACAGAGAGGACAGAGAAGGGAGAGAAATGTGCTGGGCAATAGGGAGAATGAGGAATGTTTTAGAGTGAAACCTTTAATCCGAGGAATTGGTTTTTTTCATCATGTAGTAAATTCATTAGTCATGTACAACGAGGAAGTTGATTTATGGCTGTTAACTATATTGAATTGACAAACATAGCTTCTTGAAATTTAGTGGCCAAAATTAAGGCCTCTCCAGGCATTAATAGATTAGACCACTTAAAACAATTTAATTATTTATCCTGTGCAAATGGGATAGGATATTTCTAGAGTGATGCTTGTATTGCTTTAGAAATATTTTAGTATACATGTGTTTAAAGCTCTGTTTGTAATTTCTACTAATTGACTAATGGCACGGATTGGTGGAGGATGGCAAGAACCTTGGCTGAGGCTTAAGAATTTTTGATTTTGGTCACTCTGGAGAAAAATAATAATAAGAATTTGAGTCTGGTTTAAGCTAATGCTCTCTTCCTCTTCTTCCCATAAACTCTGTCAGCATCTGTTTGTAAAGGAGTTAAAGGAGCAAAAAGGGAGGCTATTAATAGCACAGTTTATCTGCATTAAAACACAGTAATATACATATATACTGCTATTTTTATTGCTGTAGTATGTGGATCAAGCAATGTCCCGTCATGGTAGGCTCTGCATATACATAATTCCCCACCTGGAGACCTTAAAATATCAGTGTATTTTTTTGTGAGCGATCATGTCATGCAGTCATATCATCTCCAAAGGAAATGATTGTGCTGTAAGTAGCTCATCCTTAAGTGCTATCCTACCCAGAAAGAGAAGGAAATAATTAAGATGACATGAATTATGTAAAACAGACTTGAATAAAGAGTGACAGAAGGGCTGGCTTTCACAGCTGGATGTTAAATGAAATTTGTTTCTGTTGTTACAGATGCATAGACTGTTTTTAAATGTATAATTTATTTAGATTTATTTAAGGGGTAGAGGAAAGAAACAAGAAATCCCTGATGCAGAGAATTGAAATAATGAGTTGTTATACACACATAAATAGTCATTACAAAATATTTTATTGGTCTATTTTTGCTGTATTTATAAGGGCATTTTAAGACTCCTTGAGTCTGTATTTTACATGCACGCAAATACACGCTGCATTTTACCCAGCAATCCTTATTGCGTGCTTAATTGAGTTAATAGCAGAAAGACAGGAATACTCCTGACTGCTCCAGCTTGGCTCTGGGGAGAGAATGAATTTTTCATCTTTTCCAAAAGAGAATTTATCCTGAACGGCTGTATCTCAGTCTGTGTTTTATTACTCATACTTTTAAGGAAGCCAAAGCTGTAGGTATGGGAAGGCTTTTTACTCTAAGCCACAAGAGCTTTAGCTATGAAGTCAAAACATCTACAAAGTACTTAAGTTACATTATAATAGTGGGAGGAAACAGTGGTGGGGGAAAAGGGCCATTTTGAAAAAAAGCCTTCAGATGGTTGGCTGGGGTAGAATCGATCCTCTAGTTGAGACCGTAGAGTGCTTTGTCAATGTGTCCAGCAACACTGCGCACCAAGGATTTATACAGTGAGAGGAGGAGTGATTTCTTCTGGGTTTGTTAGACCAAGTCATGTCAGAATTCTTCTACTATTTTGCTTGTGACTTTTCCACTTACACTGTATGCAAATACATGCTATCACTATTAATTTTAGTCTTTATAAATGAATTATTTTCAAATTTTGGAGTATTTGTCGGCCCATACTGATTTCATGGAGATTAAACTAGAGCAGTACTTAGGACACAAGTAGTCCTGAAGCAGGCAACTGTGGTAAAATTTGCCTTCAGGGCACATTCTTGCCTACTCTCCTCTCTGATCTTTGCTGCCACTGACTTAGTAGGTTTCAGAAGATGTAATATTATGCGTGTTATTCTCTATTCTCTTTTTTTGGCATTCTAATATTGTGTTAGAGCTCTTAGGCACCCTTGGGGCGAGTGTCAGAGGTTTCTGTTCTCCTAACCAGCTGCCTTGCCAGCGCTGTGCTTTTGCTTTTCTCAGTGTGAACACCTTCTGGGGTTTTTAAGGCTTATATATCAGTTCGATGTAGAGAGAGCTCTCTTTTTCTGCCTGTCCGTGGCATTTACTTTCCTGTAAGTCGTTTGGAATGAATTGATGTCACTGATCCTTCTGCTGATCCTTTTTGTTGCAGATATATTTGATCCCTTTGATTGCTGCTGACAGCAGGATTGTCTGATAGTCTGTATCTCTGGATGATTGCTTAATTGCCTCTATGACACCCACGGTAATATGGTCAGGAATTTGTCTTGAAAATCATAAAATGTGTGGTTTGCTCACAGGTATTTTGTGGCACTTATGGAGAACTTAAAACTGAGCCTCTTTCTTTCCTATTTTTTGTATATAGTCCCAAGAGCCTCCAATGTTGCTCGTACACGGTAAAATGGAGCTAGATGGCAGTTTGGTAGGCAAAGAGGCAGAAATGCTGAGGAAAGGTGGTGTGATCAAAAGCTCTGATCCCTCCCCCACTGCAGACACACTGCTGGCTAGTTCAACAGAGGAAAGAGGGCAGCTTCCCAAGCCCTCCACTCCTCATCCTGATTCCACACAGAAACATGCAATGTGTGGATCGTTGGAATAATTCCCATTCTCTGTTGTCCTAAAGTGGAAAGCATATACCTACTCAGGTCAAGAATTAAGTTGCAATAACAATATGTCATTGTTGTGTACCTCTGCTGCCTGTATTGGTGACAGACAAATAATTTCAGCAGGGCAGCGGGAGCCGAGTTGTACAGTCAAAGCCTCTGGCATTCCTACAATTTTGTCTCTTGTGTGCTTTCTCAGAAACAACCTGAATGAAATGGACTTTCCCTCAGTTGAGGTGTGCAATAGATTCTGTTTTCTGAAACAAGAAGCGATGCCATTCAAAAAGTCTTTCCTGTGATGAAAAAGTCAGTTACCTGTTTGTGCATCCAGAACTGTACTTAGACATAGAGGATTGATTGACATGCAAATGCAGCATGAGAATTATTTTTTAATCATTGTTTGCCTGATTGTTATTCTTCGATGAAAACTGTTCTTTCAGCTTGTCAAGAGAGAAATGCCATGTTGACATCGCAGCCCTGTGGGTAATTCCCACAGGGCTCAAGGGAGGACTGTGTTTTAGTCATGAAATGCAGAGCCTGTTGGCTGAGATTTTGTCCAGCAGTGCCCTTTCTCCACAGGTAAATGCATGCACTTGGGAGAAGTGTGGATCCTTCCTATGCTGGAGATGATGACTTTGTACTAGGTCATCACAAAGTGGGGCATCAGTGGCATTGACAGTAGCTGCTCACAAGTGCAAGGGGAACCTCTTCCAGATGGTTGCTTGGGCCCTGTGGCTGCATCAGGGCAGCACGAGAGTTTTGGCATCTTCACAGAAGGAGGATTACTGAAACCACTCTGGCCAGGAAAGCTGGGTGTGACGGGAATCTGCCACATCTTACATGAAGTTGTAATTTGTCCCTTTTCTCTGTAATTTAAAGGCACCAGGTTTATGACCTTATGGAATGGCAGGTATTGAATAAAGTAGAGCAATTCCTCCTCTGCAAGCCATTTTAATATGTGCTTTGGATCAATAGAAAGAATGAAACAACTGTCAACACAAATTCTGGGAAGAATGTAGTGGGGAGACAGACACTGTAGATACTAGAGGAATATATTTGTCTCTTGGCTCTCCAGAAGCCAGAAGATGGTGTTGTTCAACTAACATAATAAAAAAAATGGGCTAGCAGGTCCCATTCAGATTACTGAAGATGCCTTTTCTGTGCTGAATCAATGTTTAGGTGAGTGTTGTGAACAGGGAGAAGTCCTCTGGATAGCCATTTGCAACTATTACTGCCAATAACCTCCTGTTCCTGTTCAATTTTCTACTTACAGGTTGTTTGATGTGGAAATGGGTGCTATATATTAATTTTAGCATTAATTTGTATGGGACAGGTTACATGTGAACAGTGAGTAAAATTCTGTTTCCAGGAAATATTAGAAAATTCAGTGTTCATGACATTCTTGTGTATTTAAATACATGGTTACATCAATAGATGCCAAAAAACCCCCGTATTGGATGATCTGTAAAGCTCACTTGATCTCCTTTCCACCACCATTAAAAAGGTAATAGGGAAGAATGGAAGTGTCTCTATTAGCAGTCTTAATTTTAATTAAATGTTGCATCTGTTATATTATTTAATGAAGATCTTTTTGTGCTTAAAGGTTTGCATCTGTATCAGATAGCTCTTTTGCTTGACAAGTACTTTTGCCTCTTAGAGAAATTTTGATTGAAAAAAAAGCCTCCAAGATGAAGGCACCTTTGAGGGGAATGAGATGTGCATGAAAGCCTGGCGAACAGCTGGATCATCTTGTACAGTGCTGGATAGTTTGGTTTTATTGGTTTGGGGTTTTGTTGTGAGGCTTTTTTTTGGGGGGGGGGGAGGGGAGAGTGTTGCTGGTGTTACTTGCTACATGCTGTAGCAAACTGAATTTAGAAAATGGCGAGAGAGTAAGGCATTCAGCAGGCACAAATTGGAGGCAGACAAATTTGGTCAGTATTAAATGGGGTGATAGCAGGGATGGAAGTCTGTGTGATGGTTAAGAGAGATTTTGTATTTTGGAAAGGAGCCTGGAGAGAGGATCTGAGGAAGAAGAGGGGGAAATCTTCTGGGTGAAGGTAAAAGAGCTCACTGATACAGATGCAAACCTTGATGTGGATCGTCAAGCATCTAACTCAGTGATACTCCGTGTCCTCTGGGGCATGGAAGCAAACAGAGGCCGTCCCTTACTTCCATCACATTCCAAATTAGATTGTGCCTGTGGGGAACACGTAATTCAATTATCTCCGAGAACCTCAGCGTCTCCAAGACACTGGAGTGGCTTCACAAGCATCCCTATGACTTCACTGTGCATTCGTTATCCCGGCCCGCTCTCCTGTCACGCCTCCTGCTTTCCAGTTGATAAGAGCCTCTGCCTTTCCATTTGGTCGATTAAATGCTGTAAATTCTGCGATGAGGGGCAAAGCATTAAATTTCTCAGACGCGTCTGTGTGTCTTATCGTGGAGCTGCTTCCATGTTGTTAACAGTATTTGATTCATACTGAAGGAAAATTGATGACCTGAATCCTCCTCACATAAGAGCTTCATTGTTAACATCTCTTGTTCTCAGTCACCCCCTTTTTTTTTATGCCTTCCCATTCAATTTATCAAGCATGCTTTCGGCAATCAAAGGCTAGAAAATCGCTTTCATTCTTCAGGAGGATATTCTGTGTCATTTTATCAAGATGTGGAGCTCCTAATTCCCTGAAGAAAAGCTGAAGAAGAAGGGGCTGTAGCTTAGCACTGTCTCCCAGGTCACATTAACAGCAGATTGCAGCCAAGGTGACAACAGACCATTCCCGATAAAAGAAAGCTCCCTCACGTGCTCAAGGAGCTGTGGGTAAAATAACCTTTCTCATTGCATCAGTGTTCAATGCTGAAATGCACAGAGTCAGCTCTGGCGCACAGTAAACTGCTCGGGGAGGAGGCTTTGAAATGCTTGACTCGAAGCCATAGAAGGATTGTGTGTGGATTTAAAAGAATAAGGAATATCAAGGGAGTTGATAGATGAAAGAAAAAAAGCAATTAAAACTGGTCAGACAGCATCAACCCAAGTTCAAATAACCTCCTGATTTACAGAGAGCAGAATTTCTGATGGATTTTTGTAGCCTGAGTTGGCTGGGTCTATGTGGGCAGTTCATTAGTATGAACTGTATTTTGTTCATGCTTGTAAGATTAATTTAATGCTTTGCTATTGCTTCATACAACCAGTACTGGTCCCCTGTTTATGTAGACCCAATATTGGGACGAGCAGATTTAGGAAAACAGAAGAGTAATTAAGGATGCAGTTAGCTGTGGAATGAACCCACACTTAATTTTAAGTGCGTGCTCAAGAAATGTCTGGAAGACAGGCTTGTTTGATGTTCTTTTTAAAATGAGGCTGAACAGGTGAATAATCCAACTGAAAACAACTTTTTTTGCTGTGTGCTTCTAGTGATGATACATGTGAGTCTCCAGTGTTTTGAGGGATTTGGCATTTACTGTTTGTACAATCTCCGCTCTAGACGAAGAATGGTAGCATGGTTTTCAGCTCTGTTTTGACAACTGAAAGGGCTTGTGATTTTGGAAAGGAGCTTGGTTAGGAAATACAGTGAGACTGATTATTTTGCTGCCTGCCAAACCCTTTAAAGATGGGCTGGTTCACCTAACAGCTCTAAACAAGAGCTGAGAGTTTGGTCCAGGAAACACGACAGTCATTATATAGAACCTGGCGCTGGATATTTCAGATTTACACAAGCAAGATGCACACGATTGCCGATTCTTGGAAAGAGGACTGAAAAAAACCCCATATAAACTTTATGGAAAACATCTGTCAGCTGGTCACCATTTCAATTTCAGTACCACTGGTAGGTCTGCCTGCTGTATGGCAACTGTAGTGCACAATGGGAAAGCATAAGATGGTTAGTGATGCCAACAGTTATGCTAGTAAAAGGGGGTGGTGGGAAGTAAGAAAGAAGAAGGAAGAAAAAAAAATGTACTACTTCCATATCCAATTTAAATACATTCATTTATCCCTTGCTTGACTGCTGTAACCTGACAACTTTCACTCTGTGGAAGCTGTTGTCTTTCTAACCCCAGTAACAGTCGAAATTTGTCTCTTGAATTGTTTCTCTCATCATCGGTCCTTGTCACTGCAGCCCTCTCAGAAAAGCAAGAGAAACCCTTCGTAATGAATTATCAATCACCCTATATGATTCACTCTATTTTTGTCCTGCTCCTTTTTTTTCTCCTCTTTAATGCCCTGGGTAGTTCAGCCCCTAACCAGGAATTTCTCTGACACTAATCACCTCCCATCCATCTAGCCATACCATCTGATAGGTAGTACAGTCAAATAGCTTGAATGTGTACAGCATGAAAACCATTGGGAAATGGTCAAAAATTGCATTTGGTGGTTTGCCAGCTAGGATTTTTTGGTGCAGTCCATTTGAGTTTGCCGTGGTGATTTTGGAACATTTACTTTCCTTCTCATTAGCCAGTTTGGCCTTATACAAAAGTACTACTGAAATTGTTTTGAGACACTAATTGCATGCAAGTTGAGGGGGGACCATAGAAGATCCTGAATAGTCTTCCAGATGCACCTAATATGACAGCAGTCTTACGCTACCAACCTTTTCATTTCTGTGATGCGTTAAATTAAAATAAACAGATGTTGAAATTTTTTCAGTTAGTGCTTTCACCTTGTTTTGTTTTCTGATGGTCATAACAGGTAGCTTATGCTTTCTTCATTAAGGTTTCTTTGTTCTTGTTGGGGTTTTTAGATATTTCTTGCTAATTGTTGGTTAAGTTGCTGTGGAGCTCTGCAGAATATCCTGGGATCCAGGCTTTGATCCAGCCCATGGTGCTGGCTTGCTTTAATACCACCAGATAGCTAATTTATCTTTTACGTACTGTTTTCAAGATATCAGAGATAATTACTCAGAATGCTGGGGAGAGGGGCAGTTTTGGTGTGTACTAGAGAGCACTTAAAATGGCATTGAGAAAAATTCTGCCCCCTTTCTTTTTCCATGTGCAGTATCACCACTATTCCAGGTCTCTTACTTTGAAATCCTCTTGCAAACTTCAAGTCAGAACCCAACCCTTCCCCATTTTCTGTGCATGTTCGCCATGTGTTGTATATACATATGTCTTTTCCTCTGATGTAGGTCATAAAGCCAAACTGTCAGGTATGGTTTGTTATGAAAGAGTCACTTATTGTAGCAATGAATTGTCTTCACTGAATTAATTTTCAGCCCAACGGGGTTTTCAATGAAAGTTTACAGACACTATAGTTCAGGCAGGCAGCCAAGGCAGAAGGGATTTCTGTTTGTATTTCTTTATTTCAGTGCCAAAGGAGGATTAGCTTGCGCTGAAAGGGGTAGAGAGGTGAGCTAGAAATGCTTGACCTGGTCTTTACTAGACATTTGCTCATTATTTTCTTTCGAGCATTCTGCAAGTCCATCTTCACTTGTATGGACAAGAACAGGTTAAAAACCATGTAGACCTGCCACAGCTTTACAAATCTCTTTACTAGCTTTATTAAACCAAGCTAAAAGAAACCCCCTGTATCTTTTTTTTTTTTTCCCTTTTATTCCCCACCCCCCACCCCCATAGGATTTTGGGGGGTGTCTTTCCTGCCCACACGTGTGTAAATGCCTACTCTGTACAGGAGGCACATTTTCATGGTTCTTTAGCTTGCCTTTCCAGCCCCGGCTTGTCAGTACCCCCAACTCTTCAATGTGTTCAGAGCTTTGTTGGGTTGCTTGTGACTGTGTTTGGGTGAGTGCTGCAAATTTTCTGTAACATATCTGGTAATTTACTTGAATGTAGCACAAGCTGGAAGATGGGAACAAGCCTTTGATCTCTGACATTGTGATATCAGCAGGGGAGAAAATAAAAAACACTTCAGAGTCAAGATGTGTTAAATTAGTTGGAAAGTAAATTGACTGAGAGTTGGCAACAAATACATGCTATAAAAATCGCTAACCCTTTGAGTAAAGTATGGGTATTTTCCAGCAGTGGAAAGTAGTTTGCCCTAAAGCTTTTGTCTAAGAAAACTGGCTAGTAGTAGCAAGAGCAAAGGCTTAACATTTCTGTTCTATATCCAAGAACTTCTTTGAGGGTACCACAGCATTATCTTAAGAAAACGAAAGTTGTTAATATGGCAAGAAGCTCTTCACGTCTTATTTGGAATACTTAACTATTTATTTAAGGCTGCATTTCCTATTAATAGCCTGTCAGGCTTCCGTTTGTGTCAAAAACTCTCTGTGCCCCTCTTTCTGTAAGTCAGTTTTGTTTCCTAATTCCCTTCCCTGACCTGCATAGTAAATGTAATGTAGTTCATTTAACAACCAAAATACTACAGGCTGTCAACACTGTCAAATGGACTAGCACAGTAAGGTTTTGAAATCTCCACAGTATTTTGATGATAATATATGAAGTATAATCAACAAGCTACACTGGTCCAAAAAAATAAACCACCCCCCAAACCCAACAAAAACCTGAAATGTTTCCATCACTCACCTGTCAGTGAGCTGGGAATCCCCCTGCTTCATACGCTGGAGGAAAGTGGCCATTACTGATATATTACATGGCCTGTAATGTAAGTTAGTAAGTTAATTTCTCTATCCAGTGGCTTTTGTTGAAGATTCTGAAATAGCTATTTAACAAGTGTGCATTTAAAACCTTTCGAATCACTTCCTAGAAGCCTCCCTAGAATCCCTTTCCAGAAGTCAGCTCTCTGGGCAGAGATGGCACGTGGTCTAAATAACTTGTGTGCAGATTTGTTCTGCACAAAATCTGACAGTGTCTTTTTAGGAGCAGTGGTAGAATGGGTAAATCCTGAATGCATTGCGACAAGGAAATGTGGAACAAAATGGTATCGTTTAAATTTAGGCCAGGAAGCCAGTGCACATCAGGAAGAAGCTCTGAATTAAGGCAGATGCACTGGGCACAGAGGAGAGCAGCCAGGGATGGGAGGCAGAAGGAAGATCAGGAGTTAAACCACTGAATCAAGTTGTTGCCCCACAGAAGAGTAAGTAGGAATGGCCATTCTTTGCAAGCGTACGTGTGGTAGCAGTTTGTATGCATGGTTGCTCCTCAATCTGCACGTGTTTATGTTTTTTTTCCAAGGATTCCTCTCTTTTTAGTAAGATCCAACTCAATTATTGAACTATGGACTTCCTTCCTTAAAAGCCCACATGCCTAGATTTCCCAGTAGTCTGACTGGAACACAAATACCTGAGTAATTTAAACAGGCAGCCATTTTCAGCATAATTACTGTGGTTGTTAATGATAAATAACAGGCTCAGCTAGCAAACCCCGAGAATATCTAATTTGTTTGCCTGCCTGCAATGGATTGTCTTCTGTACAGAATACAGATGATCCTGCTATTACAAGTCATAAAAAGGAAATTATTTCAATTCATCCACCCTAGTCCTGAAACCACTTGCAAGCTATTTGCAGGATCAGGGCCATCATTTGCTTCTGAGGGCAACTGGTCTTTACCAGCGTTAATAATATCCTAGTCATGCAGAGAAGAGAAAAACTCTGGAGCAGCTTTCTGAAGTTTCCAGTGACAGTGATTTTGTTTTCACATTTAGCAAACTGACCGTTTTTTCTCCTTAATCTCTAGCTGATGAAGGCATGTAATATTTGACCATTTTGATTTCTAAAAGAATATTTTTACACCAGCTGTTTAAAAAAGACTTTTATTTGAGAGAGAGATTTGTGCTCAAAAATGTCGGGAAAATGTCCCTTCTTTTTATGTAGGTCTTTTTCCTTAAATCAATGTCATGCTTTTAAGGGGATTAATGCATGATATTTAAGCATCCATGTTTGGCAGTACTACTCAGTCAGCATAGGTTCTCCATAAGGAAAACATGATTCAGGTGAATCTTGTTTTGTTTTCAGCTATTTCATTAAAAATCGTATGTCAGAATGCTGAAATAATGATTCGCTATCTGTACACTTTATAATCTCAAACACTTCCTCCCTTTCCCTGTATTTCTTAGCTGTAATATATAACATGGTGAAGAAAGGAAGAATTATTCTTACAATGAAGAAATAGCCCAGCAAAAATAGTATGATAAAGAAAACATCACCACCTTACTGTTAATTTGGAGTTCGGGCATGCATCTTTTCCCACTTACAAATTCCATATTTGTGGTTGATTTCTATGGTTTGCTACCCACAAAAAATATGCAGAATTGAGTAGTGGGAAATGCATTTATATAAAGCTTTCTTTTTAAATACAAAACTATAGATTTTAATGCAGAGTTTGTTTTCTTATTAAACCCTCCTTTAAGGTATGGCAGACATTGGAAAAAATAAAAATACTAATTTTCACAGATAATTAATCTGAATTTCTTTATCACATCATAGTACTAATCTTAGTAAGAATATGCTTTTATGTGTTTGAGACCAATGCTTCGAATATCTTTGCAATTTCCCTTTGTTTTTATTAAACTCTGTTAACTTTGAAGCACACAAATCCTTTTTCCTTTTTTTTCCTTTTTTTTTTTTATTTTCTGTTTGAGATTATGCATCTGAACAATTGGTCAAGAAATGTAATAAAATACTTTGCCTTGCTTTATATCCTTGACACTGTTACAGTTTATGTTATCATTGCTCCTACAAACTTGCATTGGCATTACACAACTTTGGTTCTAGATGAAGAGTTTGCAAAGGGAGAGAGGAATTTGGTTACAACTGCATTTTTTAAGTATATCAGCCAAAAAAAAAGAGATAGAATTCAGTTGACCATTATTATTTTTATTTTTCAGGGAAGGACGTTTCTTTTCTTTGATCTTTGAAAGCTTGTCTCCCAGTAGATACTCTCGGCTGCCTTCTGGGGAGCATGGAGTTGTAAACCTTTTGTCTGCCTAGAGACATCCTAAAAAAACCCCATAAAGCAAAAAAACAGCAAAAATATAATATAGCTTAGCATGCAAAAGCTGTGCATTCATGTTAAACCTGCATACATCACAGAAAACGTGCCTTTCAGGAAATTTAACCTAAAAATTTTTAGACAGTTAAATTGCAAGTATTTGTTGATACCACATTTGATATACTGCCCATGCCAGCAGCCTCTTGTTTTAGTGAAAACAGTCTTTATTTTGAAACGTGGTGATGGTATTAATTCATATTTATTAGGAAACTGCTGCATCTTGTTAGTTAGAGCTGCTGAACACTGAGGAACATCAGGGTGGACTTGTCAATAGAGTTGGTAGTCCCACTCTGAGTAATTCAAATTATCAATACAGTGCAAGAGATCAGTGTGCAGATGCCTTTGTGGAGAGTTATATTTTGTTAAATACATCTGATTTGTTTTGTATTATTTGACTAAACTCTCATTGGCAGAGAATTATGTATTTAAATTCACCTTGCAGTTTCAGCCTGATCTCTTTCTGCTGCTTGTTGCTCTGCTTGCAGCTTCCAGGCTTCTCCTCACCATCAAAGATGTCTTAAGTCAAGAATACCAATAATCTGATGTCTGTTGTGGTTGCAAAGCTTTATAGATAATTACACCGTTATTAATTCTAGATCCTTGTTGGGTTTTTTGCCACCTGAAGAACATGATACTCTCCACTTCCTTTGGTGAAAATGATGCCACAGTCTCCATTTTCACGTCATTTATATATTACTGGCCATGGACTCATTTTTAATAGTTCACAGAGTAAATCCATGTCCTATGTCTTTTGGATGAAGCTGCTTTTGGTCGTAGCCAAGCAAGCTGCTGTTACGAGCTGCCAGAACTTGGACTACTTTTGTTGGACGTGTTTTGTAATGGCATAAGAGTTTTGGCACGCTATGTTGTAGAGGCTGATTTCAGTCAGTGCTGTCTAAACACACTAGATTTCCCATCAATTACACTGCTAAATCTTTGACAGACTCTGCCAATCTTTGGGTAAATGCTTCCCAATTCTTCATTTTGACAGCCGAAGGAGGAGAGGGAAATGAGAACTGCTTTGCACAGAGTGTCCAATATGGGGAACATGTCAAAGTTTTCTTAGCTGACTTTTTCTGCAGTTAAGAAATGTATGGTAGGTTTTGGTTGTGGTACAGTCTCTTCATATGCTTTGCATCAGAAGTGTCCTAGTATTGTGTTTGATTCTAATTTGACTTACTACATCTGTTCCTTTTTTTTATTTTTTTAATTTATTTACTTTTAAATGGATGGTGTATTGGGGCTTATTTTCACTTTCTTACCAGAGAGGTATTTTTTTGATTTAATGAAAATGAAGACAAATGTCAGTATATGTAGCACTAAGGATTTCCTTGCCTTAAATCTTAGAGGTAGTATATTTCTGTCCAAGGCATCTTTGAAGCAGTGCTTCAATGATACAGTGCAGGAAGCTTCCAGCTTCATGTCCTTGACTGTCTGCTTGATTCTTTCCTGCTTAGAAAATCAACTGGGTGCTCTGTGGAAGTGAGCATTTACATGTACATGACTTGCCTCGTTGCCTGCGCCTTAAACCAAACATTTTCCTAAATTATTGGACCCTGTGTGCGTGTGCTGTGCAATTTCACCCACGCCTGTACAATGTACACAGCCAAGATTGCTGGACATCCAGTAGCTTCAGCTGGGCTACCAGATATCCAGACATCCCTGCATCCAACATTTTAGATGTACAGGCAGTCCTCAGTCATCCACACAAAATTTCTAGGAAATTTCTGCAAAGAGCGAGTCTTATAATGTGTTATTACCCTATTTTCAGTCATACTCAGAATCCTCTCTGATTTCATTCATTGTATGACATCTTCTTGAATATGTTATACTTGTACATTAGATGTGTGTGTATGTATATTATAGGTGTGTGTATTTTTATAAGTGTATTTTGAAAAAAATGTGTGCATTTACATACGCCTGTAGGTTAAGTAAAGATGTGCTTGAAACTAGGAGCTTAGTATTAGCATATCCCTGTACATATTGCTCTCTATGAATACGTACAGAATTAAATTCACATTAGGAACTTGATTTTATACAGATGTGATTAACATCTGAACATAGTGGTTGAAGCCTTGTCACTATTAAAATCATTAGCTGTCTACCTATAGGTACTCGGGAATGGTATTTCAATAAGCATAGGTAAGTCATTCAAGGAAACAGGAAAAATAATTAGGGAAAATAAACCTGATTTATTTTATCAAGGCTATTCTTTATTAGTCCTTAAAATAAACATTATTATTTTCACTTGCTCACTGCAGAGTTAAGTGACTACTGAAGAGAGGAGTCAGAACTCATTTAACATACTAGTTCATTGCAGCTTTCAGTGCTGCAGTTACTTGCTTTTATGTGAACACAACAGTTAAATGTAGGTAAATTAATGGAGCTGAAGTTGTTTTGAAATGGTTATGTCAAGTGGAAAGAGATGGTTTCTTTTTTGGACTTGCCTGAACAGCAGTTTTTCTCTTCATGGATGGAAACCTAGACCCAGGTCTAACAAAGTGTGGCTTAACACAGGCTTGTGGTTCTGGCCATTCCTTTGCATTTTGCAGCTCCCTGTGCTGTAGAGACCCGGCTGCAAAAAGCACACTGCTAAATTGCCAGCTTGTGCAAAATGAAAGGATAAGACAGTCTTCATGCCTCTGTCCTCACTATTTATGTCAGCCTTTGAGACCCCCTCACTGTCATTTTGCTAAACCGTCCCCTTTTGAGGGTGGCTGAGAGGCCAGGACGGGCAGCCTGCTCAAGTCCCTGCGCGGCTGTGGGGTCATCTCTCCGGGACATGCCATCAGGACTTCTGATCCCTTTGTAGCTCTTGGAAATTTGGGCTAAAACTTGAGAGCATGTTCCCTCCTGTAAATTGATAAGATGTTATTACTTTGTTTTCAACAGCTGAGTGGCTTTAAGATTCTTTTTTGGCAGGGATTTTCAGCATCTCCCCCTCCTGCCCATCCTTTATTTTTAAAGAAATGTTTTCTTTGGGTTTACTTCAGGTTAAGGAATTTATATTGTGTGTGACAGTCTCTTACAGCGAGGGAATTCTGTTTTAATCCCTTAACTATCATTGAACAGGGAGGGAGCTTGTTCTTTCAAGTTGATGCAGGGAAGCATTAGTGATGATAAAAGGATATATTGTTTAAAAACAGCTGAGAAAAGATGCAGTCTGTATTGCTCTTTCCACCTTTCCTTATCCATGATGGGCTTAGGAGGAGCCCTCACTCCCTCTTTGGTCATGGAGGTCTTAATTGCGGCTGCCCTGTGAGGGGCAAGGAAAAAGAGAGAGAAAAGAGAGGAGAGCTGCTAGCATCCTTTTTGGAGCTTGGTTAATGGCTCAATCGAAGGGCAGAATCCTGTGATGTATAAAGAGGTTAATTAATGATCTGCACACACAGAGCTGCAGCACTAAAATAGGATTTTCTGCTCTTGATTGTCCACAGTCTTTTTTTTTTTTTTTTTGTAATTATAAGAAGGATGGCACTTCTCACTCGCTTCCTGCAAGCTTCGATCATGCTATTAATACAGCTTCCTAAAGTGTATGTGAAAGCAGCCAGTCAGTAATTTAGCAACACAGACGCACACTTGTGACAGTATTGAGCAACACCACAAGCGTGATTTGTAAAGGGCTAGAGGATAAACATGAACATGCAGCGTGTTTTCAAATCTAAGCCTCCAGTCTTTGAATCAGACTTATGTTAGCAGATGCTGGTCATCTTTGGATAAGTTTTGGCAAGAGAGGTTTTCACATATATGACTGAAGGCTGGGGCCCAGTTCAGTGTTTCATCTATGTGGGGATACCGAAGGAAAGTGGTTTTTAATGTGATGTGAAAATGGATTAAAGTACTTTAAAGGGCTATTACAGTTACCTCTTGCCATCTAGAACCAAGCCAATGATGGCCAGAAATGCCAGGTTCTCATGCCCTGTTTGTTGCTGACTGGTAGAGGAATAAAAGATTAAATGGACATTACAATCCATCTGGAAAGGATTTCTCACCCAGCATGGACTGCAGTCGACCAGGAATTTTATTAATTCAATTAATAAAATCTTTTCTCTCTTCTTGCTGAAAAAAAAAAAAGATTGGATAAGGTGGCTGAAAACTAAGGTGTGAGTGATGGGATTAGAGAGGTTCCTACAATTTTTCAGTCATTTGCTTTGAATTAAACAGCATTCAAGCTTTCTTTTGGGCCACTAGTGCTTCCCCGCCACCC
>VXBL01003320.1:94949-184459 GCA_013400195.1 Aramus guarauna
CCCCCCAGCCCCCCTTAGTTTCAGGCTATAGTTGTAGCCTTCTTTTTCTAATCAGACCTGGCCTGTGCCCCTAATTTGGACTATGTAGAGGCCACTTTTTGTAGATTCTATTACTGCCAGTATGTTTGGGTGTTTGCCTCCATGTGCCCTTGTCAGCTGCTTCCTCAGAATTTGAGTCCTGCTCCTCCCAGGGTCCAGTCTGCCTTTCCTGCCTGCTGAACACCCATGGCTTGGACCTGGCTGGCTGTAGTCGCACGAATCTTACCAGCAGAATAAGACCTACATACTGTTTTTTTCTAAGCACTCAAAGATTTGTGCTTTCCTTTTATTTTGAACTAGCGCCTTATCAGCAGGCACACACCGAACTTTCTGGGAGTTGCATTAAGAAGTAGGGTTTAGGTGAAAGCTTTATTCGTTCCATCTGTAATTAAGTGATTTGTTCCAAACTCATAAATCTCTCCTCCCTCTTTCTTTTGCCACTGACTAGCTCATCCTTTCAGCTTCATGTCAGGAACTTCACTCTCTACTCCTCTTCTAGATCAGGTTTCCTTCATTGCCTCCTTTCCTCTACACCTTGTGGGTTTTTTTTTGTTATAGGTTTGATTTTATTTACTTAAAAAAACCCCAAAAAACACTCCTTGTGTTCCTCCTAGCAGCCTCCATTTTCACGGTCTTTTTGCAAAGAAACTGGGTTGTCTTTGTCTCTTTGCTGAGCATCCTCCTGTCAAGTCAAAGCTCCTGATTTTTGTTTGGCTCCTGACCCTAGCACGATTTTGGCTCTGCTAGTTGTTTGTGGGTACATTAGCTGGTTCTTCCTTCTTCTGGCAGTTCCTTTCCTTTATACATCTCACATGTCCCCCATCAATCACGCTGTGCCAGCCTCAGAGGCTGGCAGGAGAAGTTGGCACCTCCCGCTTCCCCCCTCCTCCCGGGGATCCCACTTTCGGACCATTCCTTTGTCCTTGCCGGAAGGACTTGCAGCTTCTTTTTGTGCACTTTGTGCTCTGCAGAGCTGGCCCACTCCTTCACACACCTCATTCTACCCTTGGTGCATCGTCCTCTCCAGCAGCCGAGATGTTCCCCATGAGTGGCATTGATCTGTGCTTAGGTCTTCAACCTCTCTACTTCTCAGCATCTTTCACTTTTTATTGCGTGACTGTTATTTCCTGCTCTAGTTCTCCATTAAATCTCTCCTAGGCCCTCACTTCTTAGGAATGTTATTCTGATTTAGATATGGTTGGAAAAAATACATTTAAGCTTCAGGAGAAACTTGGACCCCCTCAAAAGAGAAGAATTCCATTATAAGAAGAAGAGGTGTTAGTGGGAGAGGGTGGTAGTGCTGGTGAGAGCGGGAAGGTTAAAATGACTTTTGAAATATCAGCCAGCTCTCCAAGATCAGGCACAGTGGTGACACTCCTGAAGATCTCTGTTGCTGTTTTGATCATCAAAAATATTTAACTCTCACTCTATCTGCCTAGGATTGTGGAAGAGCTCCATCCATTGAAGGGTCCTGGCATTGTCCGTGCCTTCCCATATCCCACCCCTTCTGCAGTCCTTAGCCAAGCATGAGTTATGCTTAGCCATATTATCCAAACAGGGCTGAGGCTCAGGTAAGCTCTCATGACTTTGTATGCTATTTTTGTACATTGCTGTTCTGAGATGAGAGAAGGAAAAAGGGTTAGGCTCATATAGGCATGCAGAGACATACATATATATATATACATATATATATATATGCACATTTATATATATATATAGTGTCTCAATTCTTAGGAAGAGCTCTTAGGATCCTTGGAGATATGCCACAAGCCTACCATCTCATAAGCCCATGTTAATGTGCTCTTATTGTCCTGTTATCCATGAATCACTGTAGTAAGCAGTCCAGGTTTGTTCGTTTTTTACTTGGTCAGGGCCTGCACCCTGTGTGCGACATCCTTGACTCTTAAGCAGCCTGCCGGTGCTATCTGTAGCTAATTAGAAATCTGCTCTTACAGTCAGGTTTTCCTTTCAGAATGTTAATTAATTTTCTGAACCTCTGTTATTTAGAGGAATGGGACCACAGTGGAAAGATAAGCACAATCTGGCTTCTTTTCTGGCTCTGTTACACTTCTGGATTCCCATCCTCCTGCCTGCTGATAAGCCCTGCGATAGCGGGGTTGGGGATGTGAGGCAGCCCTGGGAGAAAGCGCTCCTGCCTTTCCCCTCTCCATTTGATATTCTGTGTGTGTGTGTCCCCAGCCTTTATTTTGCATTCTCTTGCAATATCTAATTGATTCTTTATGAGGCCTCTCTGCTCCACTTCTTTCTGTGTAAAAATGTCAGTGCTGTTCGGCATCGTTGCTCTGTGGCACGAGTCCTTGGGGTCAGGAGACTGGCTCTGGGTTCATGTCCTTTGTCTCTCTCAGTGCCCGAACTCCCCCAGGGCAGCCTGTGACCCCTTCTGCCCACGCAGCCAGGCTGCTCTGTGGCATTTTGGAGTGCGCACTTAGAACCGTGAGTTGGAGAAGGAAATGCCCGTAGCCTCAGTAAATTCTGCAGCATGTCATGTTGTTTCTCTCCTTCCACCTGCAAAACAGAGATAACTACTCTTAACCCATCTGTATCAGAACAGTGTTGAGAGATTTAATTAGCTGCTGTCCACAGGGCTTTGAAGGTGTAAGGTATATCTGAAATATTTTTAAAGGTATTACGAAGATTAGCCTTGCTGAGTTTTGCTCTCTTTCCTGTACAATTACCATGCAGAGGTACGCAGTATGTGTGCAGATATGAAACAGTTAAGAGTTCTTGTTTGTCTTTAGAAAAGACATCCCATTAAAACAAAACAACACATCAAAGTGAATTAAGTCCTTTTGAAATAATCTTTCTTACTGTATGTGGTTTAGGACCAGCTGAACCTTCTGAAAAGCCAAAGCAAGGAGCGAGAGAGGGAGAGGGGGTGAGAGAAAGACACTTATTTATGTGAAGTCTGTCCCTCTGTTCGACTTTGTACAGCCAGAAACTGAAAGAAAGGCTTCCCTAGTGTGTCCAAGTTTCTGGTGAATGGCTCCTTTGGGTGCGGAAGTGAGCGCCACGGATCCTTTCAGCCGAAAGGAACAGTTAATGAGTGTTTCTCTGTTCTGCGCTGCTGGAATGAGACACATCCCTCTTTCTAGGTCACTAAGTTAATCAAGTCAAGGATTTCTGTCCATTGTCCTTCTTATCAGTCACAGCTGCATTTGCATTAGGAAGCTTTCTGTTTCTTTAAGCCTCATTCATGTACTGATTAAATCCCTTTCCAAGTCTGCAGAAGCAAATGTCTAATGTATTATATAGCCATCTCCCGACCCAAGTAAAAACAACATACAGTAGAATATGTTTAAAAGCAGATGAAAGGAAAAAAATCATTGCTTTGATTTATGTGATCCTTGGTGATAAAACATAGTGGCAAAATGGGTGGAAGCTTGTTTCTAATGTGTGATTTTAAACTTAGCATCAATATTAGTGTGTACCCGAACAAACAATCTAAGGTGAGAAGTGAAATTGCTCTTCTTGAATGTTTGAATAAACATTGCTGTAGCATCTCATAATAAACAGCAGTAGCCGTTGCAAAATATTAGATAATAAATTGGTCCTGGCAGCATATTTGCAATTCGCAAGGATGACTGAAGGATAAACTTGAGACAAAAATGCAAAACTGACTACCATTGTAATGAAACAGTTGTAGTGCTCTCTTTAAAAAGGTAACAGCATGCCTATGGTTATGCTTAGGTTGCCCCACTGATTCATAGTCTTGGTATTTGGAGGTATAAGCTAAAATGTCCATCCTATTGATTATGAGTACAGTTTTGGACAAAGTAATAAAGATTTCCTTGTCCTCTTTTGACTGCTGCAGCCCACCCACATCCCAAAGGTGGCACCTCATTGCTGTTTGGTTTTTTTTCCTCTGGATCTCCTGAGTCACTGGGAGATGTCAACCTTAATCTTCTGCCAGTACAATTCTTTTAACAGTGTAGGAAAAATGTCCTTGGTCATCTTTTTACCTTTCCTGTGGCCACTTGTCTGTTTTCTAACCCTTCTTTGACAATGTTGGGAAATACCTTGTCAGGAACAACACAGACTTTTTTTCTTTGTAGTAGCATCATCTAGGGTTCCCTGCTCAACAACTGTGCTTTTACCCTTCCTCATAGATTTTCCTGCAGGTTCCGTTACGGAGGGCCTCTCTTAAACAGTGAGCAATGGCGTGAAGCTTGGACTTTTCCATCCCTCCCTCAGCCTGGTGAACATCTACAGCTTCAGGTCCTTTGCAGCATAGGAAGGAGTTTCTTTTGCTCCCATTTTCTTTCAGTGCTCTCAGACAAATATTCAGTTCCCCTCAGCCCTGCAGAAGTGCTGAGTCCTGATTACAGGACAAAAAGCAGCCAAATGAAGGTCAGCAATGCCAACAGGCAGCAACGGGAGCAGGGTAAAGCTCAGAAGTGGCTATCGCAATATCAAGACAAGCAAGGTCTGGATGGCAATGGTTGTCCCGGTGGCTGCTGGATGCCCTGGTTCTTCTGCAGCTGTGGAGTGCAGGGTCTTCTTGTGGAAGAGAAAATCACCCCATAAAACTTCTTGTTTCAAAATGGGGGTGGTATTAGGAGTGCTAAACGCACAGTGGTATACAAACTGCTCATCTTAAAAGGCATTACAATGCAGTTGGACCAACCCGAAATCTCTTTCCCTTCTCATGAGACTGCTTCTTGCAAAAGGCTTGGGTTGTCTGTTACTGAGTAGTTCCTCCTAGGCTGTGGTGCAATCAACGTCTACTGTGCACTTGGTTTTGTATTTTAATGTCCACAAATCTACTCAGCCAATCCTCTGAAATGCTGCAAATGTCTAGAATTAGGGACCAAGGAATGGCTTTGGCTGCCCAGTGAGGTACTGAAGATCAGCAGCTCTGCAGTAACTCTCAAAAATGTATATACATGTATTCTGAGGAACCATATAGTAATCTCAGGTCAGTTTGAGGTAGCTTGTAAGCTGGTGAAAGAGGGCTGCATTACATGGCATTCACTGAGAGCATGCTCAGCAGCTGGAGAGCAACTATATATTAAGTTAAAAGATGTGAAGAAAAAGCAGAAACTCTTGGAGTTACCTGAAGTCCAGTTATTCTGTGCTGCAGGAACTTCTGCCATTGTGCTGATGATGTAAAACAATTCTGAATCAATGCAAGATCAAACATTTGTAAATTCTCCAGAAAATTGATTTTTCCTTGAAAGAAATGATTCTGTTTAATCAGAATATTTTGCTTTTCAAAGCTACATAATCAATTTTAATGAGAACACATAAAATATATTTTAAACTGGAAAGCTTTTTCCTAAATGACAATGTGAATCAACGTGTTCCCACACAACATTTTGATTCGATAATTCATCATTTTCCAAGGGAAAACAGTCCCACAAAAATATTTGGCTGTGACAACTATTCGGATTCAACTGCATTGGTATGAAATGACACGGTGGTTGTTCCTGTGGATGCGTGCGAGTGTATGAAGAAACGTGGAGACTGGAGCGGTGCAGCATTTGGAGGTGATAGCTCTGCATTTATCAGGGATCAGTGCTAGCTCCATGGGATCTTTATTGACTGACACCTGCTAAGGATCTGGCTCACTAAATATGCAAGATAAAACTATCTCAAACCTCCAGCGTACTTAGAAGCCGATGACAGACGACCTACAGATTATTTGAGTGGTTTAATTATTCTTATCATTTGTCCACGTTCGCCTGTGGTTTCTAGAACTGCACTTTGATTAAAATTCTTGGATTAAACAGATGAGTTGACAAGACAAATGTTCCTCACAGCCCTCTGAAGCGTGGTACAAAATTATGAACCTTTTCCTGCTTCAGTTTTCATTCCTGCTTTCTCTGCCACCCACAGCCGAGTAGATTTAGGATGAATCAATAGGAACCTAAACATCTTTTGGAGCAGTATCTCTTATGCAAGAAAGCATAGCAGCTATAACTGAAAGAGGAAGAGAACGTAGTTTCTTAGTGGCTTTTGCAGAAGACCCTTGTAATTTTTTAATTGGTGAAAGAGGTATAGACTTTCTAGCTCCCTGTTTAACATCAACAGCAAAAAAACAAAAAATAATCAAGAAGAAGCCTTGACAAATACAAGCACTCAATCTCTACGTTGTTGATGAACAAAGGCTGTATCTGAACAAAGATGTCCGATTCCCTTTGCATTGCTGTAATCAGGATTTGCCTGAAATGGAGGGCAATACGGGAAAAGGCAGGCAGCGTGAGAGAGGATTTGGAGTGGATCAGGAGGGAAACTCCAGCTTTGTGCCCTTGTAATTATGCTGTGAAGTAATGCGGAGGGGTAGTCTTAAGAGCAGATGTTTAAGGGTATATTGGCACCAGAGGAATCAAAGGCTGAATGGGATTTTCCTGACATGAGGAGAAAGCCTTTGAAAACAACACTGGACGCCAGTCTGCAGGCTGGTCTGCATTGGATCGTTTTGCCAACGCAGTTGGTTAACAGCATAGAAAGAAGTTGTGCCATGCCACTAGGACTCATAAATTGAGCACAGATCTATTAGCAAATAATTTATTTTGCCAAAGGAGCCACTTTTGCAGAGAGGATGACGAAAGCTCTTCCAGCAAAAGCCATCTCTTATCAGCCTGATTTTACTTCACGATGTTGTTGAGTTGTTTTAGTTTTGATATGGCTCCACCAAAAAGAGGTTTTTATGAAGCAAGCATTATTTATATTAAACGCAGATAGTAAACCAGATGCGTCATTATTTGTGATGATTTTAACAGAGATAGTTAAAGCGCTTTTCTGACTTTGCTCCCTGTGCAGACCTTGGGCAGAGGCTGGTTCTTCCAGGCAAGGTCCTCTCCCTCAGACGGTGCAAGGGTCCTTGATGCTTCCCTGATTTCAGAGCATCACTTGAGCATCAAGGCTATTGTAGAGTCTGCAGGCTATACTGTGAACTCATCAGGTCAGGGGTTGTGTTTCAAAACCAGGGAGGACTTTGGTCCCCCAGTTAGGATCTCTCATTGAACTGATGTAGTAAAAATAATCGTCCTTGTTGGAAACGGTTAGGTAATGAGAAATATGGTCAGACTTGATTGGTGTACAGCTATAATAAAGTAACAGTGATGTCAGACCACCAGTGCTGCTGAGCAAATGTGCCATATGGCCCATTATTTACTTTTTCCTCCTAAAATTTAAAGGTGAAGGTCCACCAAACAGGAGCAAAGAGCTTTCATTTTGCTGTGAGTGCTTGTCTGCTATTTCACTTGACGTAACAAGTTCCAGGTGAACAGGCAAAATGACTTTCACTCCCATGGGTTTTTTAGATGCAACCAGGTTTTAACACTTACATCATCACAAGAAAGCACTGACCGTTTATCACATCCAAGAGTGTCCCCTTTAAAAGGGAATAAAAACCTAAAGCAGCCCATGACCTAGTTTCTTAGCACTGGGTATCCTGGTGCTCCTTAGCACAAAGGTAATTGCAGGGGCAAAACCATTGTGGTGATGTAAGTGCAGTGTTCTTGTGCTGGGGGACTGTAATAACTGCCAAAATCGATAGTGCTATTCCAGTGTACAAACAGAGCCTTGCCAGGGTGAATTTCTTTCCTTGGAAACAAAGTAGGCATGGATTTACTCACCTAGTTGGTAGTCCTCTTAATTTTACTCATGTGAGTAACTGTTCTTGACAAGGTGTAATAGAGTCTGCACTTGTGTTCTGGAGAAATTTATTATGCTTTTTCTGTAGAGCTATCTGCCTTTTAAATTTTTTTCCTCCCCCTCCTGTTTCCAGTGGAAAATGCCTTGTTTGCCACAGGTCATCCCATATCACTGCAGCTCACCAGGGAAATGGCCATAATTCAACTACTTGGGTATGGACGTCGGGCTTGTCTCTCCCGGTTGTTTCGTGGTATGACTGATGTTACTTTGCTTTGTTTGAAGATAGTTGTTAAAAGGACAGGATGAGTAAAGTTGCAATTGCATGAGATGTAAATGTACCTTGGCTCTTTAGGCCTTAATACCATTCCAGGAGTGGTGTGGGAGTTCTTCAAAGTAGAGCAAAAGGGGAGGAAGGAGGAGCGGAGAAGGCAGGAGAGAGAAAGGTCAAGACTCCAGTAGCTGCCCCTGGCAGCTTTTGGCAGCCTCATCAAAAGCGAAGGACTGAACAGATCTTGAAAATACTATCCCTAGATGGTAGAAGATGCTGAAAGTTGCTGGAGCAACAGCAGGATGTTTGCTTCATTGTTGTCATTTCCATTTCATTTTTGCTGATGAAGACCTCTGTTGTCTCCTACACACATGGGAGTTACTCATGTGCTGTAGTAGAGCCATGCGGGTCTCTGAACTGTCTTTCCAAAGCCTTTACTGGCACTAAATTGTCTTTGCAAATATATATATGTTCAAGAAGAGAAAGGGATGAGGATGGATGTGATTTGTTAGAGACACCAAGGACAAAGTCTCAAGATGTTACTCTCTGTATCACAGAGTTGAGACCAGATCTCACTGAAGTTAATGCAAGTTTGTCATCTGATGCTCAAAGAGGAGAGAGCGCCAGGTTTTTGCTTCGATAGGCACATAAGGTCCTGTAAAGGATAGTACCATGGTTGTGTATCCATGCTCCAGCTGAATTACAGATGGCCTGCATAAGCCCCACTCCACCAAGCTCTGTGTACCAGGTGAGACAGACACACAAAGGCTGCAGACTTGTGGGTGCTTGAGTGGAAGGGGAAGGAAGAAAAATAGTAACATTCTGAGGTGAAAATGGTGGCCCTGCAGCGTTTTAGCCTACTTTTTTTTCACTTCCATCCCTAGCATCGTTTGGAGGTAACTAAAGTTGTGGGTTTAAATTTGTGTAATTTACTCCTTCTTGGAGACACGTGTTGGTGTTTTAATGTGCCTTATGCAGTTTTATTGTAAGTCAATTAGGAGCAGGTAGAAACTAAACTGATTCTGTCATTCTTAAATGGGCGTCTGTATCAGCTTAACTAAATTAGTTTAATTAAATCAAACACTACTGCATTCCTCAAACAGTCTCCCCAAAAGATGCCTGTGTCTGTGCATATGTGTACGCAGAAGATGCACGTGTCCTGAATGTGTGTGCCACCACATGCAAGCAAGCAACTTTCTAAATATCAACCTGCATATCTGTCTGGGCATTTATAGGTTGCCAATTACTCCAATATTGTATCTAATAGAGAGATGTAAATCCCTCTATAAATTCAGCTCACTGCTTTGGCGGCTTTGCTGACAGACTAGTAAACAATTTCTATGCAGAGTGCGATTTTCTAGTTTAGGAATGGAGCCACTTAGATTAGAACTCAGCGTTTTAGTGAGAAATGTCTAAAACGTTTACATAACCTATTTACATATGAATACAAACATTACGGGCTTTATATTAACAGCCCTTGTTGTTGCTCATTACTATGCATAGAAAAAGACATCAGCATTTCTAGTAGCATCTACAAAATTATAAATATGTGATAGAGTAATTACTGATTTGGAAATCCAAATTATATTAAAATGATTGTAGCATCTGTGTCTCCAAAAACCTCTCCATTTGTCAATTCTAATCTTTTATTGCTTAGGCGATAAACATGAGTCTGATGTCTGTTTATACAGTTCTTTTTGAATTCCACCCCACCCCCACCCACCCCTCCCCCCCGAAATTTGAAAAGGTGGAGGAAGGAGAGGTTTGATATCAAGGCATCTGAAATTGGTCCACTGGTCCACAGCTATTTCTCTCCTCTTTTTCTTTACCCTACACCCTCAAAAATATGAGAATTGATGGTAGCTCTTGCACATTTATCTGAAGCAACCAGGAGTTGCCAGGAAGATCATGCTGGAGCTGATGAGATTTTGCCCTAGTGGTAAAAACTGCCAAGGAAGTTCCTTCCAAGAAACACAGGGATAGTTTCAGGGCTGATCCTTTACTCTTTTGACTGCAGACTGGCTTGAGTCAAATAGTTGTGAAGCTCCAGTAAGCCAAGAAAGCATTTGGTGTGCTCCATGGCATGACTGAAACTCAAGCCTTACTAGTGACTGCCATGCAAAGCAGCAACCAGCGACAGATTCTGACGCCCTTCATCGCAATGGTGCTTTACTTCCAGAGGAGACCTCGTAGATCTCAGCAGGTTTGGGCAGCAGATTTCACACATCAGTAAATAGTAATAAAAGTAATTTTAATTTTTTTTTCTTATCTGTGGCTCTCAAAAGACTTTGCAGGCAGATCAGTATAATGCTTCCTATTTTGCAGAAGAGATCTCCCCTGCCCCCCCTCAAAGTTGCTCTGCCTTGCAGCAGAAATCACAGTAGAGGCCCCTGCGCTGCTGTCTGGTCTTCTGGCCACTAGAAAACACTGGCCAAGGGATTTTATTCATGGCTCACTCAAATGTAGTTATTTGTAGTAGTGTCTGCTTCCAGATTTTCCAGTCCTGGACTGAAATTCTAATCAAGGGAAGTCAATGGGAAATGATTTGCCTAGGAATAATATGCTTGCTTGATACGGTGGATGCTGATGTCACAGTGCTCTGATAAACCGAGCGGGGATTGACAGACCTTTAGGAAGGTTTCTGAGAATGGGTCCATGTTTTTTACCTTGCCTGATGATGGGGAATGAACACTTCTGAAGTGATAGGTTTTCTCTGGCACACGTAACCCAGTTGTAGCTGAGCCATCTGTGATCCCCCCCTTCTTAGCTTTAATTATGGTACCGCCTCTAGTTTTCGTCTCTCTTTACACCTTCTGCTTACACCACACAGGGACTTAAAAGCCTGTATATGCATAGTAACAGTTCTGCGAGATGAAATGCTGCTATATAAATAAAGCATTCATCACACCTGCAAGGGAGGTTTGAATAAAATCCCACATAGTTTTACTGCATGAGCAATGAAAGATCAGAAATGACAAATGGGTTGACAAATGGTGTGCAGTGAGTAAATCGCATTATTTATTTAGTCTTGTGTTGGAGTAAGTGAGATGAGGCTCGCTGGCTTTTTGAGAGAGTTGTCAGAATATTTGTAAAGGCAGAGGCCTCAGGATCAAGCCCAAGCCCCTGGCACTAGCAGGTAGGTAGCCATTAGCTGGAAAACTAAAGCGTCTCTTTCCCAGGCTGAGCAGTTGCAGGGAGTGACATGTGGGATGAGGCTGGGTGGGACAGAGGGAATTTCCTAGTTGGTCAATATTTTAGGGTTTGCCTGTCAATCTGTTTGCACTAAACTGTTTTTCAGCACTGTCCATATGCCTGTACTGGCTAATTCAGTATACTGAGGGGCACTGGCTGTTTATACACAGCACTTCAAAAAGCCTGGAGTGGGATGAATGCTGTTAAAGGCACCAGTGACATAAGAAAAAGCCTAATCTTCTCAACATTTGAAAAAGAATTTACTTCCCATAGAGGCACTGAGAAAAAGAAGGAAGAATTTGGATGCCACCTGTGACTTAACAAGCTAGTCTTGTTTACACTAACAAAGAAAATAAAATGTTGTCAGTCACCTCTTATTTTTACTGCCTTCAGGGTTAGCAGTAGTGAGTATATGGAGAATTTCTTTAACCCTGAAACTGAATTGAGATGTCCTCACCTCTGCTTACTCTCCGGCACCTGAGATACCATTCACCACTGCTACTCATTGCAACCAGGTTGCAAAACGGGCTACCAAAGTATTGCAGGACTTTAAGTCACCAAAATTTAATGGCATTACATGGAACTGAATGTATATTTTTCCCATTGCTGCTCTTGCCTATATGTTAATCGGTCAAATACTCACCAAGCCAGATAGCAGCAGAGCCTTTATTCTAGCAGTCCAACATGCACTGTAAAGCTAGCATGCCATTTTCAGCCCCTACCAAAATGCTTCCTCAATTACTCAGAAAAAATGGAGCCCATTGCAAAGAGAAGAGGTTGGACTTCACCAGCATAAGGGTATTGTGCTAGAGGATGGCAACTAAGGGTTTACAGCCATCTGTGGAATTAAATCCAGCTCTTTCAGATCCTGAACAAAATCTGTGGTGCTGAACTACTGCAGAGATCAGGAACAAAGTAGGTGCAAGAGACAAGGCCTCATCAGACAAGGCACTGCTCGTCCTGATGGGGGGGCAGGACTTCACAGTTTCTTGTGTTTTTTTAAGCCTGGGATTAACATTTAACGGCATTGTTAACAGTTAATTTCTGTGAGTTTTTGAGCTGATGCAAGGGCCCCTGTGTCATGAGCATGGGGGAATTGCTCCTTGGTGGCCCCATGGGAATGCGGCTGTCACCTCTGCACCCATGTCTTTGTATCCTTGAGAGAATAGGGAGCTTTATAAATATAAATGTCAACAGGGCACATATGGAATTGGATGTGGCAAAAAGTCCAGTAACAGCTTCATGGTCTCAAGCATCCAGCACAGAGTCTAGTGGGACCAAAAGCCTGTTGGCAAGTTACCCCTTGGCTGGGAAACATGGCAGGAGCCAGCGTGTGTTCAGAAGTCACTTTCTGACTATGGTGCCAGTGCCGAAGAGCAGCCTGGCGGTGACCTCTTCTCAGCAAGAGACGCTTTTTGGGTTTTCTTCCTCATGAAGAAGAAACTTTTCCATGACCTCACCAAAGCTTCCAGGGTTTGTCTGAGCATCCACAGTCAGTTTAATCAAAGTCCAGAGGGTCTGGGCAGCTGGTGAGCGGTTTTGTCCAGCTATATGCACTTTAAGTGCTTGCTTTCATTACTTGTACGAGGCTGGGGACAGATTTTCTCCCCAAAAATGGTTCTTTTTGTAAGTCAGAGCAGAGGAGCTGTTTGTCTGAGGGCAGAAGAGGAGGGTGAGAAAAGCATTTTAGGGAGGGGAGTGGTGAGGATGTAGTACGTGGTTGATAATCCTGTAGAGAAGTTGGGCACAGTTACAATGGAGGAGTGTAGCTGAGTGTGGGTCATGTGTATGGGATGGTCCTTTTTATTAACAGTGTTTTAAAAGCGTAATATTCAAGGGAGACTTTGCATGGATAGTTTGAGGAATCTCTTTGGTGATGTGAAATGGTGAAACTCCTTGTGTATTTTCTTAATACGGGAGTATCCTTGATTGTACACTCCTGCTACCCAGCTCAGACCCTGCTAGTGGTCAGTGGTACCTGTAAATGACATGTAAATGACCCAGTGAATTCACTGGAGTGTGGGATCAGGCCCATAGGGAAGAGCAACTATACAGCCAGCAGTATGGGTTTTTTTCCAAGAACAGATTGGGTTTTTGCTTCTTTCAGTCAAATGAATAGTTGATGCCTTCCTCCTGGCCAGGCTGAAGCATTTATGACCTAGCCTATGATGTGGTAGGGAGTAGACCATATTGCACAGGTACAGTAGGCCTAATAACATATAAGAGCAGGTATCAGAGGCTACGGTTCTCTCCACCTTGGTGGTAGCTAGCAGAGCAAGGTAGCGTGCCTCAAGGAGCATTAATGCTTAAAAATATCCTGTATCTTCTTATCCCTCAAATACAACAAGGAGGAATGTCACAGCGGGAGCCACAGTCTCTTGGGAAACCCCACTGCCAAATTCAAAAGCGTTACATGTCTGTAGTAGCAGTGCAGGTCCTTGTCATAAAATGGCGGATTTTATTTGCTTTTATTAAGTAACAGAAGCTTAATTAAGTTTCTCCTGAATGTAATAAAGCAATACAGCTGAATGTAGGTCAGTCTCAAGTAATTGTTTCAGTACTTTAGCAGTTGTTTAACTGATGCTCAAGTGTTAAATAAGAATGCTGAAATTTTTTTTTATTTTTTTTTCTTTTGTAAAGGGGCTAAGTGGTCTGTTTCTCGGGGGACTGTGAGGTTAGCCTTGGCCCTTTGAACCTAATTAATCAATGGCAAGGCTCTCCGAGTGCGGGCTGTGGAATGCTCTTTAATTGCTCACTTGTGCAGTCATTTGTTTTGTTTAACCTGCGACGGATGAAACTCAGTTATAAAGGTCCTTGCTTCTGTCTTACAACAACTCCAGCCATGCACCAGCAGGCTCTGCGCTCGCACCCTCCCTGGGGACGCGGCAGGTAGAAAGGGAAGGATGGCTTTCCCTGCTCCCCCTCTCCACATCTCTGCTGGCATTTTCATGGGTCCCCCCCAGTTGCAGTCGGTGAGCTTCCCAGGGCTGTGCTCTTGGCAAAGGGAATATCATTAGCTGTTAATATAACCCAAGAATTCTCCAGATATCTCCATCGCTTTCTTTCATTAAATGTGAAACTTTAGAGACAGAAACTTTAATGATTTTCTGTGCGTGTGCGTGTGTGTAATACTATATGCTCCGCTGGGATCCCTCTGGCATCCCACATCTCCGAACAGCTGTCAGGCAGCTCAGATTCTTTTCCAAACTGCCAATCTCCAAAAATATTTCCTCCTCCTCTCGAATATGGAATTTCGCCCCAGAGTCAGAGGGTCTGCACAGAGCGGTGGCAGGATTCAGTGACAAAGTTAAGGCTGCCAAAACATTAGGGCCAGAAATAAGATCTTTTATACTAGTTGCGGGGGGGGACCAAGACTGTGAATTTCCAGGCTACAGCGGGACTCTGCTTTCACTTCCAGCCCTGGTGAATTGTTGTGAGACTGTGTTTCTTGTAATGCTTGCCATTAACATTCAGAAGAAAGCTAGATCATTTTAAGATGTTTCAAAAAGGGATGTTAAAATTTATCTTCCTTTTTATTAGATCCACTGCACCAAGGCACCCAGTGGCTTTAGAAATGTAAGTAATGAAAGGCAGAGAACAAATGTGAACTATAGAAATGATTTATGGAGACATCTGATGAATTTATCCTGCATCTTTACCCTTTCATCTATCTCCCTGGACTTCAGCTAGTATGTCTGAGCAGCATCAGTCACATATTTTAAAGTTGACTTGCCAGAGACATGCTTCATGGTCTGGAATGTGGATTTCCCAGTTTCTGCCCCACCTAAGGCTCCTGTGCAATCCCAGGCAGGCGGGTTTTTTCCACAGAGCTATCTGGGTTGGATTACCACAGTGGTTAGGCACTCCGTGACCTGCTGCCTGAAAAATGCTTAATAGCTGGCAGTTTCACTGCTCTCCATGAGAACCGAGGAATCCCAGGCCATGCTCAAACAGCTGGGCCTTTTTGTAGCTCCTCCAAGAAGAACCAAGCTCTTTGGAAAAATTCAGCTCCGGTGGGAGGCAGAGCCTTTCTGGAAAACTTGGCCTTTGAGTTTAGCTTCCTCAAAGCAAATTTTCTTACATATAGCAAGTTTAATTCTGTGAGTACAGCATTAGGCATACTCTAGTATGAAATGGCCAGTCCTTCACTACCAAAGTATTTTCTGCATCTTCACAAAGAAGACTTGAGCTTTGGCAGAAGCCCCGTTGCTCTGTTACTAGCAGTTGTTGTCCTGCAGATGTTCAGAGGACATTTTCCTATCAGACTTTTTCTCAGGATAGTCCTTTTAGCCAAATCTGTGTGTATTTTAGCCATATATTTTAAAGGCAGATAAGGTATGTAATGAGTAAGTAGTGTCCATTTCAGGATGGTGACCAGATAGGGCAGGGCAGGAAAAGAGCTGATAGACATATATAACTGAAAACTGAGGTAGGTAGATAGATAGGCAGAAAACTACCCCTGGAAGGGCAAGTGAGGAGGGGATGGGGTGGTGAAAGGGCAGGGGCATGTGATCCCTGACTTCCCCCAGCTTAGTGCTGAGCACAGCATGAGGAAGCCTTGCTGGACCGGCTGCACAGATGTTCTCAAAAATGCATCCCTGCATCCCCTCCCATGTTGCTGCTTGCAGCCACGGAAAGTTCAGTGCTATGTTTAGACATTTTCAGGAACTTCAAATGGTGGTTTCAAGCAGTTTATCTAAGATTAAGTGCTTTTTTTTTTGCTTTTTTTTTTTTTTAGTCATTTTCTTCCATATATGCTTTGGCTGGGCAACGCTGACGTAGGAACCATATGAAGGTTTTGCGACACTGCCTTTCTCTTGAGCTTAGAATCAAAGTGCAGGCTGCCTTTATGCAAGCTTTGGACTGAAGATCAAAGAGACAGAGTTGGCCATGTTGGAATAAAATAAAATAAAATCTCTTTTGAATATCAAAAACATATTTAGTTCATTTCAGGATTATTTTTTGAGAAAGTTTGGTTTGTTTCTGATTATTGTTTGTACTGCTTTAATGCCTGAGACACAGACAGGGGCCAAGACTCCTTAGCACAAAGTGTTGTGCAAAATCAGTCACCTTTAACAGATGCTATGTTAATAGCATGCAACCCTGGCAGGCTGTTTGTTTTACTAATGTTATCTTTTTGTCTGAACTGATATAGCCATGATGCTAAAGGCATAACCTGTCACATGTTGATCCTACATCTTTCTTGGTTAGGAAGCTTTCCCCCCTCCAAGAGGATAAGGGGTGATTGCTTTCTTAACTAAAATCTATGGATCTTAACTTAAAAATCACCTTGGTATCATGCCGTTGGCAAGAGTGATGGAGAGAGAGGTTACTCTGGGTTTTAGAAACAGTGCTGCATGGATGCCTTTGGTTCACTCCTGAGTTCATCAGGGAGTTGCCCAGCTTTGACCTCCTGCACTGTTTGGACGTATTCATTTTTGTTTCATTCAGTCATTCAATTATTATGTCAAATTTGAGATGGAGTGCAGTACAAATTATTGTGGCCCCAAACCTTTCTTTAACCCTATTCGCAGAGGTGAAAGGCTAATACATTAAACCTACCAGCACATGAATACAGATTACTTTAGCCTGTTTAGAGACAATATCCTCTAAGTTCAGTTTTCCTGTTGCAGGAATCAGTCAGTGGCTGGGACTGGGGCATTGGGTGGTGACAGTAAATGGCAGCGTTGCAGTTATTACGGGCTGCATAATATCTTGTACTTCGAGAAAACGTGACAATTAGTGAAGGGGGATGCAGTGGAAGTGATAACAGATTTTCCTTTAATAACAGGACAAAATATCTTTTATTATTCTTTTTTTGGTAATATATTTACAAGATTTCTAAATGTTTGCATTCAGATTTTCTTTTTTTCCTCAGCCAGTGCTAAGCAGCAGGTTCGTACCTCATGGTGCTACAGGGCTGCAGTGCCTTGGTGTTCACAGCATCGGCTCCCTGTGCCGCAGACCCGATGGATAGGCGGTAATGGTAGGCCAAGGGTCTGAACGCACTTCAGAGCTGTTGAAGAGAAAATAATCCTTTGTCACTTGCTCTGGCTATCCCAGCTCTGGGTAGCTGCACTAAAGAAGAAGAAAAAATGGGCTTTAACTCACACTGAATTGTGTTAAAATGGCAATGAAGACAAAGTAATGTGGAGCGCCAGCTGAAACTCAGCCCAGACCTCCTCTAGCCTTTAATTTAACCTCCTAACCCAAATTAAAAGCCAGATTGTTTTCCGTTCGCAGTTATTTTAACTAGTGTTAACTCTGGCTAAACTGACAAGCCTTTTATTGGTTGGTTTGTTTTAGATGTTTACTCTCCTCTCCAGATATCCTGTCAGTGTTTTGTAAAGTGGATTTTTATTAGGGTGCTGCAGAAGTTTATGGAGTTGGAAGAAGTAGAGTACCTGTAAAAGAGCAGATGTAGTTCTTTAAAAGATGAGCTTTAAGGCTTGCCTGGTTTGGTTTTCAGCTCTATGGAGCAGTATCCAATAAAAGACGTTAGCCTACATTGCAAACCTGGCCTTGCTTGTGTCCTCAGCTCCTTACAGCTAGGGTAACACCATGACTCCTTTAGACGTGCTCAGGGCAGATCTGTTTTCTGTGCTGACCCAAACCTTTTGTCTAAATATAATCAGTGGCTTGAACAGATCATCGAAACAATGAGTGTTTCTTCCACCAGGCTTGCGTTCAGGTTCCCTGTTGCTGCAGAGATGCTGTAGCCAGACACTTGGCAGGTTTTCCCATCCACATTTGTTGCCTTTGGGGATGTCATCTCCCTTCCTCACTGTGTAAATCACAAAGAGATGGGACAGAAAGAAATCCAAGGAAACAATAAAATGTAAGAAACATTACATGACAAAGCACAAAGCAAAAAGCTTTCATTGCCTGGGTGGACCCTCCTTTAGAAGGTGATGATGAGCCAGGCATCCCCGCTGGTGGGTCCTGCTCCAGACCTCAGCTGCCTGGTCTGGGGTGTCCCTGGCAGCCGAGCAGAGGCACCATGTGCAGGGGTGCCCCAAATTGACATTAAATCTTAAATCTTGTGAATTTACTGTTAAATGCTTCTTGTTAAATTTTAAGGACCTTATCAATGAGTTGAAACAGTGTAATTACTTTTTCTTTTTCCCTACATAAAACTGGTATTTAAATTATTTCCAGGACCTGTTTTCCATCTTGCTCCCAGGCTCTCCATAACATATCAAGGTAGTCCCCCTGGTGACCTTTACAGCTCAGATTTGGTTTAGCTCTGCAGGATTTTTCTGCTGTTTGGTTGGCTGGGGTTTCGGTGTGGGTTTGGTGGTTTGTTTTTCTTCAATTTTGCTTTGCTCAATATAAAATAATAATCAGAGGAACGAAATGGGTTGAGGCTGTAGAAGTAGTACCCTTTCTTCCCATCAAACACCGTAAGATTTTACAATAACCATAGCAGTTTAAATGTATCTCGTTGGCATATCTCCACAAAGGCGCTTGGTGAGGCTGCAATTAGAGTGCTCTGCCTCTCCTTGCATTAGTTTGATCACATAAGAAGCAGCCTATCTGACAGCTCTAGCACCTGGATAGATAATTAAAACCCGTCAATAAAACAACAAAATGCAGTGTGTAGTGGGACTCGTCTGTGCTAGCATTAAACACCGCAGATAATTATATCACAGCAGAGGTTGGAAAGCCAGCTTTTCTGCGCTCTGAAAGATCAATAAAAGGCCCATTCATAATGAAGAAAATGTTAGAGAAACTGGATTTTCATCTCCCCGTCATTAGATCCTTTGCCTTTAAGGTTTTGCAGAGGCAGAAAAAGATTCTGTTGAGGAATTCTTTGTTTCTGGAAGCTAAACAGGCAGAGGATTTAGCTTTGCTTTTGTGCAGCGTGTTATTGAAAGTTATTGGTGATGAACCAAAGGCTTTTCTCAAGACTTGCGGTTCTGTTCTCCACTCTCCACCCTCCACTGCCTCCCTTCTCTGCTGGCTTTTTTTTTTTTTTCTTTTTCCCCTTATTTGCAAGCCATCACGTTAACTCCACTTACGAGTGAAATTTCTCTTTGCTTCCTGTTTACTTTCTCCAGGGCATTAATTTTTTATTATTTTTTTTTCTCTTGGCCCTTCTTAAAGAGTTGATTTGGAAATACCACATATTGACAGGGGAGAACACACTCCTGGCTGACTTATTTGCTGTGACAGCCTCTTTCTTAAAGCAGTCATCCAGAGAGGAGATTTTTGTGTTCCAGGGAAGGAAAAGGATGTCTTGCAGCATTGCCATGAAGGATAATGAATTAAGTCTGTCTCTTACTGTAAAACCATTAGAAAAGTATAATAGACCTTGAGAAAGCAACTTAGATATTGATGTCTTGGCTATATTAGCATGCCTAGGCACATAATGGCTGCCTTGTCTTTGGAGATAAAAATAAAGTCTATGTAAAGTAGGTGTTTCAGCTGAGGGGAGAGGGAAAGAGTGTCTGTTTT
The DNA here is from genome assembly GCA_013400195.1 of Aramus guarauna. Taxonomy (NCBI): domain Eukaryota; kingdom Metazoa; phylum Chordata; class Aves; order Gruiformes; family Aramidae; genus Aramus; species Aramus guarauna. The sequence continues at coordinate 114,526 of VXBL01003320.1, forward strand.
TTGGCGATCAGTGCTGAAGAACGCAGGTGAGCCGGTTTGGTCGGCACACGTGGGCATTAAGAATCCCTTGTTATAAGTGGCTGTAGGCAGAGGGTAGCACCAGCTGCAAGCAGGGTTTGTTAGGAGCAGGAAGGGGTGGATATGGCAGCTCAGAGCTTTCCGTACAAATCCAAGTTCATGGTCACGTAGCCTGAAAATTTTTCAATCTTCAGGGTATTTGAAAGCCTAGCTCTGGACTTTGACAGTCTGATTGCAGATTCAGAGGAGGTGGGTGGCCCTGTTAGCAGGAGCTCCTGGCCACAGTGTTGAAGAAAGCGTTGCTCCACCTCAGAAGGGCTTGTCTGTAGAGGATAACGACCAGGAGAAAGCAAGTGTGTTGAGGATGAGATGGAAGTTTGAGTCTCTAGGCTGCTTGTGGACCTGCGCATGGATTTCTTGGTCTTCTCCTGCCATCTCTAGCACGATGGGCACCTCCCCCCATGATTTTAGCGCCTGTTTTTCTTGTCTGCGGCAAATGGTCCCCACCTGTATGGGGAGCTGGAGGACTTACTGATATTGCGCTTGCAATGATTAATGCTGAAAGGAGTTTGTTTGGGGTTGATCTTTTCTTTTGTAATGCCTTTGCATTTTCGTTCTGGCAAACATATCGCCCCAGACATGTCTAGCCTGATGCTGTTGACATGTCTGTGCTATTAAAGTTTCTGGAAAGGCCTAAAATAAACATCACCTGCCAAACTATTATTTTTTCCTTTCTTTCTTTTTTGGTAAATATATCAACAATGTCAGCATTGGAAAAAATCAAAGATGTCAAAGCAGGAATAAGCAGCTGTTTATGTCTTAAAGTGTTTCTGCCTCACTATCACAAGATGACCTTGTCACTTAAAAATCATAAAAATGTTGCCAAGGAGAAGGAATGGAAGTTTGCTGAAGGGAAATGAAGTTTTGGTGTGTAGTGTTGTTTTTTTTAAGTCTGAACAGAGAGAGAGTTGCAAGCAGAGTTGAGCCCTGCAGCTGATTCTGAACTCAAATGCTTCCTTCAGTCCCACTGCTATAAATGCAAAACAAATGCCACATGAATTATTATTACTGTTTCACATTAAAACTTTTGAAAGTCATTTTCCAGTGGAACTGGGAGAAGGCCTGCAAAAATAATCCGTATTTTCTGTTACAGTGTATGCATTACATTGGATTGACACCACTCTTCTAGGATAAATATTTTTCCACATCTGAAAGATAAAACAGGTACCTTAAGTGGGAATAAATGTAGCTGGAAAGGAGGCATGAAGAAGCCTTTTTTCTTTTTTTTTTTTTTTTTCTTTTCTTCTGACTGGGACAATTTACACTTTTCCCAGGAGGTAATTTTTCCTCTCCGAAACATATATGTGAATAACATGAACTTCTGTTTGAGATGCTGGGTTCTTAAAGGCTGCTGAGTACCACGGACTGATTTTTAGGGTATTTGGGATATTCTATTCTCCTGTACATACAGGAATGTATGTTGCTGTCAGTCTCAAGTCAGTGAAAATGCAGATACCTGGTTATGCTTTGATTTCTGATCTTATGGTTGGTCTTGGTAGGCATCTGTGCCTTGGCAAAGTGGATGTGAGATGCTGGCTTTTTCACTGAGCACACTTTGCACCAATGTCAGTGTTTACAGGGGAACACAGGCACTGACAAGTCACACTTTCCATATCTTGCAAAATGGAGAATGCAGCAGGCTTTTTGCCTTGCTAGCCTGAATGCCGTGGCAGCATGGTGAGTTATTTCTGCTGAGCTGTGTGGATACTCTTGGTCCAGGCCAAATGTCCGTAAGTCCCAGCAGCAATTACAGAGGTGGCCTGAGATGTGCCTGGTCTCTGAGAAGCAGGCTCTATCTTCACGTTCCCACATTGCACTTCAGGGAGCAACAGGGAGAGAGCAATGACGGCAGGTAGAAATAAGGACATCAAAATAAACCGAACCAACCCCAAACAACAGGATGGCTATAAATTCCCTGTCAGATTTCATGATAAATGGCAATAAGAGGAACTAAAACAACTTGAGGGGCTCCTTTAATTCTTCCATGTCTCCAGAACATTTGCTTAAAATGTTGTACAAACTAATAAAATGGAAGCTGTTTTTTTAGTAGGCATAAAATTGTCTATCTGGTCCCCCAAATTCACATATTCCTCCAAAAGTTCTCTTGTTTACTTGGTGTCAGAGCATATGGAGAATGAGAAAATACTGAGAGGCCAGGGGTTGCTTAGGAAAGTTGTGGTGTGAGGGCAGCAAGAAGTTGTTTCATTTGAAGGAGCTTATGAATCAGTGCTAGAAATAAGAGGTGCTTGTCAAAGGGTTGTAATAAGAGGTATAGATGGGTTTCAAAAAGGTGACTGTAGTTTCCTGGAGTACAGTTATGCTAGAGCCAGTGATGGAAATGGTTCCTGCCCTGCTGGAGGGGAAACTAGCATGTGAAGTTGGCGTTTCTAGCATAAAGCTAAGGGACTTGGGTAGTGTTTTTGCGATTGCCCTGTAGAAGAGACAGATTTATACTTGAGCTGATGCAGTGCTGGTTCTCACTGCAAATTGTAACTCCCATAGTTAGTAAAGGTCTTCCTTCAAGAATGGAGGGGAAAAAAAAAAAGAAAAAAAAAAAAGAAGAAAACAAACAAAACCAAAATAAAACCAAGAGATCTTTGTTGCATTGACTGGAAATGTCAATACCCAGCAATGAGCCTCACAACTCACAGGAGTTTGGAACGAGTGTTACCAAGACCCAAGCACGAAGAAATCCTGAGATTCAATGTATAATCCTGTGATTTACAAAGAAGAGCTTGTGGGCTAGTTTGCTGGGAATGGAGTAAGGAATGATAACTTTTTTCTTTTCGCCTTCTCAAGGCTACAGAGAATCTTCTTTTACAGATCTCCTTTTCTGTGTCACTTCCTGTGTGTCACTTAGTGTCACCTGGACCTTTAATATGTCTGGAAAGAAGTATGGCAAAACTGCAGGGACCAAGAAGCCATCGTGAAAGTGGGGGAAAAATATGAGCAAAAGCACAGCAACCAGAGCTTTAATGATGAGTGTTTTTCACCTCTTTCTCCCCTTAAATTTTTTGTAGCCTGATGTCTGACAGTAATAGTTGAACAGGTATTAGGTTTTTTCCTAAGGTTTTTAGTCCAAATTGTCTTCATCCCTTAACCGTGCTGGAATGGGAACCTGCATGTTTCGTCCTGGGGTGATAAAAGGAAACTCAACATGCCAAGTGCCAGACACACTTTTGCTGCCGATATGAAATGAGTGTGAAAAAGAGAGAAGGTTTACTTTTTCTTTTTTTTGTAGGTTTTTTTTTTGTATAAGCCCTTTTTTGCAAATTGTGTGAGGTACCGACATTACATAGTATATGAACTTTTATTTGGCAGTTTTCTGTTGTTTCCCTCCCAGGGTGGCACTGACAATTTGATCTTGCTTTCTTTTGGAGTTTCTGTGCTTGGTAGGCTCGGTGCTTTGCCATCCCCCAATTCCGGGATGTGCAAAGGGCCTTCAGGAATGGCTAGAGTTGGGGGGAAAAACCAGCACCCTGCATTCCCCACTCAACCTCTTGTATCATGGTGCTTTTACTCTCTTTGTTGATATCCCAGAAGGCAGCACGCATTTGGGGAAGTTAAAGCTGATGTTCACAGCCTTCAGCTTCCAAACCAGTTTTGAAACACTGGTTATGAACTTGGAGTTTTCTAGGTTGCATGTTTTCACTTCAGGTTTTAGTGTACAAGTTTTTGCATAAAAAAGAAACGGCTTCAAAGAAACACTTGGCCATTCAAAGCAAATGTTTCCTTACAAACAGAAAGAAAGAAAACACATGCAGATGAACCCTAAATATGTCTGTTCCTCCTCCCCCACTTCTTATTCTTCATAGTTTTGGATCCTGACTTGTGATTTTGAAATGCCTCTTTGATCCATTGTTCTTATTCTATGTAACGTGGCCAGGGCTGTCCCTACAGCCAGAGAGACTATTGATTACGTCAGTGCAATTGCTTTTTGAAAGGCACATTGAGCCCAGTAAAGGATTTTTTTGAAAGTGAAGTTTTGGATGATGTTCAAAGCCTCTCCTGGAAGACTGCCCACTTGCACAGTCCAAGCTACCTGTGATATCCCAGCCAAGCCACCTGTCTGTAAGTAGCAAGGGTGAAGACAACAAAGTTATCCTTTTTGTTAATAAAATTGTTTTTCTGCGTATATGATAAAACTAGTCACTTGCTGTGATAACTGTCGTCTTTCAACTAGAAAACATGAGAACAACCCAGCCCTCTGGGTTATCTGTTATCCAGCAAAACAGCCCAATGAGCAATTGTATCAGCTCTTATTAATCTTTCCATAAAATTAAAGAAATTATGGAGCTTAAGGCAGTCACTAATGAATCAATTTTAATTTATGGGCTCGAATAAAATCCTCATTAAGGCTGACAAACTATAGCCTCAGGTAAACATGAAGCATTTCCACTGCAGACCTAAATGAGTTCTGTGCTGGATGTTGCGGCTTCTGCCAGAAGAGCAGGAGGGTCAGGAGTCCCATGTCACATAAGAGGAGACAGCATTTTAGAGAAAGTAAATGCATTGGTCTAGCCCTTAGGAGATATCCTTCTGGCATGCAAAAGCATAAAAATCAAAGACAAATTATATTTTTCTCTTGTTTTTTTTTTTTTCTTTAAACAAATAATCAGAGGATTTTTCTCTGTAGAACTGCTGTTTGCTTAGTGGCTTTACATCCCAAAAATGCACAAAAGTTGTACATAGAGGTGCTTGTACCACAAAAGCAGAGACAAATGTGGGTTTCCACGCATGCAGAAATCAGTCACCCATGGACACAAGTCATATGTGCCACAAGGAAAGCATCTCGCATGACCCGAACTGTGTGTGTGTGCTCTTAACCTGAAAGATACTCACTGCAGCAGACAGGGTCACTTCCTTCTCTGTGCGGCTGCACAGCAAGATCTTCAGTGAGAACAACATTTGCTTTTGGAAAAAATACATCATCTCAGGAGATGCATTGGTGCTGGGCAGAATGATTCAGTAAAAGTTAGCCATTTATAAATGATGCAAGTGTGTTGGTTGTGTATGAAAAACTACTATTTTGCTTTTTAGAGAGCTTATTGGGTGATTTATTTTTTTTCCCCCACTGAAGTGTTGCTGTTTCTAGTCTTCGCATTAAACAGCATTATTCAAGATGACTGTTTTTGTGGGAACACTTTATACGTATTTTGTAAAACACATTTGTTATGCCTGCTATAAAATATACAATGATTATTTTTGCCACAAATGTTGTTGGTTTAGTCTTTGCATTTCGTTTGGTGGGGATGCTAGTATTTAAGGTTAGTTGAGATCACTGTGATGTGAGTTTGGGTTTCAAGAATTAGAGGACCATGTGCATGTAATTGTTTTTTTAAAATCTTCTCAGTTTGGTTTTAAAGAAATACCTCCTGGTGCTGTAAGAACTGCTTGAAGGGGAAGGGGTTATGCCACCATGCCTCCTCTTTTGGCAATGAGCTGATAAAGACATCGGTGTTTGCCATCAGCCTTTGCTTGCTTTCTGGTGAGCTTCCCCAGCTGATGCTGAAGTTCTGGCTTCTGCATCTTCACTCCTTTTGACACTAGAGGGGCTGCTCGACTTCTTGACCTGTCCTTCTGCCTGGACTGTTTTCTGACTCTCTTTTTTTCTTGCTTTTCAGATGCAGTAATCGGACCCAATGTGCAGTTGTCGCTGGCCCTGATGTGTTTCCAGATCCTTGCCCTGGGACATACAAGTACCTGGAAGTGCAGTACGAATGTGTCCCTTACAGTATGTATCTTAATGTATTTTCATTTGTTTCTTTAATAGAGATCTGATTTATTGTGGTGATTGGGCCAGCCTTGAGCTTGTCTCTTGTTGCCCGAGAGCAAGTAAACACTTAGTGACAAACCACGTGCATCATATGAGACTGAGCTGATAAGATAGGAAAAATTGTCCTCTGTGCAAGGTTTGTGCTTAGGTTAAAAATACCCTAATAGTGGTCAATGTTTTCCCTGTTGTTCACCTTTTAGAAAACACTTGGGAAGCCCCGTTAGTGAAAGCAAACCAGAAGAATGAAGCACTATTGCTAGCTTACAGTTTCTCTTTCCAGAGTTGTATGCTTGTAATCGTATAGCAGTGCACTTCAACCGACCTACGTCCGTGTAATTGATGACATTTGATAAGTGCCTTAAATACAGTATTGTATCACTGACGAGTCAGAAAGCTAATGTTTTGTGAAATTTGATGTTTGATGGTAGAAAATACTTATTTATAAGCTTCCAAAGTTATGAAGACAAATAACAGGCAAGCCATTTAGCCTGAATTTTTGAGGGTAGAAAGACAGTCATCTGGGATTACAGCAATATGCGCCAAATGGGAAACATCAGAGCTACAAAAAGTTAAGTGTACCTCAGAATTTACTTTCTGTAGAAACCGAATTTGTTAGATGCAGTTACGGTCCTACTGTCAAAAATGGCATACCTCAAAAAAGAAATATCAACAGTAATACTAGGAGTGCACTTTTTATTAGCAGTCGTAAAGGGCTGAGCGGTGAATAACAGTACTATTTCTAGTTTTTCAGTTTGAGTAGGGCAAAGCTCATAGCACACCTCTCAGAATAATAAAGCAGGGACAGGAATGGATGCTTTCGGGCCACAGAGTTGTATTAAGAGAGCAGCAAGAGACTTAAATTTGCTGAAACCCAGGATTTGGCTGGAGGACTCAAGGCATAATCTTCATTGCCTCGAGCACAGGCTGCAGGACAGCAAACGTGGCTGAGAAATGACAGGCACGCTGTCCGGAAGGGAAGTGGGAACTTGCAGCCCCTCAGGTGGTCCCTGTCCCTCATGCAGGAGGTGGCCACCTGCCTGCCGCTGCCATGTGGAAAGGCTGGGTGGGGTTTTGCTTGTCATGAAACCACAAGATGAGGGATGCAGCTAGGACCACCTCTCTGAGCAAAGGAGACCCTCTCTGCTGGCAGGGGGCTCAATGTGTCCATATTTCATTTTTCTAAACAAAAATACGAAGCTTTTAAATGCAGCGATGGAATATTTTTTATGGGGTGAGCTATTAAACCCATGGAAAGAGTGACATCAGGGGCTTAGGGTCTGCCCCAGCAAGCTTGTACCAAATTACCAATTTGGAGTTATTTCACTCTAAATGAGGTCTTTCATTTTACAAATGACACTGCATGGGGAGGGTGAGGGGAGATCAGTTTCTACTTATCATAGCAGGTTGTATTTCCTTGTGATTTGTGATTTGAATGAGGTATGCTGTTCCCTCCTGAGACTGGGCTGGTAAAGCAATAGTCATTACCTAGTACCCCTCCGTAGCCTTTGTTGCATATAAAACAAAGAGGAATAGTGGTGCCTTGTGAGAAGGGTAATACGTGAATATTGTGCCCCGAGGTGTTAATCGGCCCTGTGTACAAGAAGTAAAATAACTCTTGTGAGAGGTTGCTCAGTACCAAATGACAGTAGGGATTGAGTATGTCTTAATGATCTGAATGTGGGGTGGAAAACGACAACAAGCCACGCTACCTTTGCAATTAAGTTAGTAGCTTTGATGGCTGTTTCTTCTGTTTGCTTATGAAGCAAATATAGTGCCTCTGCAAGTAGAGTTATGAGGCGGGAAACAAGGGACAAGCACATTGTAAAATAGGATCCCATGTCCTAGGCTTGTTGTTCTGTATTGCCTAGGAAATTTGGAATCAAATCGTCATGTGTTGTTATTCATTGTAGCACCAGGGAAGTTACTTGTGTTCAGGCGAACTGTGTCCCTTCATCTGCAGACATGGAGTGGGAAACTTAGGGCTCCTTTTTATTCTTCTTCTGCCTCAGTCTCTGCCTGGCTTTGTTACCACCTCCATTTCTTCCCTCTGAAAATGGTCAGCTCAACTTTTGCAGCTGTCGTTTGCCTGGGCCCCAGGAGCACCCCACGAGTGAAAGTCATCCAAGTGATGGGGAAGGTGTCAGCTCTGGACAAGGAGATCAGCAAGAGTATGGTTGGATCAAAGCTACGCCTGGTGGATGAAATCTACTTCCCCCTCAGTGGCGCCTGTGCAGTTTGCTGTGGGTCAGTTGGTCCCCTTGGATTCTTGAGCCCGCAAGCTTCAGCCCCTGTTGCCGAATTTGGGCTGTTGACCCAGTCCTTTCAGGTCCAGCTTTCTTAGCGTTGCTACCCACACCCAGCTGCCTTGCATAATGCTTTGCTGGAGGAGGGTAGTGGGCTCTATGGGCTCCCTGGCACTGCTCACTACTGGGGAAAACCCTTCCTCAGCTGCTAACATTTCCTTAGTGGCCTCATGCACCAAGCCCTTGGTGAATGATGGTGTCTGCCATATGACCATCTCCTAAAGAAACACAGCAGTTGCACAACAAAGGAATTAATATTTCAGCAGGCACTTGTACTTGTGTGCAATTGCATAACAAAGGAATTAATATTTCAGCAGGCAGTTCTACTTGTGTGCAATTCAGCTTGCTTTGTCTGGTTGGATGGGTTACTCCTTACGGTTTCAAATTATTCCTTATGGACGGAGAGAAACAGTTTACCCAAGTGCTGGCTCAGCAGCAGAGGGGAGCATGTGTGTGTCTCAAGAGAGCAGCGTTTAGGAGTCATCTTTAACAGATGTTGTTAGGACTGACCTTAGGTGCTTATGCTCAATATAGTGCTAGTGTATACGCTCCCTTGGAGAAAAATTACAGAAGATTTAAAACTCCATTGGGTAGCCTGCTCCTCTTGTGATTTTATTTATTTATTTATTTATTAACTTTTCCACTGCTAACTCGTATCATTTTCAAGAAGAAAACATCCCCATTTCCTCTCAGGAGGGGGAATACCAAACCTCTTCTAACTTCAGTAGCTCATATATTTTAAAATGCCCTTTATATTACCCTTCACACTGCATTCCTGCATGTTCACTAGAGATAGCCCTGACAAGGAGAGTTTCATGAGGTTATTCTCAACATGTAGGGAAGAAAACAGATGATTATGCAGGTAGCCTGGTCTTCTCCTCATTTTTCTGATCCAGTAGTCTGTTTATGTGATGGCAGATGCTGTCTACAAAAATGTCTGGACTTTTTTTGTTGCCTTCTGACAGTCAAAAAGCAAGTCAAAAGCAAGTGATTTCAGCAGTGGAAAAGATACCAGGCCTAATTTGACAGGCTTCGATGCCATCAGTTGTCCCATTTTTCTAGTATCAGGAAAAGTCACCAAATTAATTTTGTCTTTCTCAAAGCAGGCCTTGGCATGTGGTGTTTATTTCTCTGACACCTACTTTAAATACTGCCTCTTTTCTTCTGAAATTACTACTCCAGTTTTCTTAAATTCTTTTAATTGTTACTGACCAAGAGAGCTTTTCCATGGTTTTCTATTAAATCTGTACTACTACAGACCGGCAGTTTGCCATTACGAGAGCCGCAAAGACATGGCACGTTGCGGAGAGATGTCTGAAACTGCATTTTAGGCTGCGTTACGCTGTGTGTAAGTATGAGAAACCTCACTTTGCGAGGGTCCCTTTGATCCAGTACTCTGTTGTTGTTTCCTAGTGCATCCCTTCCCTCTCCCCTTCTCCTTTTACAGAGCAGTGTTAAATGGGTAAAGGGAAGAGTTGTGGAGGTGGTTTTGTGAAGCTAGGTCAATGCTCTCATTGCAGCAACACTTCAGTATCTTCTTCTGGTGCTTGTACAGTCCTGTTGTCATGGTGCCAGTATATCTAGGAGTGTAATTTTTCTTATTTCACCTTTGTAATGTGCTAAAGGACTTCCCATTTCACTCATGAGATAGTGCAGAAAACAGATGAGCAATTTATCCAGTGCTGTACACAAGACTGGTGACAAGCAAGAGAATCCAATTTTGCAAGACCAGTGGTGGTGGGAGAGCTGCTGAGCTAGTTGTCATTGTAAGCAGCCAGATTTTCTATTGATAATTTGATATATCCAAACCAAAATGCTGGTTTTCCCTATGCAAATACAGAGTTTGTATGCATGTAGCACTCTACAGCTCAAACCATCCGCATTTTAGTAGTCCTGCATGCGTTTCTGAGATGGATGAAGAGAAAGAACAACCCACCCAAGGCTGATGCTCTCCCGAGCATGCTTGCTCTGTGGGCCACAGCAGCACTGCCCTTCGTGGGTGACAACCGAAGTCAGAGCAAGTAGAGATTTTCTGACATGTAAGCAACTATCTCCCGCTTGCTTTGACTGAAATTTAAGGGTTTTCTGTGTTTGAATTTTTTTTTTTTTAAAGATGTGAGTTGAAAGCTCAAAGGTATTTTGGAGTGCTTTTTCTGTTCATTTCCCCCTAGAGACAACTATTCAGGCTTTTGAGGATCCAGCGTGATGTTGGAAAAAGAATTTAGCTAGCTGAGTCAAATTTACCTTCAGTTTTTTATGAGTTCTCAATTTCCTTAAGTTCTACAGTTTGGAACTCACCAAATAACTTGTGCGTGGTTGTCCTTCAAAACCAGACTGTTTTTTAATAGAGACTCGGAAAATATAAGGTATAGGGCAAGACAAAGTGGAAAAAAGGTGGAGTCTCAAGGAGAACAAGCCCATTGCTGCATTGATCAAAAGGATGGCATCAGCAGGAGGGAGCAAGATGGGTGCCTTGGGCATGGCATATCCCACTGCGATGATAACTTACCTCGCACCCAGGTGACAAGTCTTCCATCAGCTTTTAATATTGGGAAGATCTATTCAAAGGGCTGTTTCCTGCAAGGAGAAAAAATGTTCGTGGCTTCCGAGGAAGGATGAATTGTCCTTCCTTTCCATTCTTGTGGGAAAACAGAGATCTTCCTGCTTCTTTAATGCTAACAAGAGAAAGGAAAACAATGCTTAAGCATGGTTCATCTTTTCTTTTCTTAAGACTTTTTTATTTTTAAACATGAAACCTGAAATCACATTTCCCAATTGCAATATTGATGGAAGGAAAGGTCATTTCTTTGCTAGAAATATTCCTTTTATTGCTGACAGAAGAGTAGATGGGCTCACATATCAATAAAAGTGAGGGATGGTAAGTGTGATGTGGGAACAGAATTCAATAAAGTTTTATTGTATCACAAGTGGACTGAAGTGCATTTAAAAACATTAAATGAAGGCTCACAATATCTGCTCTGCTGGACCTTAGGGCCAGTGAATAGACAGATAATTGAATAATGACATTTTTAAGAGAATACAAGCACTAGAAAGCAAACTGATATTTTCATTGCTCCAAGATTGCTAGTGGAAAGGGAAAGAGGGGGGAGAAGCTAGGAGAAAATTGCAATCTGAAAACAGTTTAATGAGACCACTTTTCCCAAGAATACGGTTCTTAATTATTTCTGGAGTGCTGTAAGACCATTCTGTGTCCTCCAGGCTTTCCCTGGGTGTTTTCTCGCCGTCTTCCCTGTCGGTTGAGAAGCAGCATTTGCCCACCGAGAACAGTCCTCTGTTTTGTTAAACAAATGGACTTGCAGCTTCTCCAGTTTTCTTTTGCTCTGGGTTTTTTTTTTTCTTCTTTTTCTTTTCCCAAGAGAACTTGATCCCCTGGGGCCCACTGGTGAAAATGGCAAGTATTCCCAAGGGGTTAAACCCGGCTGTTTGCGGTTTGGTCAGTAATGGGTGAATTCCCCTCTGAAGCCAGGCATCCTTTGTTTTATTTCGTTAAATAAATGATTTGTGTGCATGGGCTAAGAACAATAATTAAAACCAAACCAAAACAAACCACCAGACCTAACTACCCATTACGATTATTTCTGAGCAAAGAATCTTTACTTTGTATCCTGCTGATAGGATACAAGGATCCTTTCTTCCAAGGCATACAATTTACTGGGCATTGTAGCAAAAAAGCCCTTTTTGTGTTTGCTGAAATTCCCAGCTTTGCTTGTTGGTTCTTTATGTGTGGAAGCAGAAACAAAGGACGTGTTTCTTCCCCTATCAGTCTCCTTTCACCATGTGTTTGTGGGGAGAATGCACCTACACAACAGCCAGTTGGAAAGCACCCTTAATTAAAATAACCTGATATTACAGGGCTTTGTGAACCTGCAGGCTGAGCTCGCCGCATAGGCGTGTGCATGGTTTTCAAGAAGGGGAGGAAAACTAAGTAAGTGATGGGAGCTGGGGGAAATAAAGGTCTTCAAAAACTTGAAAGTAGCCTGAGATGAAGGAAAAAGGACATTTTTGTGAGACATGGTGAAATACAGAACAATGTGGTTAATTTTTGAATCTGAGATGAGTTTGATTTAAATTAAAGGAACAAGGTGATTTCAAGTGTGTGTGCCCATAATGCATACTGTTTTAATGGTCTGCTGTCAGCAGGAGCACTGTGGATTTTCTTCTGAGGAGAATTTAGATAAAGGTTAGGCAAACTCCATAGTATAAGACCACTGCTACCTGCTCCATCTATAATTTCCAGCATGCTCTTGTGAAAAGCCATCTCCTGCTGAGTGTTCCTGCCATCTTGGCCCTTTCCTCTAGGTTATGGGACACTTCTTCAAGTCTCCCACTTGTGCCACTGTCATAGTTTAACCCCAGCCGGCACCTAAGCCCCACACAGCCGCTCGCTCACTCACCCTCCTCTACCGTGGGATGGGGGAGAGAATCAGAATAGTGAAAGTGAGAGAACTCATGTGTTGAGATAAAGACAGTTTAATAGGTAAAGCAAAAGCTGCGCACGCAGGCAAAGCAAACCAAGGAATTCATTCACCACTTCCCATGGGCAGGCAGGTGTTCAGCCATCTCCAGGAAAGCAGGGATCCATCACGCATAACGGTTACTTGGGAAGACAAACGCCATCACTCTGAACATCTCCCCTCTTCTTTCCTCTTCCCCTATCCCCTTATATGCTGAGCATGAAATGATTTGGAATGGAATATTCCTTTGGTCAGCTGTCCTGTCTGTGCCCCCTCCCCACTCCTTGTGCACCCCCAGCCTTCCCACTGGTGGGGTGGGGTGAGAAGCAGAAGAGGCCTTGGCTCTGTGTAAGCACTGCTCAGCAATAATGAAAACATTTCTGTATTATCAACATTGTTTTCAGCACAAAACCAAAACATAGCCCCATACTAGCTGCTATGAAGAAAATCAACTCTATCCCAGCCAAAACCAGCACAGCCACTATAAGCCCTTGTGTGAAAAGTAATCTTTTCTTTTCTCTGTTTCTCTCTTCTGAGTGTTTAGCTGATCAGCTCCCGAACTAGCTCACCACTCCCAGTCCCCGGCTTAAAATATTGAAATACCTCCATTCTCCCATGCATTTAGTCTTTACACCACGTGCTGGTTCTGAAAATCGTATCTTCACATACAAGTTGTCTTCACATGTATCTTTGAGTCACACATGCTATCTTTATCAGAAAAGTCACCACAGTGCTTCCACTTAATTGTATTAGATCTGAAATGCTGCAGGGGAAAAGAGTTGGAGTCTTATGATGTGGGCACCTATGAACTTGTCAGCTCATCATAGGGTGTTTTATTGCACATTTGCCGTTATAGTCAGTGAGGACATAATTTGATGGACATGTATTAATGCCACTTAGAAAAATAACTTGGTAGCTTACTAGCTGAACAGGTTGTTATGGAAGAGTCATTGCAGTGAGTAAGTGTAACCTCAGTCATATGAATGTTTGAGTCACTTCTCTGCCCATCGTATTTTAAAATTGCCCTCCTAATTAATCATGGAAGTGAAGCAAGCCTTAAAATGAGGTCTGACATTTAAGCTGGACTTCTACAAGCTTCATAGTTGTTGAAGTTCTTGCACTCAAGCACAGTGAAAATCAAAGCGTTTCAGGACGTGGTGGAGGAGAGTTTAATTTGCTCGCAAGTAAACAGAAGGTTGCCCTACACCCCTGTACTCCTTTTCCTCGGTCATATTATAAGAATTTCATTACCTCCAGACTTTTTCATTTTTTACACCAAAGAAAAATACTGGTTTTGCAAGATTACAAAATGGCTTTGTTTAACTGAAGGCTGAACTAACCCATTACATGATGAACTACAAGCAGAGCAGCCAGCAGCGTGCTCTACTGACAGGTGTCTGAACCGCACGGCTTGTTGAGCGACATGAGGTACAAATTAAACACCCGCGGTCTGAATGTCAAGTCTTAGGGTAGGAAAAGTGTCTTTTTATTTACTTACTTTTTTGAGGTAAATTCACTGAGCACCTTTTGGAGATGTTGGACACATTGAACGTAGGTGAGAGAAACAGCAGGAATGGCACAATTCTTCTGGTGTGAAAGTTTGGGTATTCTAGTGATAGATGTAATTAAGGAGGAGATTAGTTTTTTCCCTTCCAATTAATAGTTAAGTAGGTGGAAAGTTAAATGGGTACTGGTGACAAGTTTGCAAGAGTAAAATTCACAGACTGAAGGGAATGTGGGGGAGCATGGAAAGCATGACAGTAATTGAATGTTGATTTTTTTTTTTTTCTTTTAAGCAACTACAGCTAGGAGAAGGTTTCTTTCTTTCTTTAGAGAATATAAAAAGGTTTCTGTGGTAGAGAAAGAGAGGTAAAATTCACATCTCTCTCCCCACCAGAAATTTTGCAGTGTAGAGATCCAGACTTTAAATAAGTCAAAGACTTTACCATAGATATGTCAGGTGTTTAACATTTGATGTTTTTCTTGATGTGCCGCCCCATCAGTTCTTCCTAAGGCCTCTATAATTGGTTTATTATGGAAGCTGAAGAACTGTGATGGGCAGTGTAACTTATCTCATTTTATGAATACAAGGGAGTAACTTAATTCCTTATGTGACTTCTGTGCACCATTTATTCCTTTCCAGTCTTGTCCCACAGCAGCTGAATTTGTAATGCGGAAGTATATATAGTTGGTTTGGGCTTAGCCATTTAAACTAAAAGTGCCTTAAAATCTTTCAATCTGTTGCCTGAATGCCTTTGGCTCTGCATCAAAGGTCATTAAATCAAAGGGAAACTTACTTTCAGTGTCAGCAAACTTTGGGTCAGGTTCCTCGTAACCTGAGGCTATCTGAAGTCATTAGCTTTTTTCAAGAAATTAATCTTTGTCACACCCATTTCTAGCATAGTAAATAACTGATATTGTCTCAGCTAAAATGGGAATTGTAACCAATACTAGATAGAAAGAAAAACGAAATTCTGATTAATTCCTCAATATATTAATAAGCTACAATCCCCCACCTCAGTGGCTGATGGTTCCACATCCAAATAGCGGAGCACCTTTCTAATATCTGAAATAGATTTGTGTTTGAGTAACAAAGATGTTGACAAAACATCGCAGCCCAATCCCTGCAAACACACCCATCTGGGGTACCAAAGGGAATAAACGACTGGTTTTGGGTCGTTCATATCAAGCTGTATTTTTCATGTCTTTTTGACAGGTCTACTACTAGATACTTGCCACTAATTTGTTGTCTAAACACAACCTCATACTTCTCAATTGTCTCCGAACAATTCTGTCGTCATTATGAGGAATATATTTCTTTCCATCTTTAATAACCTATTGTCTAAATTGTGCTATTATGCCAAGCACCCTCTGGAGACATTGATATGGATTTCATACATTTTATAACAGATCTTCATGGGGATGATATTTGTATTTCCAGATTTTATTCCTATTATGCTTTCGTTTCTCTCTCAAGAAGTACTGCAAAGATTTCTTTCATTGGTACAAGCAGTGTAAGGAGATTAAGACCATCCTTGCCAGGTGCTATTATAAATCCACAAAAGTAATGAAATACATTTATTGGTTTTTATTCTGGCCAATAGGGAGAACAGAATATGTGTATCCAGTGGTTAAGTTGAGGATTGAAGTTCATTTCTTCTAGCACATGAGGGAGGAGGAGGGAGGAGGAAATTTGAGTGTATTAAGGCAAATCCCTTTAGTGTGTGAAATACAAAAACGCATCTTTCCAGATCTAAAAATACAACTTTGTTGAGTTTCTTTATATTAAAAGGGCTCCCAGGAAGAGAGCCAAATGCATCTAAATGTATTACTTTTTTACTCATTTCCTCCACTTTCCTTGCTAACAACATTTCCAGTTGACTTTTAATAACAATATAGGCCTGTAGTTGTATGTACCTCAAACTCTGGCAAAGGAGAGAGAAACACAGACTGCGTAGCATTTGATTTTGGTTAGCTTCTGTCTCTGTTTCCAAAAGGAATTAAATGGAAGGAGGATTTGTGCTAGACTAAGGCAAAGGGGCCCTCCCCAGGGCATCCTTTTGCAAAAAAAAAAAAAAAAAAAAAAAAACACCTTAACCCCCAAGGTAAAAAAAAAAAAAAAAAAATCAACTTATACCTGCAGGTTTTCTATCCCAAACCTCACCAATAACATGACATGGCATGTCATTTACGTGGGCTGATTGCCAGGCTATGAAGAAATGTTCTTAAAGTTTTTTTTTGGGGTGTCTGACTTGGGGGGGGGAGGGGGCAATGACCAGTTCAGATTAGAAAATATTTATGCCAGTTGGTTTCCCAGATGAATGCATTGCTGAGGGTCTAAACTAATCTCCTCCTCCAAAGTCTTTTTCCCCTCCATGGGTATCTTAAATGTCTAATATAGTTTTTTAAAATGCCTTAATCTCATTTATCTTTAATTTCTCTGTTCCTCTCTACAGGCCCACATAAAAGGATTTACATTGGGTATTTATCCCTTCCAATATCAAAAGAAAATTCTCTTCCAGATCTCAATTTTCACTGATAATCCTCAGAGATGTATAATTTTAATTTACCTTGCAGATGACATCTACCTGGTTTCTCTCTCTGCTTCTATGAAGGCATTATTCAGCAGCACCTCATTCACGCTCTGTTTTTTTTTCCTCTCTTGTGTGTGTCGAACGGTCTATATGAGTGAAGCTATTGTCTTGTCCTTTGCTGGGGAGCACACACTAATTCAGCAGACGCTGGGGCTAGCACATCCTTATGTAATCCAGTCGAGTCCTTTCTTTTTATCACAGGAGAGGCAGCGTTGGGCTTTTGTCCTTTTTGCTTTAAAGATTAATAATTGCACATTTTTCAATTTAAGCTCTTGCAAAGGCTTGCAGAACCATATAGACACATATTCACGCACCAGAAAGCTTCCAAAACCTCAGATGTTCAGATTTGCAAAATAATGGTTCTGCTGAACAGAACAGAAGCTATTGCACTCCGTGGGATTTTGAAAATAAGCCCATTATATTTAGGTGCCTAATGAAAGCTAAGCTCCCCTGGAAATCTGCCTTTAATGTCTGCATATGAAACACTCTGGAGTTATTCCACCTATGTTACTATTTAAAGCAACAAATCGTGCATTTAAGTGCTATTCTGAATGCGACCTTAAAAGATGGTTCCATGTTTCTGCAGCAAAACTGAAGGGACTGGGGGGAATGTAAAGTCCACATAGCAAATGCAGACTTGGGTTTGAAAATTTGACCCTAAGGAGAATAAAAATCAGGAAACAATGCATAGGTGATGTTGGACGTGTTTTTTACTGGTAAGACTTGGCACAAAACATTGAAATTATAAGATAAATGACTGATACTCTAGCCTTGCTTCAGGGGAGCAGAAGGGAGTGGCTAGTGGATCTCTTTGGTGTAATATTACCCTATAGTGCTACTGGTGGTCTTGTTCTTATGATAGGCTGAGATTAGTCCTGATTCAAGTATAATTGCATTTGTATCCCATTGCTACTTTGGGTATTTATACTCGGGTTGGCACTCCCTGGAAAAGGAAAGACTGTTAGCCAATACTCAGTATAAAGCTGAAAATATAGCGGCATCAGCTATTAAAATGTAGCAAGGAAAATATGATGGTATCGGTACTGCCGCAGGTATGACATGGTGGGGTACATGTGCGGGGAGTGCCTGCAGTACATCCAGGCACACCTTAGTCAGCTTTGATATGGACTAGGAGATGAGATGCAGAGGCACGAGCTGTAACACAGGAATAAATTCACCATGTGAGTATTTGTACAAGGCACAGTTGTACCCCTGGTTTCACTAGGGCTTTTCCCATTGAGACCACTGAGACGCTTAAACCTAGGAAGGAGCTTAAATGCTTGATGAATGTTAGCTTGCATGTTTACATTTCAGGTATGCTATATGCAAATTACAGAAGCCTAATTTGGGGGTCGCTTTATGTGCTGAGGCTGGATTTTCGAAGAAGGAACAAATGGGCTTTTATCCATTTAAAGACTCACTCAGAAGAGTGAGCATGTGCCGTGTACATGTTCAATGAAGTCAATAATTAAATATGTTCCAGATGACTCTGGTGGGGGAGGATATTAGTTATTATTATAAAGTGACAAATCCGCATTCTTTGGCTGGTACTTTGAAAACAAAAAGCCAGTGTTTCAAACAGAATCTATTAAAAATATGTCCTGGTTTAATTGTTGTGTTTAGGTTAAATTAATGTCTTAAGTTTTGGAGGTTTTTTTCTGTTTTGGTTTTTTTTGTTTGTTTGGGGTTTTTTGGTTTGTTGTTTTTTTTTTGGGGGGGGGTTGTTTGTTTGTTTTTTTAAACAGGCTTAATAAAGGTATAGTAGTTGTCTTTGAGCACATGCTTTTGATGAGAGCCCACTGAAACACTTGGGAGTTTTCTTGTTGAAATGGAGGGAATTTGGATGCACAGACTGAAATAGGGCAGTATTAAAATCAGTGCAGCCTTGGATATTAAACAGAGTGAGTCTGGGTCTTTAAATTTCTGAGTGGAGAAATTTGTGGTGCAGTGATGATAATTGGGAGAGATATTTTCAGTGTGAAGGAAAGGCATTTCGTTCTCAAAGAGGACTGCTTCATCCTCCCGTCTCCTCTGAGAGACAAAATTAAATGGCTATCGAAGTCTTAAACTAGTTCTAGAGCACCCGAAACCATAATTCATATTTTTCCTTGATATGAGGAAGGTTACAAAGCTGTGGTTCTTAGATGTGGGAAGAAGACATGAAAGGCCAAAACTCAATTAGAGTTGAAACTGGCCAGTGTTGTGTCAGATAACAAGAAGGGCGTTTTTAAGTACATTAATAGCAAGAAGAAGTCTAAAGAAAACATTGGACCAATACTTGTTGAAGATAGTCACTTGACTAATAGGCATGAAGAAAAAGCAGAGGCATTCAGTGTTTTTTTTGTGCTTCAGACTTTAATAATACTGATAGACCTCTGACTGTCTGATCCTCTGAGTTGGAGGACCATGACTGCGGGAGCAGTCGCTTTCCATTTGTGGACACTGAAATTGTAAGGCATCAGCTGAATGTTGCCAAGTCCATAAAGCCTGATGGGATTTATTCCAGAATACTGAAAGGACCTAGCGATGTTATGGCAGGACCCCTCTCGATCATCTACCAAAGGTCTTGGGAGTCTGGAGAGGTCCCTGGTCACTGGAAGATAGCCAATGTTATTCCAATTTACCAGGGCAAGATGGAAGACCCAGAGAGCTACAGACCTGTTAGTCTAACCTCAGTTCCTAGAAAAATTATGGAGAAGATTATACTGTATTATTGAAAGACATTTAAATGCAATCATCAGACACAGTCAACATGGATTCACAAAGGGAAAGTCCCGTTTAACTAATTTGATACTCTTCTATTATAAGGTCACTTGCTTAGTGGATGAATGGAAGGCAGTGGATGTAGTTTTTCTGGATTGTAGTAAGGGTTTTTTTGTTTCTCACAGCATCCTTCTGGACACGTTGTCCTACTGTGAGATGAATGGGTTTATGGTGCGCTGGGCAAAGAACTGGCTGAAGGGCAGAGCTCAAAGGGTTGTAGTGAATGGGGCTACATCTGGCTGGNCACTGGAAGATAGCCAATGTTATTCCAATTTACCAGGGCAAGATGGAAGACCCAGAGAGCTACAGACCTGTTAGTCTAACCTCAGTTCCTAGAAAAATTATGGAGAAGATTATACTGTATTATTGAAAGACATTTAAATGCAATCATCAGACACAGTCAACATGGATTCACAAAGGGAAAGTCCCGTTTAACTAATTTGATACTCTTCTATTATAAGGTCACTTGCTTAGTGGATGAATGGAAGGCAGTGGATGTAGTTTTTCTGGATTGTAGTAAGGGTTTTTTTGTTTCTCACAGCATCCTTCTGGACACGTTGTCCTACTGTGAGATGAATGGGTTTATGGTGCGCTGGGCAAAGAACTGGCTGAAGGGCAGAGCTCAAAGGGTTGTAGTGAATGGGGCTACATCTGGCTGGTGACCAGGTACCAGAGCTGTTCCACAGCGTTCAGTTCAGTGTATTTATCAGAGATCTGGATGCAGGAATCAAATGCGCTATTAGCAAGTTTGCTGATGATACCAAACTGGGAGGTACTGTTGACTCTCTTGAGGGACAAGATGCCCTGCAGAGGGATCTAGAGGGATTGGAGCATAGGGCGGTGAGTAATGGGATGAAATTTAACAAGAACAACTGCTGGATTCTTTACCTGGGACAGAGTAACACCAGGCACAAGTATAAAATGGGAGAGGAGCAGCTGGAGAGCAGCCCTGCAGAAAGGGATCTGGGGGTGCTGGTCAATAGAAGGCTCAGTATGAGCCAGCAGTGTGCCCTGGCAGCCAAGAGGGCAAACTGCATCCTGGGGTGTATCAAACACAACAAAACCTGCCTATCAACAAAAGGTGATTATCCCGCTGTATTCACCATTGGTGCGGCCTCACCTTGAGTACTGTGTGCAGTGCTGGGCCCCTCAATTTAAGAAGGATGTACAGGTCCTTGAATGCATCCAGAGGAGGGCAACAAAGCTGGTGAAAGGGCTGGAAGGCATGTCTTGTGAGGAGCAGCTGAGGACTTTGGGTTTGTCTAGTTTGGAGAAGAGGAGGCTGAGGGGCAACCTCATTGCTCTCTGCAGCTTCCTGAGGAGGGGAAGTGGAGAGCGAGGTGCTGAGCTCTTCTCCCTGAGATCCAGTGATAGGACACATGGGAATGGTTCAAAGCTGCCCTAAGGGAGGTTTAGACTGGACATTAGGAAGCATTTCTTTACCGAGAGGATGGTCAAACACTGGAACAGGATTCCTAGAGAGGTGGTCGATGCCCCAAGCCTGTCAGTATCTAAGAGGCATTTGGACAATGCCCTTAATAACATGCTTTAATTTTTGGTCAGCCCTGAATTGGTCAGGCAGTTAGACTAGATATCATTGTATGTCCCTTCCAACTGAAAATATTCTGTTCTATTTTAAAATATGCCTTGTGTATCCTTGCATTTTAATAGCTCTGTTGACACAGTCAACTGCTTTACACAGTCGCGCAAACATCTAGCAATTTGTTTATTAACTGTTTGAGCAAAACAGTGCCAAATTATTAAACTATTTTTGCCATGGGAAGATACTGATGCTTTGCAATGACTTGATAAATGGGGCTTCCAGACCGCCATGTGTGTGCCCGGAGACAGTTGGCCATGATTGGCTGTAATGTATGGCAAGGAAAGCTCCGATGAATTGCTTTGCAACACTTCTTCATCTGCACATCAATACTCATGTTGAAATGGGTTTTCACAGTCAAACTCAGCCCAAATCTTATCAATTATGAATGGCTGCAACAGATGGTATGTATTATTGTTTTTAAGAATGAGTGATACGTTTCAAATGAGAAACACATGTTGCTCAGCAGCTTTAGCTGCCACTTCTGAGGCGGGAACCAACACCCTGACCCTTTCTTCCCCTCCACTTGTTGGATAACATCCTATTTTAATAACCCAAAAATGAAGACCATGAAATACTGCATGATGGAAAACTGTGAGCAAACATCAATTCTAGGGTAAGAGGATCCTGCTCTTTCTCAGCTTGGCAGGAGCGGCACCTGTCTGGGCAAGGGTGAAATTCGTGGTTGTAGCACAAGTATCCATCAGACTTTCCTGAGGGGCCTTGGGACAGGGAAGTTCTGCAAAACTTCTTACCTGAAGTTTCAAGAAGTTTGTACAATGTTACTGCAAGGCGCCAGGTGGTAACCTAAGACCAAGGTGTTATCATGATGACTTTGATGGGTGCTTTGTCAGGTGCCTTGACTTCGCAGAAAATACTATGGATTCCTTCAGTAAGCGAGGTTGGCTTTCAATCTACATCTATCTCATTGCTTTCTTTTAAAAATAAAACAATTTCTCTAAATACAACGGGGGAAAGTTTGTTGCGGAATAAGAGCCTGGCTCTTGAAGAGCAATCCAGATGACAGCAATGCTGTAATCCATTTGCATCCCGATGACTGCAGCCCAGCAGTCCTCAGAAACTGAACGAACAGTCTCAGAGACTACATTCTCAGTGTGTGCCTATTTTTACTACAGACATAAAACTCTATGCACATGCCTTATCTGGAAACAAATAAACTGTGTAAGTGTCTGCAGGATCAGTGCTTAATTTGGTGGAGAACAAGCCATTAAAAATCTTCATTGCTTTTACAAAATATGCTGCAAAAACATTTGCTGGCTATGATGCAAAATACATCATTAAGGCACATACTGCCAGAACAAATGAGCCAAAGGTATTTTGTGATAGTAGCCGTTCAAAAATAAAACCACAATCGTTTGCTTACTTTGTGATTTATAAAATTGCTACAGCATCTTGGCTGAAACTGGGAGTAGAAAGCAAGTATGTTCTTTCCCTGGCCTTTTAAAATTCACACTTAACATTCGTAACACAGCAAAATATTCATTTCTGTGTCTTTAAAACCAATCATATTAGTTATTCCCCTGCTGAATTTAGTGCTTATTCAAATGCACTCTCTGCTCTCCTTGAAAAGAAATTTTGGCTCAATTTCTTTAGTGCAAAGCCCTTCCTTATTGCCTAGATAACACAGTGTTATCTTATTCTGTAATGCTTCACCATGCAAAGCAATCTAAAACCCAAGGAAGTATGCCAAGAGACACTGGGCAAAAAGCCCTTATGTAAAGTTTGAACTTCTTTCCCTTAACAGTACAGCATTTACACAGCCCTCTCTTCAGGCGAAGAAGATAAATAAATCAAAACAAAGCTCTAAAGTTAACCAACAAGTTTCTTAAGCACTACTTTTGATATTTATTTTAATGGGGAAAAATCCATTTTCTTTCACTTTTATCAGACTAAATTAGAGGTATTCTGCAGTGCTCTACGCTAACAGTGGGACAGACTCCTTACATCAGGCTGTTGGTCAGATCTGGAGGTCGAGAGTTTCCAACGTAAAAGCTTATTTTTTGTGATGAGATTTGACGCTCTGCGAGTCCTGCTTGATCCTCTATGGGAGTGTGGTGAGAGTCATGCAAGGCCTAAAGGATTTATTTTCTCTAGAGCTCAGGGCAAGAAGAGGCAGACTTAGATACTGATGGCCACCTTGGCAAGAGGTGCATCTCCTGCTATCCAAATCTTGCTGCTTGAAGATGCGCAAGAAATGCATCTTCCTCCTTCTTCTCTCCCACTCGTGATCATCTTCCTTGTGATACTTTTGGTCAAACACTGAGCTACTGTGTTTAATGTGAAGTTGGTTATCTTTGCCATGCAGTTTCAGACAGTGCAATTCTGAGCAGGTTGACAGACTCATTGCAAATCAGGATGTGTGGGAAGGAGCCCCAGGTACCCAAGATTTGCTGTCTTTCTTATGATATCAGAGTCCATGGAAATTAGGTGTATGAATACCATTAAACAGTGTAGAGATGCGAACTATCTGCAGAGAGATTATTTATCATTTTCCTTTCCCTCTGCCTGAATTCAGGGAGGTTTTATTGAAAATTCACCTTTCCTCTCCCCTTCTATTCTCTTTCCACTTCATTTCTCACATTCCTGCTTACTCTATCATAAATATACCTGCACAGCTGTGACTGTGGCTTTACAAGCTTCAGCCTCTTAAATCTAAATGCTGTTCTTTGCAGTCAACCTCGCCTTTCGGGAGCAGAGGCTCTCCTGGAAGATGAGTCTCTGGGAGGATATTGGCTTGTAGAACATTGGATTTACTATTAATCGGTCAACTTGGATGTTTTTGTTGGGGTTTTTGTCAGTTTTTCTCATCACGCCAGCAGAGAGTCCCAAAATCTGTTCACTCCCAGGAATGCAGAATTATCCTAACTTAATGCTCACATGGCTTTTGTGGTACCAATGGTGTGTTTTACTTTGGTCAAGAGGCAAGAGTTTGTCTGGTTTATATCACTGTTTGCCTGAAGTCAGATAGGTAGCCAATTAAATTTTCCAATATTGAATGAGAATAGAGTGGTAGTGTCAGCTCTTCTACAAATGGATATTAAATTACATGATGTAAAAGTGGCTAAAGATGATTCACAGCAATAATATGACCCAGTTATGTGTTTATTGCATTTAAAAGACAATTGGGGAGTTGATTTCATTGCCAGCTGTGTGGTAGTTAATGATCAGTAAGAAAGCATCAAACTGAGAACAACTTCTGTTTCTGAATACAGCCCGCCGTGCTGAATTTCAGAAGTTCCCAGGCTGAATTGTGTATGTGTAATGGATCTAAAAATATGAAGGAATATGCTTTTATTGGAGACTAACAGTATATATTCACCATAAAACTATTCTTAAACTACAGAGAAAAATCATACAGAGGAATGATGGACTTGCTTCTAAATGCACATAATTGCTCTGATCTACAGCTATATGACTCCTGATTAATGCTGGCCGTAAATGAATGTCCTAATACAATTTTGAAACATATGAAATTAGCAGTAGAAGCCAAAATTGTTACTTCCTTTTCAGACCGACATTTTTACTGCAACCATTAGATTTAAAAACATCAGGCCAGCTCTTTATCTGAGTAGTCTGTCCAGTATCACTGTTTTAAAAATTCATTTCTGGAAACAATTGCACATATGATAAACATCAGTTTGAAAATTCAATTTACTGCATAAAGAATTTGGGGGGACAGTTTTTCATAAGACAAAATAAGTCAATTAGAGCCTTCTTTTCACAGTCTGCAGGTTTTCTTTCATGCGAAATAGCAATGATTGTTTTTGGTGTATAAAAGCATAAGCATTAAAGCTCCAAAGAATGATGTGCTACAGAAATTGTTGAATTGGAGGTACCTAAGAGAAAATTAATGTTATGGGGTTTTTTTTGTTTGATTTTAGGTTTTATTATGTATGTGGCTTGTTAGTTCCACTTAAAGAAATGAATATGCAAATATGTCTTGCTCTAAAACACATTTTATTTGAAAAAACAGAAATTCTTTCACATGTTAATTAAAATGTAGAAGCATCCTGATGTCTCTCTTCACCCAGTGCTGCAGCAGAGACGTTTCTGTGGTGATATGTGGCAGCTCAGTGAAAAAGCATGGCAAACTGGGTGATGCTCTGGACAACATGCAAATAAAACTCTGGCTTTACTTACTTGTCTTTCTAGTTGAGAAAGAGTGTGATATGTGGGCCTGCATTTTGGACCAATGGATGCTTCTGTTGGGCCATTTAGGCAGGCTTTTGCCTACCTTGAGATGGGGATGGAGCAGAAAACAGAATTTCAGCACATTTTTGAGCCATCCTTTTAGCTTAAATCCAAACAAAATTTGTTTTATTTTCTCAGGGAGATGTCTGATCTGTCATATTTGTGCAGAGGCAAAGCTTCCTTAGTGTAGTCCCTTAGAAGTCCAGTCAGTACCTAGTGGGAGAGATTTTCCAACTTCATGGTCTGCCAGACCCCAAACCTAATTGACCTGGACTTAAAAAAAATTTGATACCAAGGAATTGCTGGAAATATAAATACTCTGTTGTGTGTACCTGCAGCATGCAATTGCACTAAAAGCTACAAATGTTTGGGGCTAGGCACACAGAAGTAGTTAAACGTTTTTAAAAACGGATCGTGTCTCCATAAGTTTAGTCTGCAAGAGATGATTCATGCAGCCTTGTATGATGCTTATCCTGCTAAAGGTCCTTTGCAATGGACATTATGTACTGCCTGCACTATTCCTGGCTGCTCAGGCAACTCAGTAATTGTGAAAAGATGAGTGAGAAAAGTAGCAAGCTTGGCAGGTGAACCTCGCAAATGAAACAACAGAAAAAAAAAATCTTTTTCCATTTACTGTGAAGTCATTGTTATTTAGAATTTTTGGACACACTTTGTCTTTTTATCCAGAAGAACTAATCCTTGGCTGTTTCACTGCTAATGGAGCAACATTTACTGATCCTGTGTCTATTTACTTTGAGCGGAATTTTACCAAATGTATCGATGTTAGGATTTCATTGTCTTTAAGCAAATTGACCAAATAAAATAATAAAAAGCACAGTGATTACAGGCCTCTGCATCTTTGATGGTAAGTGTAGAAGATGTAAGCTGTTCCGAACTTCTCAGAGTAAATTGCTTTTAAAGAATTGGAATTATGTCAGCTGAAAGACATAGAAATAGAGTAACCAAATAGGATCTGATTGCCATTTGTCTGTGTCTCATCATTTCTTTCACTTCCTTTTGGGTTCCCTTCAAAATATTCAACTTATCAATACCAATGATCCCTCTTCAAGGGATGCCATAGCTTGCCATATAGCATCCTTGGGGAAGGCAAGCTCTCCATGACTATGGAGATCGTTTCAATCAGCTGCGTCTAGATGTTTTATACTTCAGTTGGGAGTGTTGCAATGTAAAGTGTAATGAGGACAAGACATGCAGGGTTTTTCATCATTCCTTTTTTGCTCTTGCTAATGCTCTGACTCCCTTGTGTTGGATTTCTGTTGTCTGGAAGGAAACAGAGTCTTGGCCTTACAGTGTGACATTGGTGCTACAGACAGCATTTCTATTCCATAGGTATGAGATCTCCCTCTCTGTTCCTCCATCTGCTGGATATTTTTTCAGAAACATTTAGAAAAACTAATACTCAACTTTCTTCCTATTTAAATTAGTTTGGTCATAATGTGTCTCTTTCCTATCCTCTTCCTCCTTCTCTCTTTATAATGTGCAGGACAGGACTTTGTCTGACATGAACTGGAGGGTTTTTTACAGGCTGTTGGATATCCCAACCATCTTCCCATCTCTGGCTCCAATATGTGGAATTAATCTTGAGCAAGATGAAAAATCTCTCTTCTTCTCCTTTCTTTGACCTTAGACTGCAGGGCAATAGCCTTTACTGGTGCTATAGATGATTTTAATTTTGGCTTACAGTTCCTGAATATGTGTGGTGCTAGTTGTTAATATTTTACGCTAAACAAAGCTTCATTTATACACGTGTCTGCTTAAATGCACACATGTGGGGAAGAAAAAGCCTCGTTTTTAAAGAATTTTCAAGCACTTTAAAATTACTTTTTTTATAAAATAAGATTTTCTGTTTTCCTTCAAAACATGCGCTGAAAAGTACTGAATGGCGATTCTCCCATTCTCTGTGTGGAAACTGTTCTGTACAAGAGACCTCATGTGTAACAGTGTTGAAAATCTAATCAGGAATGCTTCATGGAGCTGCAAAATCATTGCTGGATAAAACATTTTAACAGGGAAGCGAAGCTGTAATTGCTAGAGAAGGTCATGATTGCAAACGCTGTGTTGACTGGGTGTGACTTGGATGAATCCTGATGGTCCAGAAGGAAACCCAGTTATGCCCTAACCTGTTGGCCGCTATTTTCTATCCCAGTTTTCATCTTGTGAAACATAGTCATTATGTGGCTAAAGGTTGGAAGACAAAGCAGAAATTCTGATTACAGTCAACAAGCTCAGCACTCTGCACACTCAGGTCCCTGGCGTGATGATATTGTGTACAGCAGTGCCATTTTCCACTATCGACTTTGTGAGCAGGAGCCTTCCCTGACCTGTTCTATAAATAATGCCCATGTTGCATGCAAAGCCCAAAGTCCCCTTTAGATTTATTAACAAAGCAAGCAACAAAAATAGTGCACTGAGCTGCTCCTAGGGCTTCTCCCCATGGACTGCACTGTTCAGGGCTGAACTCCTCTCTGCACACCAAGTGCTCTCCATTTTTCCTCCATGCAAGCAGAGGTAGCAAGATGTGCTTTGCAGAGCTGCTTAACCCTTTCCTGGAAGGAACAATATCTCATACTGTCTCCTGGGGGGCGGGAAGGGGGGGAGTGAGTTTGCTTTCATCTCAGTCCTCACAGTCCTCACAGTATGCATACACTAAATGACTTTCTATAATCTAATAGACAGAGTCCTGCTGATACAGTAGGGAAATGCAGAGTCGAAGGTCCTGTGACTCCCAAGCCATTGTGTGCACGTCATACACATCACTGCATTAGGTTATCTTGCAGTCATTGTCAGGCAGAGCTGAGAACATAACACAGGGCCTAACCAGCTGTGCCCCACTGGTACCTGTCCTATCTTCGCATTTATTTTCCTGAAGCACCTAAACATTTCATTTTGCTCTTGCCTTCTGTGAATGCCACCCCTACGTGATCTCTCAGTGATCCTGAACTCCAGCTCTTTGTGTTTTGCACTTTCTTACAATTCTAGCCTGTGTTTTTTGAAGGTGGCATCTTGGTGATCCCTGGCCTTCCCTGGCATTGTTAGGAAAGAAAACAGTAAGGCCTTTATCCAGAGCCACTGCAAACTGGTGCAGCTCTGGTGGTAAATATTAAGCATGTATCCTTTCCCATGACCAAATTGGCATCCACCAGTCTAGTGTAGCTCTACAGCACATGCGTACATGTAAAGCCACTTCCAATTTGACTTCACCTTGCAACCTAAGAGCCTGCTGCTGTGCAGACATCAGGAATGGGGGAGAAGGACCATATGCCCTGGTGCTCTGTTGTTAGAGATGGGAAGGATGGTGGCACCCTTGAACCATTTACCAAAGGGGCTGTGGCTCCAACCCCATATTGTTTCTCTGTGTTTGGTGCCCATTGAGCAGCATCCCCGTTCCCATCCCCAGCTGCCTCAGACTCATTCACAATGGGTCACCAGTGGTCACCATGCTGGTGGCATCCCAGCAGCTTTGGCTTCTGGAGATGATCGCTGTCACCTCCTCAGCCATCCCCACTCTTGGGATGGGCACTGCCAGCAGGTTCATGCAAAGACAGCTGCCCTAACAACGGGTTGCTGGGGGGAGCTGCTTCTGAGCCTTTGCCAGCATCATGGTGGGTTGAAGTGCATCCAGAAGGCAATTGGCACTTTGTCCAGAGCACAGACCATGGCCTTTCCTCTTGGGAGCTGACTTGAGTAAAAGAGGAGCAGCTGGGTTGTGCACCGGCTTTAATCTCCTGGTGACTTTCCAAAGTGCAACCTGTTCTGGGAGTTTAACCTTGTATTGGCTGAGGCCAGGCCCAGCTCTCAAAGGAAGAGAAAGGGGCTTTTGACGAGTTGAGGAAGAGAGAGGAGCATTTCTTACAGGCATTTCTTCCTCCTGCTGCTTGACGAATCCAGCCGTAGAGTCCGATCTATGGGAAGGCTGTCACTAGGAAGTGTTTGGCCAGCTGGCAGGCCAGCACCTGAAACCGATGCTGTAAGGTAACAAACCTGAGTTCCTTAGAGCAGATCTCCCCATGACTAGACATTCCCCTCTCTCAACCAGACTCTGCTGACAGCAACCAGCAGGCATCCAGGCGGGTAACAAGAATGAGAGAAAATAGCTCTAAATCTTTGAAAAGATATCAACATCCGAATCTGACCACTGCATCCTCTTCCCTGAGCAGATATGATCCACAGGAGTTCACAACATTGAACCTGTGGGACTAGAGGAACAGAAAAATTATCTTTTATACCTGTTTGGTGTCTCTCTAAAGGGAGGCCGCCATGTTGTGCTCCCCCAGCCACCCTTAAAAAGACCCTGGGCAAGGTGTCCTTACCAGGCTGCACACAGCACACTGGAAGGATGCTGACAGCTGCATTTGCAGTCATTATCCCTTGAGGAAAGCATCTCTATTCACTCCTTATGCTTGCAGGTTTTCATATTTGATTTTGGACTATGGTTAAAGTGCTGGAATCCAGATTTGGCACCATTTCCCAGCTCTGCTATGTCTTCCTTGGGCAAAGCAGGTAATGTTTTCCTGCCACTGTTCCCAAATGGGAATCTTAATCAATCGTTAATTAACCCTGAGTATTTTGTTTGTTTAGCTTGCAAGCTATGGGGAGAGCAGTCTTTTCTCACATTAGCAGTGGACCACTGCCTATTTCTGCTCTGGCCCTAGGATATTGCTACAGGATAAGTACTATAAAAAATAACAGGACGTTTCCTCACCTGGTATCTTTGCTATTGTGGCACTCACATCCATAGTGGAAATGCTGTGGTTGGCTTGTTGATCCACAATTTTGACTAAGTTTTGAATCTCAGCATGCATAATAGGAGTGTTTGGAGAAGCAGTTTCTCAACATCTGTGATGCTTGTGTTTAGGAACAAAACAAGGTATGTCCATGAAAAAGCCAGCTTTCTTCATGGCAAAACCCAATGTCTTAGGGATTTTTTACTTTTCATCTAGTCTTTGTATTATTTTTCTAACTCTGAGCAAGTATAAACAAAGTGCTTTTTAACTTTGAAGGCCTTTGCTTAAGAGAATCAGCATGACAAGTTGAGAATATGTATATAGTTTTAAAATTAGTAATTTTTTTCCTGTGAACATGAGTCATGAAGTGATTGTTTCATCCCTTTCTTTAGGGCAATGAGCCTTGTTCTTTTTGGCTGGTATTTTCTCTCTATATTTGGTTGTGATGCAGTCAGAGATGACCAGAATTGTAAGCAGTGAAGTAAGTTTTCTGAGATGAACTTAAAATTGCAATTCCAATCCAAAATGCCATGTGGCTTTGGATGGAAATTACTGATAATTTTAAAATACCTATTTAGGTGTTGGTTTTGTTTGGGTTTTTTTTAAACTTACACATAGCTTTCTTACAGCCCCCATTCCCCCCCCCCCCCCCCAAAAAAAAGCAAAAAAAAACATAGAGAGAGAGTAATAAGAGATTTTAATGTGCTCTTGCTGTTTATACTGTGGATGCTTTCTCCTGGCTCCAGTTGCGCTTCAGGAAGGAATGAGACATGTTTAGCAAACGGAGGTTTATTGTGGGACATCCAGATCTCTAAAGAGCTCTGACTTAATAGACTTGTCATCTCAGTTTTTCATTGAACATATTTCTCCTGTTCTTGTGTTCATGTATGGCTGTGCATATGTCAAACACAGTTTCATTTCACTTAATTCACTACAGATTGTGCCACAAGCACCCGGTCCAGTTTTTCTCTGACTTCATTGCATGACTTGGAGCAAACTGTAAAATCTCCGATTTTTTTCCCTTTTGCCATCCTGAAAACTGGAGTAATAATATTCCTAGAGAGTTTGTGAACTGAGAATTGCTGTAAGCTAATGGACAGTGAATTAAATATCTGGCTAGCTGTGCCAGGTCACTGATCCTTGCTCCGCCAGAGTTTCAGGGTGTTAGCATTTGTGTTGGCTTCCTTACCTGTAAAAAAAGCGATACTACTTGCTCAGGTGCGGTTTGGAGGGAGCAGCTGTGTAATTCCTGCTCTTTGCATTGAACAGAGAGTCCAGAAGCCATCAGTCGAGGGTTTATTTTGCAAACTGTCAGAGAGGTCCACTAAAAGATCTGGAGGCCAGCAAAGTGGGCTGCTTCCAGCTCGCATTTCTTGCCCGTTGGCCATGACAAGAGCAACGCTGTAGCCTTGCCCAGAAGGTTCCCCATGGCTTAAACAGAGGCATCTGCTGGGGTTATGAACTACTTAGCAGCTCGGCTCAGCAGCAGGGGTTCCTGTAAATCGATCAGATCTGTCTTTGCCTATAGATTTTGCAGCTGTTGTGAGGAATGCTGTCTTTGCTGCACAGCTGTGGGAGTGAGAGCAGCAGAAATGCTGGCTTGAAGAGATGGATGTGTGGTCACATAACGAGAGGACAAGAAAGCATGGGCTCTTATGGATGTGCCTTCATGCAAGAGGGATTTGGGAGTTTTTGCAGGGATAAGGATGGCTTTTCTTTGTTCTAATGCACCCTGAAATGCCATGTGAAGTGGCATTTCTGTTCCTATTCTTATTCCTTTCCAATGGTGTGTTTCAAGGGCACATGTTCTGCTGGTTGAAATCATGAGTCACAAAAAAAGTCCTAGTCCATAAGCTGGACCCACCTGGACGCTGCAGCCCAATGGTGAGCTCCTTTTCTGGGAGCCTGGCCCGGAGTCATCAAAACCTGGCTGCACACCAAAGGGCTGCTGTTTCCTCCTCCTCCCCCACCCCCGTGTCAACTGTGTGTCCCAGCTGCTTGTGAGCATGCAGTGCTGGAGCCATCTCATCCATTTACCTTTTGTCCTTCCTCTGTTTGATTGTGACATCAGAACAGGCAGGACCAACTGCTGAGAGTCCCTGGCACCCCCTCCTTTAGCTTTCCAAGAAGGACAGTCTCTCAGCCAAAGTAGTATGTACACTTCCATCCTTCCTCTGTGTCTCAGGTCACACACACAATCTGCTATTACTAAGAACATTGGTGTTGAACCAAGGTGTGGCCCATCATCTTTCTGAAACTGCTCTCTCTGAGTACCTGCTCTCTTTACAACAGAGCCCTTTTTAAAAAAATGGGTTGCTCTTCTGCTAATTTAGACTAACGTTTTAGAGCTAAAAATCAGCCCTTCCACTTCAGTCAACCCAGGTAGAGCCATCATGGGGAGTTTCTTCTTGTTTCTTCTTTTTTGTGCATTAGCTCAATGAGAACATAGTAATGCAATGAAAATTGTTTAAATTTTTATAGAAGTATGCATTTGTGAAATATCATGCCACACGAGCTCCTTCTAGCAGTAGGATGGGCTACCCACAACCCCTCACTCAAGAAACTACTCTTGCCTTTAGGTTGTGATGGAGACGTACAACATCCTAGACTTTCATAAACCTGTTGAGGCCAAACAGTTAATTAAGGCTTTGTTAGGTTGTGCCTAAGTATGATCTGAATTTTGTGCTGTCACTGCCAGGAACACGTGTTATTATCATGTTGGTATTTTGCTGGTCATCAGAAACTGCTGTCTCTTTCTGAGAGGTGAACGTGGAAAAAGCAGGCTGGGTTAGCAATGAGCTGTAGTGACTACTTGTTGAGATGTATGTTGTTGGTGATCTCTAGGTTATGTTTCCATATCAGTCATAATGGTGATGCTTCTTAAACTGTTCCACTTCAAATTCTAGCCTTCTTACCAGCCTTAGGTCACGTAATTGTGCTTATTTTTGGTCCAATTCTTCTTGACGCTCTCCCCTCCCACCCCCCATGGTTTTTCAGTAATTTGATGGGAAGATGAATCTTCAAAAGCCTGTCCCAGGAGATGCTGTAAGCAATGCTTGCACTGTTCATGGGCTCAGGCCATGGCACAGTCCCATCAGATGTGTTAGATGAGGCCTCCTGAATGCCGAAGAGAACAGCATGCAATGAAAGGAAACGGCCAAGTCCTCTGCACCAGTGTATCAGCATGGCCCCATCAATGTCCCTCTGGGAACCTCTGGCAACATGATCATTCAATTCTTGCAGTTTTGCCTCATCTAAACTGTCCAAATGAGATTTCAAGAGAAAGAGTATTTATGTGAAGCAGGCATATAGCCTTGGCATCTGGGACTGCCCCCTAGACCTCTCAGGGCCCCTCTTAGCCCTATTTCCTATTTTCAGATTACTGAAAGCTGGACTGAAAACTGAACGTCGCCCTTAATTCTTTTGCCATTTTGAAGTTAGCAAGATAAAGAAGTGTTGTTTTACATAAAAAACTAAGCCTTAGCAAAGTAGACAGATTTATTGAATTACCTCATAGCAAAATGAGTGTTTCATTGTCACATAATTTTTTTTTTCCTCTAGCAAGATTTTTTTTTTTTTCAATCTATTGATGCCATGGGGAAAATGCTGCATTGGCTAAGAAAAAGAGAGGGCACCACACACTGACCGCTCCAATACTGCGCACCAGTAAATATTGTGCAAGAGCTCAAGGATCCTAATTTTCAAATATATAATATATTAGCAGTTAAGCTGTTGCAAAAGCACACAAAAGACTTCTCTGAACCTTCATAAATTCTTAAGCTTTAAATTAGAAATAAAATAGTCTCTTTTTCATTAATGGCGAAAATGATAGGTCTTAGCGGTGCCTAATATTCAGTTCATTGCAAATAGTACCAAATTTCTACATATTCACCGCATATATTTTATTGCTGTAATTTGTGGTTCTCCCAAGCAGAATAATATTTTTACTTCACTGAATATACTAGTGCAAGTTAAAGGTCTCAGATGTATTCCTTTAAAGTGACAGTTCATTCCAGCTAGGTCCCTGCTTTATATCAGTACTTATTCATTAAAAAATAAGTGTAAAATATAATGTCATCCCTCTTAGTCCTAGATTCAAACAGTGGGGAGCCAAATGTGAAACCCATAAAGTGCTCTCTATTCACACTTGGGCTCAGAGCAGGCATTTGTTGCAAGCTACTCTCCCTTAATGCATCTACCTGCGTGTTTGGTTAAGTAAATACACCCCAGCGCCAACCTGTCAAGGGTCCGCTTGTGCAGCAGCCTCAGCTGGTGGCAGGCGGGCTTGCTGCAGCCTTTGCGAGAGCACCACAGGGACTCCCAGCTTCGTTTCTGCTCCTCGATCAGCTCTGCAAATATGTGGGGGTTTTCTGTGCTGTTTGGTAGGTGGTGATTAATGGGTGCTTGGCGTGGTGGGGAGACGAGTGAAGCAGAGGTGAGGAAGATGCTTGCGCACAGCAGAGAGAAATTTGCTCAGGTGGGGTTTGAGGACACCCTAATGTTCAGCAGAACCAGCACATTTAACGTTACCTTCTGGTCCGTACCTCTTGAGGAGGCAGCTATGCCTATGTGTCTTCACTGCATAGGTGTGCACCAACCTCTCCCATCTCCCCAGCACATCTGGAGCATGAGCTGGGGAAAAGGCATGGGAGCCTTTCACAATTCAGCGGGGCATGATCTCCTCTGAAACATCTGCCTCTCAGCTGAGATTTTGTTGATTCTGAGCACTCAGATGCAGAGCAAAAGAGAAGATGAAATGAAGACTCCTAAGCAGTTTTCTGCAGTACTTGCTTTAGTGAGTTGTAGATGGGATGTCTGCATCAGACTACTGCAGAAACATTTCTTTAGAGTGTTTTGGGAATGTGCCTCAAAGTGTAAGCTGTGCCAGTACCTTTGCGTTACACATGTGAGTGTATGTGCGTATGAATCACGCTTGGGTTAATTATTTAAATCTTAAAATGTTGGAAGTCACTCCTCTGCATATGAATGCGCATATGTGCACGCACACACATACAGCAAACTTGTGTTAATTACTTAAACCTAAAAATGCTAGAAGTCACGCCTTGGTTCTTTTTTTTCTTCTTCTTTTTTTTTTAAATAGCAGATGTTGTTAAAATTTACACCAGATTGTAAAATCTTGTTCCAAACGGCCAGTTCCTGAAGAAGTGTAACGACTCCTTCCCCTGCTCTTCGCTTGCTCTCTAAAGTGGTTGCGGTAAAATACCACCTTTCCAGCTACTTTGTAGGTGTTCCCCCAATTCAAAGAGGGGAAAATAAATGTGTTGGTTTGTTGTTTGGCTTTGTAGAAATGCTTTTCTGATTTCAGTGGGCATTTTACTACAGCATCCAGTTGGAGACACTTAAGAATAAGTACTACTGAGAGAGGCAATTGATGCAAAATCCTTCCTTACCATTTTCTCAATAGCTAAGAAGAAGTGGTGTTTTACCTACCAAACTCAGCCACAGCAGCCAGTGTCAGCAATATGCCTTGCAATCAAACAAGAAATATGGTAGATACTCCAAGACATGAACTAACTGCCAAGGCTTATTGCAGAGCAAAGAGCTTTTCAAAAAATGGTTCCTCTGAAGAGCATCAGATTTCACTCACTTCTCACAGCACAGACATGCCTTGGCAATCATGATTAGCCTCATTTGGGCCTGTGGAATCCATTATTTTATAGCTAGTCTCGTAGCTGGCAGGATGACAAACAGTTTATTCCTCTTTGGAGAGAAATCGGACCAAAAGACGCAGAGCTTTAATTCAGCGTTCCCCCCACCTAAGACATTTTTCCCTTCCCACTTATTGCTCAAGGCAAGACACCTAATGTTTGCCTTGATGGCTCTGTCAGGCTCTTGACATCCCAGATTTATCTCATGCCTGGATGAGGACAAATCTTTAATGAACTTCAGGCTTTTGTTCCTTTTAAAGTCAGGCAAGGAGAGTTTACAGTTCATCTGGCAAGGAAGATATAAAGAACTATGCAAATAATAATTATTCTTAATTAGCTACATTTGCCTAGTTGCCAAGTGATCTTGCTGTGCATTTGACATCCCAGGAGGAGGAAAAAGTGGGGTAGTTATCCGGATCCATTTACCTGACCCAGTTACACGTGGGCTGAATGCCCAAGGGGAGTAAGACCTCGACTCAAACTTGCTTACAAGAGCTCTCTGGGGTTAGATTTTACCAGGCAAGGTTATTTACCAAACAGCTGTTTTGATGTGGGGGTTTTTAACCATTGTGTCAGTCTGGCTCTCTGTGCCATGTCTCTGAGCGCTCCTGGGCTGAGCTGGCAGCATTGGGAATTAGGTGCAAGATAGGTTCCTGCCCTGGAAAGCCGCACTCAACATCCCTGGAGGATCAAACCCTGCTGCCAGCACCTTTTGGTCCACCTCTATGTGCACAGAAGCCTTTGTGATGGAGGAGAGCAGCATCTTGGTACTCATTTTGTGCTCAGATCTTTTCCAGAGGGGCACCATTAAATAAACATTTAGGGAAAATGCTTGGCTATCTTTCTTTTGTTTGTTTTTAGACGTGGAGTTGGAAGTAATGCACAATTATGTCTCTCTCCCCTTTTGTAAAGGAGCTCACAGCCTCGATGAGGTTTAATTCATGTCCCCTTTGCAGCAACTGGATCTCCACATCTCGCTTGTCGTAGCCATAGGGCTGTGTTGTAAAAGGCTGGTGGGTGTTCAGCATCAGGCTCTTCACTGGCAGCAGGAGCCAGCTACAGAAAAGGAGCTGCAGAGGGTCAGCCCTGCAGTGCTTACCTCCCTTTCTGGATCTGCACTTTCACTTTGTTTCTTTTTTTTTCTTTTTTCTTTTTTTTTCCTTTTTTTCCTTTTTTTTTTTTTTTTTTTTTTTTAATTATGGGAGAATGATGTCCAGGTGGCTGATTCTCTGTAATTTAATGGCAGCTCACTCATCTGCTGTTGTGCTGGAAACAATAAGAGGCCAACTGCCAAGGAAAGTTTGGCTGAATAACTTGTAGCCATAATTGAATTTCACACAGTACTTGTACAGTCCTTTTTTCCCCTCTCGTGCTAACTGATCTTGCTGCTTCTTTTTAATTGACGAATTTAAATGGAAAATTCTGGTGCACAAGTTGAGAGAGTTGCAGTCAATTAAGAAGTTACTGCTGGTTGTTGTATAAACTGGTGACAAGAGGAGAAGAGGGGGATATGCCGTAGGGTCACAGCAGAAGCCTGCCCAGCTCATTTTTCTACTTGTGATGGTTGTGAGCAGTGGCCAGTGCTCTGACAAACACTTTGACTAGCATAAACAACCTTTTTGTTTCCCAAATTTGGGGAAGAATTGGGTTTTGAGGTTGCTTTATCTCGGGATTGGTACTATAAACATAAAATCTCATCTACAGAAGAGATTTATACACATTAAAAAAATCAGATATTTCTTTTGAAGATTAACTTTGAATATAACAATACTTTCTGCTTCTTTTCCATTGCAGTATATTTGAGGACTCAGTATACCTTAAGTGAATTATATTTACTTGAGCAAAAAATATTTACCTCTTGGAATAATACATTTAGAAGAGCAACACAATCACATTCAGTATCTGCTGAAGTTGATGAAGTGTCTGCTTCTTCAGAGAAGCCAGTCACTGTGACTGCCACGTGGAATAATAACAAGAGGAGAAAGACAAAGAAAGAATAGAAATTATTCATGGAATTTTGGGAAATCCAAATGTTTCAAAACCGTTGAGAACCATCTTGCTGATCTCTGCTCTGCACAACAGCATCAGCTCTTGCTGGGCCAGGCACGTAGCAGGGATTTTACTGTTTAACCCCAAAATTCAGAATCACAAAGTTTCATTGGGATTTCTGCAGGACTGATTTTTTTTTCCCCTTAACAAAATACTTAAAGGAATAATTTTTTGTGTGCTTTGGTACCTAAAATTAGGAAATGAGGTCATAATACTTAAGATGCTAGAAAATAGGCCTGGAGGGGAGAATGCCAAGGAAAAGCATTTGTTATTTCTTGGGTTT
Organism: Aramus guarauna; assembly: GCA_013400195.1. Taxonomy (NCBI): domain Eukaryota; kingdom Metazoa; phylum Chordata; class Aves; order Gruiformes; family Aramidae; genus Aramus; species Aramus guarauna. Next base: position 152,573 of record VXBL01003320.1, read on the forward strand.
GGGGCAGAGTCCATGTGAGGGCTTGGGCCTCTGATGCCTGTCATTCATTATGTGAATGTCTAACAAAAAGGTGGCTTCCTCCCAGATTAGCCTGAAGTTTAATCTATAATACATAAGGCAATTCTGTAGGAAACTTTTTTCGTCTCACAGAAACCTCTAGTGGACAAGAGCTAATGTATATTAGTGGTTTCCTGGGTCCTGAGGACTTTTAAGTTACACTGACGGGTGTTTTAACATTATTAATCCTTAGTATTATTTTAGTGAACATCTATTAAATTTAGTTATTATGTATTAAAAAGCAGACTGAAAGCACTGACATTTTAAGGAAGCCAAAATTAATGATTTGAAAGGTTTCACAAATTTATCAGATGAATGGAAATCTAAGGGGGGGAAAAATCCACTTATGAAAAATGACAACTTTGATTTTTGCAAATCTATAGATACCATATTTAAGGATCTAATTTAGGTTGTGGTTTGTGAAAGCATTTATGGATTATCAACATTTCCAATCTCCGTACTTCACAGCGAAATTAATTAGGAGGCGATAATTTTGGGAATGTGTTACATGAAGCCATTGTAATGCAAGAGCACTTTCATTCGCTGGTACCTGGGTATTATATGAAAAATGTAATTTGGAAGTGAGATTATTCTTCCCTTTTATTAAATAAAGGATTAGCACTTCATTAGCTGTAAAACGCAAACATTTCTTCTGTGCAATAAATCAACATTATTTTTTTTCCCCAGCCTTATGGGAGGGAGTATAATGTGCAAACACAGGTACATACGGTCAAGAAGAGAGAACTCTGTTTATTGAAACCTTAAATTTTCTTGAAAATGCAAATAATATTACAGACTAAATGCGTCCCACCATTATAATAATTTAAATCTAAACAAACTTTAAAATTTAACTTGCGGAATAGTTTTGGTCTGGTGGAGAACTGCAATGGAGAGGCTTGAAATTGCATGTGATTCTTTCATAACAGAAATTGGCAGCTGCGAGAAAGTTAATTCATGGTGATATAATTGATAATAACAATTTCTTCATTCCTCTGGCTGGAGAATGAAAGTCTGAGTGCTTTACATTCAAGTGTCAGGTTGTTCTTGGACTGCAAAGCCAGGTAATGTTAATGGGGTCTGTTCTCCATTTAAATGCATGTACGCACTTGCCATCAGCACAAGCGAAGATCCTCCAGGTAAAGCAGTGGCAGGCCACAAATTGCAATCTGTTATGTATTTATTTATTGTACCTTGCCAAAGGAAGCTGACATTACTCTTGCTCTGAAAAGGAAGGGAAATGATTTCTAGAAAACCTATCATGTTGAGGGAAAAAAATTAATTAAAAATTGTAATAAAGTGGGATTAGAGGGCAAAAAATGAGAAGATAGCAACAGTATGTATTTGCAAAGTAGTCTTAGAAAAACTAATTCTTCCATTCTCTGTGCTTGCTCCTGAGCCAAGATCCAAGAAGGCTTCCCCTGTTGCATGTTAAAACTTTTCACCTTAAAAGCTCATAAAATGAGTGCTTCACTGGGGCTAACGGGACCAGAGCTAAATTCTGGCTTGGGGGCAGCTTGATGTGGAGAATGGGAGCGGAGGCTGATCACTGTGTCTTCTGTATCAAGGATAGTTGCAATGAAGGGACTGAGACCAAAGATCACTGTATTGCTGTTGCTTTTCCTTTGCCTAGAGACAAAATGTCATCTGACCTTCTGCTGGGTACAGTTCGCTGCAGTGGATGTGACCGTGCTCCCATTATTAGGGCATTTGGGGTCCAGCGACCACCCACCTGCGCTACTGTGGGACCCCAGGCTTTCCTGGGAGGATGAGAGGAATGGTGGCATGTGCTTTGGTTGGCATCTGTGCTGCATGGAGCGAGTGCTGAGCTTGGCTATATGATCTCTTTTGTCATTTTAATTGTGTGTCAGGAGAAGAAAACAAAGCAGAGAAGGGTACTTCTGCAGCATTTTTAACTTTAGGTTGCCAAAACAACTCGTGTCATATAAATGCTGAGCTAGCTCGCTAACTGTTCTGGCAAACTGTATGTGGGGATTTGAGTGCGTTTTAAGTATAGACTAATAGAAGAAGAGTATCTTCATATTTTTGTTCCCTGTGTTTAGATATATTTGGTTTAGATCTGCTGCTGCAGAGTCCAGCTTTCCTCCAAATGTGCTTCCAAATGGGATCTGTCTATGTACCACCTGTGCTTCCTGAGGTAGAGCACCACAGGTTTGAAACGCATACAGGTGTGGTCCTCTTTAGCCTCAATGGCTGGTTGCTGGGATGGGGAACCACAGGGACGAGGAAGAAGCCGATGACCTTCCTGCAGTATCTGTGCCCCACTCTCATGTTGCCTCTGATCTGTCAATGGCTGCATTTCCTCGGGGACCTCAACCACTTTCTTGAATTTTAGATGCTGGTAAAAGAAACTGCTTAGGACCTCATGTGCCCTATTACTATTAGTGTAACTAGGAATGCATCCTACCCAACAGAAGATTTTCCTACACACTAGAGAACAGAATTTTGCTAGCACTAAGGGGTCCTGTCATCAATGATCCGCCACACTGGACATGCTGTGAATCTGATGCCACCCTTGCCTGTATATTGCCTAGTTGCCTAGACTACTGCTTTCTATTGTGATAGCTAAAAGGAAGTCTGTTATTAACATGTGCTTTGGTGCCCTGAATTTTGAACACGTCTCTTGTTTACTTTAACCTTCTTTTAGTAGAGGAACACTGAGACTCCAGCACCCAGCTCTTGAGAAAAGAACGCCTTCATCTCCAAGCAGGCAGACACTTTGAGGCGCCTAGCTAGGTTTGCAGTTTCCCAAACACGTTCCTGTTTAAAGTAAAACCCACATCTGGGGGATGTGTGTTGGGGAGAAACACGTAAATTGGGAGAACTCTCTGTGGGTGCCGTAAGGAAGCCCTCAAGTCAAAGGTCGAGAGTTGTGGGTGCTTTGCTGTTGGCACAAAGCTGTCCAAGGGGCTTGGAGTCTGGGGGCTAGAGAAAGAAAGAAAAGGCTGTAGATCTTGGACCATCCTTGTATGAGGAGGCCTGGCACAAGGCACCTTCCAGACTTTGTTTTATTGTTAGAGGGAGCTCAATGCTCAAGTCCAGGGCAACAGGGCTCAGGGCCAACTGCTGAGTCAGCTGTGTGATGGTCACCGTCTTGCACCATGGGTCATGTGTCAAGGCAAGGCACAAGGCCAGTGCTGTGCCTTCTGGGGATGTTTCTCCCTAGTTGGTTCCTTAGTGCTATGACCACTTTTCGGCTTCCCCAAATCTGGTCAAGCTGGAGACAAAATGCAGCAGTTAGCCACATCTGGCATGAAGCACCCTCAGCATGGCTGAGACACTGCATCTTGTGCAAAGTCAGCCTCAAAAACCTGCATCCTTCTATTTTGTCATTAACTATGTGTTTAAAGCTGAGTCTCTGCATATTAAACCAGTTTGACCTGTGAAGGACAGGAACGCGGAGTGGATGTCACTTATTCTGCTATAAAACATCTGTCCTGAAAAATAATAAAAAAACAAAAACTGGCAAAGTACAGGGCACAACTTTTTACTTACTTTTGCAATTGCCTTCTACCATCCCCCACTACTCTGATCGTTTTTGCTCAGGAGTTTTGTGCTCCTGCTGTGGGTTGGAAGCAGTGCCAGAGAGAGAGCTCTCTACAGGACTTTGCCACTGCGTGCTTGTGCCTTTAATAGTGGAGTGCAACTCAACGTGGTGGTAAGAAAATGAGCAGTTAATGTTGTTCAAGTGTTAATTGTGCCAGAAATTAAGAGTGTATTTTCAAAGCCTCAACCCAGCAGTACTAAGAGCATTTAATTAATTTGTTTGTGTGATTTCTGTGAATGGGTGGGATCTCCCTGATCGCTCGGCTCCAGGCGCAGCGGGGGCAGGCTGTAGCAGCCGATGATCACACCTTAGCGTAGGTTTTTCATCCATCCAAAGCAATGGGAGGAAATCAGGGTACGTGGAAAGTCTTGTTTGTAACTTCCCTCAAACCTAGTGAGTGATTCTTACGTTCTTTCAGGCCTCTGGCACTGTTAAAGCCAATGGTGCTGGCCTGCAACCAGCATAGGAAATTGAGGTGAAGTACCCGTGTTGTGCTCCAGTGCAGCAATAGCAGGAGCAGAATATCTCACTGTAAGAGAAATAACTGTATGCATGCTTTTTCTGTAGATCCCTTTAGGAAGGTAAGGTGTCTCCTGTGCTGTAAGCAGTATTTAAATTCTATGGACCGGCACAGGCATTGCAGAGATGTGAAATTGTCTGTAATTAGGCAAAATTTAAAACATTTTTTCAATACTTTATGAAGACAGTTTTGCAGTGGTATGTTGCGCAATTGAAGGGATAATCAGACTTTAATTAGACCCTTCCTTTTTATACTATTCAATGAGCTAAATCCTCCAAGCTTCCCATGCAACCTGATCGAATAATATGATGTTCCCAATATGAGCTGAGTAATTATTGAAATTAAAAGGCATTAAGCCTTAAATCAGCTGGAGGAAAATATGTATTTGGGATACATACAATGGAAAGCACCATGCAGGAGGTCACCAAAACATGTATCGTGTCTGGAATGATAAGAGATCTGGATATGGCACTGACCGCTAATAACACATGCGAGCTATTCAGGATAAGGGTAATCAATGCTTCAGGTCACTCCGCTCAGCTGGTCACAAATATATTATCTCCTGCAGAAGCTTCTCTCTTCCTGCTTTACAATATCACACTGTTGTTTGAGTGCGTTATAAAAGCTTTTGCTCATTTGGAAACGTAAATTACTACCTTCTCTGCTGCCAGAGGTACAGTATACCATCAGCAAGAAGAATCAGTCTGAAGCCATACATTCGGGGATCTGTCATGTTGCTTTCTTGCTTTTGCCAGGGACATTTAATGTTTTTTTCTGAATACCTTACTTAACTGTAGCCAGCCACAACCTGGGACAGGGAGAGCAATTGCTGTGTGGGTTTCTCCAGTTGCTGGCTCTGGTGCCTTTTAATCTTGCTGGCTCTTTCCCTTGCAAAACCAGGTGTTTGCACTGAAATGCATCGTCTCTGCTCCCTGGAGCCCTCACGGCCACATGGCGAAAACATTTGCCTTTAACCTTAACCTGTTATGAGGTAGAAAGGAGCCTGAATCAAAGCCCAGGTAAAAAAGGCTGTTTAAGTTTGGGAACATTAGTTTTGGGAGCCACAGTTGGCTCCAGATTTACACCTCCCTGCACAGCAAAGTGCAGATCCACATGTCTAGCCAATGCATTTGCAGTCTTAACCTGAAATCGTTCTTCCATTGAGGCTGCAGTTTCCCATCCAAATGAATGAGACTTTTGAATGCAAAGAGGTTTGCAGTCCCAGCACCGGAGGACAGTAATTTGGCAAGTGTCTCAGTCTGGAAGGGGCCCGAGTGACCTCTGGGCAAGCAAAAACAAAGCGCGCGTGCATACCTTTGCATTCCTGTCTCGCTTCTCTGAACAGAGATCTCTCAGCTGTCAAAACCATACTGTTTTGCTGGCAAGTTCTCACTTCTCCCTCAGTGGTATTTTATGGGGCCTGTCTTCTCCTACACCTTCGGGGAAGAGGCCCTGCAGAACCAGCAAACCCCAGGGCTGGGGTGCAGAAGCTGTTTGGGGCCCCACCATGCTGGAAGAAGAAAAGATCTGTGCCACAACCACAGGGGCTTTTGGGTGAGGGCTCTGAAGGCCTCTAGTGGGAGGTTGTTAGCTATAGAAACTGGTATTGAGCATTTAGCAATTAATAAGTGCACTGCATTTATTTATTCTGACTGCAAGGGGCTTTGTCCAAAGGGACGCAGCCTTTCCAGGAGCATTATTATGTATGGTGAATAATTGACATAAAAATATCCACCAAGTTCTGGGGTTGGGCTTTTTAAATAGTGCTTAGATATTTTTAATTTGTTAGCACTTATAAGTCTTCGGGATCTTATAAATCATGTAAGTATTACAATATTTTAAATGGTTTTTTTTCCAAGTCCTACTAAAGCTTATTTCTCCAAGACATAGGACAGGACTCTGTGAACATCCACTGAATGCTTCATTTGAGTCTCCTAAGTTTTCTATTCCTGTCATAAGGGAATATTCTCCTGCTTAAAGTAGGGATCTCAGTTTTAAAGGATTTTGGCGAAATACATGAAGATGGATATTCTACAAGGTTTCTCCCTGGAGTTTTTATTCTAGACATAAATCTGTATCAGTCCTATTTCAGTGTATGGGTATTTCATTTTGCTCTCTGAAACTAGTCCAAGGCTGCTGCTGACAAGGTATCTCAAATAGTTCAGGGGGCTTGGTATGTCCCAAGTGTTGGATGGGGTTTTTTTTTCCTTAAAGATTTTTGTAAAGCTAAAATTTATCTATATTTTGCTCAGCTTGTCTGCATATTATCCAGTGTATATCAAAGGAAAGGATTTTATATATATATAAATTGTTCACATACTAAAGTAAATTAATAAAGCTTCCTTTTCATAAGAGGTAAAGAAAAGTACCTGGCCAATACAGTACCATTAATCTATTCTCTTTTCTCCTTTCTCTCTTTACCTCTCTCTCTACAATAGAAGTGGAACAAAAAGGTAATTAAATACCTTTCAAATTATATATATATATTACTTATGTATAGGCTAAGTTATTTAACAGTTTAACGTTTTAGTTGAAATACTTTGTCATTAATTCTCACTACTTTTTTGTTAAAGTTTATTTAGTATCTCTGCTGCTCAACTTCACCAGATAACTCATTTTTTCTGAAAAGTTTTTACCAGTGCCACTTTTTTTCCATTAAATTTCTATTCAAAGGTTTAGATAACTCAGCCTTCTCCTGCCCCAAAGAATTTGGAAAGTGTGCATACATATGTATGTGCATAAGTATATCTAATTATGCCATAAAAGCCTCTTGGAAATGGCACCCCTTTATCAGCAACTCTGGGTGGTTACTTAGACGCCAGTAGAGCAATGTACTTTCACCCCAGTTACTAAATCTGATTTTTCCTCCTGTCTTGCTCTCCAGAGGACATTACCAGTTTCTGCATTTCCAAAAATAATTGGTTACACTCCAAGCAGGGAGCGCGCACGTGGGATCCCATCTGCCAGCCCCGTGCCACCAGAGGCGCGTGGTGGGATACCTCTTCACACCTCCCTGCTGCCCATCCCATCGTCACGGTTGTTATTCTACTCATGCTCATGGAGATCAGCATTACAAATAACCAACAAAGATTCTCCCCCCAAAGTGTGTGCAGCGCCTCCAGGTCGGGAGGGTGCTACCGGGGACGACGAGGGCTGAGCGAGCCAGTTTTGCTCTACAGCATCCCTCCTTTTGTCCAGCCAGCCGGCCTCTTGGCATTCCCATGATGCCAAGGTCAGCTGGGTGCTGGCCGAGCCTCCTCCCAGGTCCTGAGCATGCCCTGGTCCCTCTCGGCCCCCCCGAAGTCTGAGCAGCAAAGCACCCCGGTTAGTCAAACCGCTCCTTTGTGCTCCTCTCATGTAACAATAGAAGGTATATGTTTTTAAGTTTGAATTACTACTATATTTAACAGGACATTTTTTAACTGATTAAAATCTAGACCTTGGGTTCCTCTCCAGTGATCTTTATTCTTTTCCTTCCTTCTTTCCTTTCTTCCTTCCTTCCTTCCTTGTCTTTTCCTTTCAGCATCCATACGTCATTCATTTTTAATTGTGTGGACTGCATGTTTCGTGTGTCCTGTAGCAGCTTTGAAAGCCTCATTTCTAATTATACTACAGATCTGTAGATGGGTGTTCCCCCCTGCTCCCTTTGCTTTAAATGCTCTTCTGAGTTGCTAAGGGATTCGCCTCTGCTTTGCTACTTGGTACCCTTTAAATATTTAATATCACTTGGGCTGTAAGGATGGGAATTTCTTTCTCTTATTTCCATTTCTAGGCCACTCTTCTGTGGGCTGTTCAAATAAATATGTGGATCAGTTCCCCGGGAGTTTACCCCTTCACCTAGTAGGTACAGATTCACTGCAGAATATAATCTGGAAATACAAACCCAGAAATCCTTTGGGGGCACATATTCATTTCAGAGTTTACAAAGGCAAGTGGTCCAAGTAAGTACACCTGTAAAAATAGATTTGAAAAGCAATAACAAAATGAGCCACAGCTGATAGAAAAAGCAGGGGGAAAGAAATTCAGTTCGCTGGAGCAAATCTTGTTCTAGAGACATGGCTGGCGGGAAGGCTAGTCTCCAGCTACAAGGCATTGCTCTTGGGTTTCCTCTGATCTCGAGTGTCCTCTGCTCCAGAACTAGAAGCTGTTGAGATGTTTGGGCCAACCACCCCCAGACTGTAATTAACTTTGTTTTTTTTTGTTTTAAATTCTTTTCCTCTACGACAGTTTTTCTTTGCCCTGGACTGCTGAAAGGAGTATACCAGAGTGAACACTTATTTGAATCTGACCACCAATCTGGTGCCTGGTGCAAGGACCCTCTGCAGGCATCCGACAAGATCTACTACATGCCCTGGACACCGTACCGGACAGACACACTGACGGAGTACTCCTCCAAGGATGACTTCATTGCTGGGAGGCCAACGACGACCTACAAACTTCCACACCGAGTGGATGGCACGGGGTTTGTGGTGTATGACGGGGCTTTGTTCTTCAACAAGGAACGAACCAGGAACATAGTCAAGTTTGACTTGCGGACAAGGATAAAAAGCGGGGAGGCTATCATAGCTAATGCAAATTACCATGACACCTCTCCCTACCGCTGGGGAGGCAAGTCTGATATAGACCTGGCTGTGGATGAGAATGGGCTGTGGGTAATCTATGCAACAGAACAAAATAATGGCAAAATAGTCATTAGCCAGTTAAACCCTTACACGTTAAGGATTGAAGGGACATGGGATACTGCCTATGACAAGAGGTCAGCTTCTAACGCCTTCATGATCTGTGGGATTTTATATGTGGTAAAGTCTGTGTATGAAGATGACGACAATGAAGCCACAGGGAATAAGATAGACTACATATATAACACTGACCAAAGCAAGGATAGCATGGTGGATGTGCCCTTTCCAAACTCCTACCAGTACATTGCTGCTGTGGATTATAATCCCCGGGACAACCTCCTTTATGTATGGAACAACTATCACGTTGTGAAATATTCCTTGGATTTTGGCCCGCTGGACAGCAGAGCAGGTAAGGGTTTTAATACCGAGCCAAAATCTGAATCGAGCTTTGTATTTTTCTTGCAAATAGGGTGTAAAATTGAAGTACACTTCTGTCTTACTGATCTGCCTGTGTTTCTGCAAATTAAGCCCCACCACAAGATTTATGATGGATATTAAGACTTTAATACATGCAGAATATTTTTTTTAAAATCTTAGTTTGAAATGAAATGGAGAAAGGAGTGTGCTACCCATAACTAACTTGAAACAGTCTCCAAATGCCCACGCTCTTCTTCGCATCACAGGGATAGCACTCTTTCCTCCTTAATTGAATTTTCCTCTGTACATCCGATCATCTTCCTTTCTGCAGGAATTTTGGCAAAACAAGGCGTGGAAGATGCTGTTGCTGCAAACAGCCGTGGGAAAACTGCCAGCCAGTTTAACTGATTTTGTTCCATTAAGCTGGGGGAATTTGGGCTATTTAGGGAAGCTGCCGCTAATTGCATATGTGAGCATGCACCCACAAGTGTGTGTCTGGAGTAAGAAGGGGAATCAAGAACAAAATCGTCCAAATTGTTGGTTTCTTTTCTTTAAAGTTCCTCTTCTTTTTAAAGCATTTCATGACTTACTATGACTCACTATACTTTCTCTAAGAGAGGAGCATGTGGCTCCTGGAGGATTCCCAGCTTTTCCACCTTTTTTCCTGTTAGAAATTATGCCAGTAATTACTTGGTTTGTTACATTCCCTTAACTTTACCAGCTTCATTATTTTGCAAGCATTAGATTCACAGTTGCCACTTTATTAATAACATTACTTAGCCTAGATTGTGGTCAAACTTATATGACAGTGCAAGAATTTCCAAGCAGCGTTTGCTCAGTCATTTTCAAATGGTTACTGCTGAACATGATGTAGTCATAGTTATCAGGTAGTTCCTGTAGTGGACTGTGTACTTCAGAAAGGCTGAAAAAGTAAGAGGAAAGGCAGAATTAATATAATTTGGAAGGTAAACTATTTGATTTGTAACATGGCTATTCCCGAAACATACTTTTTTGTTGATAAGAAACTCAGAAGTGGATGAGTGGATTCAGGGCTTCAGATGGCAAAAGAGAAGTTGAGATGTTGCTGAGTTTTTCTTTTTCTTTTCCTGTGTGCAGCCTGGTATCCATTAAAAAATGCATCAAGAGATGCTGAAAGAAACTGTGGATATGAAAAAGTGCAGAGGGATGGAATAAAAGTAGTAAAAAGGCAGTGAACTTCTCATTTTCATACAAAAATGTAAGGAAGAGTAGAAGGAGAACGTGAAAAGGCAGATGAACAAAAACGAGTGACTGTTAAGAGAGGAGCAGGGACGTTTTCAATGATGTTGACCTCTGCAAGATGTCAGATGAGCAAAAAATGAAGTAATACTTCTCATTCTCCCAACTTAATGATGAGCATGTACTTTCTGAGTGGTGGAGTGAAGCAGAGCAATTTGTGAGCTATTGGTTATCCCCGAGGAGTGAAAATCAATTGCATCCCTTCTATTTCACAGAGTTTCTCTCCTTTTCAGTGAATTATTTCCAGGTATTACGGCAGACTCTCTGCTGCCGCATTTTCATGTGGTGACCATTGTCAGTAATAGCATCTTTAATAAAAAAAAAAAAAAGCCATAATCAGTTAAAACCCCAAATTTTGTACTTTCCTATAAAAAAGGAAATGGTTCTCCCCTTTTTCCCAGTCTAAGCTGGTGAGATGGGAGAGCGGGTGAAAACCTTGAAGATGGCTGAAATTCTGTGAAGTACAAGGGTTTGATTTGTCCTTGTGTCACTCTGGTTTGAAGCCCCTTAAATTTCACTCATGTTTGGATGAGAATTTAAAATCCCCCAGTGCCTCAGAGGGAAAGCTGAAGCAGTTTTTGGCTTTGAGTGGTGGACATGAGAGGGTTAATCTGGTGTCAGGGAATCTGGTGAGCCTTCTTTGACATTCCTTTTGTGCAATTTTTGATAGTTTTGTAATGTGGGCACAAAGCTGAATTTTACATGCATTTCTCTTCTCTGAAAATTGCCAGGATTTCCTTTTTGGCAGAAATGCCTAAGGATTCCATTACCTCACTATTTTACGGGTTTAGAGGACTTTTGAGAGGACTGCTCTGACAGCAAGTGAAATTCTCGATGAGACAGCTCGAATGGGCCAAGGCATTTCAAAGCGAAGAAAAATACCTTTGCAAAGGGAGTTTACTGCTCCATTACCTGCACAGCCTGATTAGTGGGAACGTTATTTTGTGAGTCAGTCAACCAGAAGCACTGATTTTGAATTGAATAGGTGAGCAAACACTTGCTTGACACCAGGTTTTTTTGCAGAGAGGAGCTGGGAGACCAGGTCTACGTGATTCTTTCTCTTCCAGGTTCAGGGCAACACATTTTCTGGTTAGCACCAAATTTCATGCTGCATTGCTTTGTGTATAACACTAAAGATATGGTTGACTTAAACCCATCTCCTTCACCAAAGAGCAGAACAGGAGCCAATGCAACACTAGGAAAGCAGTGAAGACCCAGGATATTTTTATTTGGTTATTTATTTATTTATTTATTTACAGAGTGGATTGTGGATATGTGTTTCCTCGTTTCTCTTCCAAAATCACCAGTGTTTCTCTGTTTAGAGCGAGGCAATGTTCAATGCAGCCATTTTCCATAGGGTTACAGTTTGAGTAGCAAAATATGTAAACAATATCTGCTTAATTAGAAAATAAAAGAAAGATTGTGAAATTGATGGGTCGAACAAATTGGTTGTTAAAAAACAATTAAGGGTGAAGTTTTAGGAGAAGAGCTCTTAAAACCAAAAATTGATCGTAACAAGAAAAGTAATATATTTAGCTACCTAAATAGCCAGCAACATATTTGAAACATATTTGAGATCTCTGGTATCATACATTTCAAGGATATCTAAAATGAAAAACAGGTGCTGGGGGCTCCAGTTCACTTAGGATCAAACATTTTAAGTCTTTTCCCAAACCGTCCAGGGAAAATGGGAGGAGACAGGAGTCACTTAGTTTATAGGGAAGGCAGGGATCACATCCTCTCACTCTTCACGGTGAGTAAACATTTTCTGTGAGTTTTAACTACAGGTCTATTTGTGCATGTAGGATTGGAAAACGTTTGAGGTCTTCACTGTTGCAGAGCTTCTCTCACCCATTTAGAAAAATGGGCTTTTACTCCTTGGAGTAAATGAACGTCAAAACCTGGAGTTTCTGTTCTCGGCCTCTGTAGCAACTAAAGGTACGAGGGAAGACAAAATATTCTGAAGTCTTCTGAAGTCTTAAGTGAGGCACAAAGCTGGATTCAACTGATCTAGAAGCAATTCATGGCTCTTGATTAAATTAAAAACCAATTATTCATTGTTCTCAGAGATGGGAAAAGCTGCATTTTAAGGATTTGCCCTGCTCAATTATTTTTTTCTTTTGTCTGAGGTTGTTTTCATTTATCCCAAAAGCGGTTTTGAAAGCAAACACTCCTCAGTGCCTGCAAATCCCAGGAAACCTGTCATTAATGTCTACCTTCAAGAAGTGAACTTGAAGATACCAAAAGCCTTTGAAGCATGTTTTCTTTGAGCTGTTTGGCCTTAAAATGAGTTCTTGGAGGATGCTTCTCCATAAATGCTCCTGAGCTTTTGTGTTATTTCTTTGTAGCTGCTTTTGAGTTTGCTAATTTGAAGTATTACTGAGAATAGCTCTGCAACTCTAGCAGTGTTTTCCATTGCATTCTTCAAGAAATTGAACCCGGAAAAGTGTTCAGGTTGTTATTTTTTTATGTGCCCCACTAGACATGTGCAGAGAGGGAAATGAAAAGCTGTATCAACAGAATGAAAAATTTTCCACAACCTAATCAGTCTTAATATTCACCAGAGTTACCTGTTTTAATCATCACCCACTTGTGATACAGTCTGCATAAACAAATTCAAGAAAATATCAACAAATCCTCCTCTCCAAAAAGGTAAAGTGCTCCCATCCTGCTTCCTGGCACCATGCTGCATACAAACACGCATCTCCTGGCTTTGCAACTCTGCACCTCCCCAGGTGGTCACGGCTCCTGGCAGGGCACCAGGTAGGGGTTCCTGGGCAGCAGAGAGACCAGAAGAAAGTTGCGTCTTTCAAATGACCGAGGTGCCCCACACCACTGCTGGCAACTCTTGCGTGGGAGCTCAGGGTGTGCTGGCTGAGCGTTCAGACCAAGGGTGGGGACCGGAGCCTGTCCCATAGCTTGGCAGTGAAGAAGTCCAGGGAGGGACTTGAACCAGGAGAAGGATCCCGCTGTGCATGTCTGGGACTTGGATGTCCTGACAGCCGGTCCCAGTGACGTGGGAAACGCAAATCTCCCACTTTCGAGGAGATGTTTTAAATTATGTCCAGGGGACCCAGGCATTACAATATGGAGTGTTTAATAGATGTATGAAGTTAATAAATAAATATGCCCAATACATAAGGAAGACACTGAAATGATATAGGACTTCTAATACAGCCTCATTGTGCTTAAGTGGCTTCCACAGATTGCATATTAACACTGTGGACTGCCAGTCTGGTAATCAGATGTGATATGAAGCTTCCATCTATATCTGTGATATTTTAAAAACCTCAGAGAGTGCATGTCAAACTTTTAGCCTCCACATTTTGTTAAATATTGTGGGATGCTCTCTTGACATGTGATTGCAACCATTTTATTCAGTAAGGGTGGTTGGGTTTTGTTTTTTTCCTAAAGCAGTTTTACAATGCAGATAAGGTGAACCCTCTGTCCTTATAATATGCTAATTAAGAGCATTTGTGTCTTGGATAAAAGATGTGGCAGTATGGTGATGAATAAGAACTTTAAACACATATGACACCTCGTTAAAATGTAATTTTCATATCATAAATCTGAGGTCTTTCCTTTGACAGCTGAGTAATGTGGATAGTGGGCAGAGGATCTTGAATGTTTCAAAGCTGTCACGTGCTAATAGGTAGCTGAAAGCGCCTTCCTGCGCTGCTCGCCTTTAATGCGCTACACCCTTGCCTGGGAAATGCATCAAAAGGGCTTGCCAAATCTTAAATCCCACTTGTGCACAGGATATGAATTGCCATCGCTTCAAGATCCCATTGCGATAAGCCACGCTTAGTATCTCTGAAGTTGAATACAGGCAGCATTTTAAAAGGCCAGCTGAGCCGTTTTGATGAGCAGCTTCTCCTGGCGGACAAGGGCCGTTTTTAGGGAGCTGCTGAGTGTTTAATTGCGACTTCTCCTGTGTTTTTATTTTCCAGTTGCTTTCCTCCCATCTAGGAGCATCCCTAGTTCTCTCACTCCTGTTCCTCTTCATTGCTTATAGTGACAGCTGCTGGTTGCACAGTGTTACTGAAGGTTTTCAGAGAAATCAGCTCTTGCTTTCAGCAGCCTTTGCTAAACACGTATCATGACTTGGGCCTTGGCTTTTATCCTCTAATATTTGCCCATGCATGTGTGTCCCAGTTATTCTATAACTATTTAAATCCCTTTTTTGTTATTTAAGACACCAAGACATGTCTAAGTTTGGAGGTGAAGAAAGCAGCACAGAGACTCTTCATCTTTTATAACAAAGCTGGCACCTCAACCTAGATTTGCTGGCTAGCCACTACCTTAAGCTCAGAAGGGCAGGAGAATATTTCACCTATCTGGGGTATGCTGGGATCCAGAATTGCGTTTGTTCCGCATCCTGAGGCCTGACCTGTCTCTTCATTTTCATCCTGTTTAAATTTTTCCCTCTTTGTAAAGCAGTGTTTGATTAAAAAAATGATAAAAAAATATCATACCGCTGGACACTTTTCTGAAATTAGGGATTTCTGCTTTTTGTTGGGAAATTTGGAGTTTGAGCTCTTTCCTCTACCTTCTCACAAAAAATCCTTTAAAAGTGCAGGATTCGTCAGCTTCAAAACGTTGCCTTTGTGGAGCATTTCATAAATGTTATTATGTTTGTTTAGCACAGCAAGAGTATCTTCAATGCCTCTCCAGTACAAATAAATATGCGATTGTTCCAATGCACTTCTCTCAGTAGGACCATGGAACAGGAGAGAGCCTTACCAAACAGAGGTGGAGGAGCCCTCCTTTTCCTTGAGTCACTGCTCCTACTACGAGGCACCTGTTTGAGCCAGCCTGAGAAAATGGTACAGCAGACCTAACTCATCCAGGAGCTAAACTGAGATACTACTGTATCGTCTTTGGAGATCAGTTGTTACCATTGCAAACCAAATGGCAATCTGCTGTAAGACCTGCATGCCATGATGTCACAGTCAATATCCACAGGCTAGGGTCCTGTTCCTATGGGCTCGCAAGCCCGAGTGCTTGGGGACAGGGCTGATGGGCAGCCAGGATGGTTGAAGTAGGGGAAGGGCAGCAAGAGACAAAATGATTAAGCTAAACTTCACTTTCAAGCTTCAAAACAAAAGGAGGCCAGAGACTTCGGCACTTCGTAATCCTGTCAAATGCCAGGAGGGGGAAAGCACCTTGCCAAGAACATGTCTGAAAAGCTGATGCGGCTGTTCCTGGCAGCAAGCATGGGATGTGCTGCTGAAGATAACGGGATGATTGCACAGGGAAAAAAACATTAATGGCGTATGAAGGATAGTGCCTTTTCCTTTTCTGCAGCAAGCTCTTCAGCTTGAGGAATCAGCCTGGAGTTGTGATTAATTGCCATTTCATTAAGTTCAAGACCACCAGGTTGTCACACTGACATACACCACAGCTTATCAATCTGATGCAAATACTTTGCACCAAACCCAGCTATGAGTGTGCCAACCCCTTGGGGCTGAGCTGTTTGCCAGAGGCAGGGAGTGAGAGGTGACATGTAGCAAATGTCCAAGGCTGCCTTTTGCAGGAGGAAGGGACTGCATCATGTGCTAGAGACAGCTTTTGAGCATTGGATTTTTACACATGGTTTTTAGTGACAAATGCATCGTTTATCCCTTGGCCAGCAGATTTTGCAGCGATGGGGGTCTGCACAGGATTGGGGGTTTAGCTAGGCTAGAAACTCCAGGATGTTCCATTTTTGAGCTGTTGCCTCTGCCAGCTCCTCTCCTCCCACCCCGAAAGAGGATTATAACCTGCCAGCCTTCTTCTCAAGGTATTACCCTCTCAGCTTTGATTATATTTATGCACTTGATTCCTCAAGGCTGGCCCTATGTAGTGCAAACACCTTCTGCTCCCTGCAGCTCTGCTCTGGCTTGGTTGCAGAGCCACTAGCCTGGCTTGGGTTGTGGGGTCCTGGATGCTTTCTTCATGTGAGTTTTGTTTTTTGCTGCTGTGTTTTTAAAATGAGCAGCCTTTATTCCTGCTCCCCACTGAAAATACCTCCACCATGGCAGCTCATGGGTCTGCAATGCACTCCTCACTTGTCTGCCACTGATTGTGTTTGTTCTGGAAATGACTACTGTAATATTTTTAGCAACACTTATTAAGACTCGTCTCCTGAAGTCTAGTTCAATGTTGCTAATTAACTTCTTCGATGCCGCCAGCACTCTGCAGTGCTGCCATACCAGGTTTTCTTTCTTTTTTTTAACCAATAAATTCAAGAAAGCAGATGTGGATGCCCTGCCATTTTCTGCTTTAAAGTCAAAGCAAGCAGAGGAGGTCTTGGATGCCCTTCATACTGCTGGCCTTCATATTCAGATTAAAGAGGAGTAAAAAGCTCTTCAACAGTAAGCTACAAAATTACTGAACCTTTACCAGGAGGCTTTACAGAGCCTACCCTTGACTTCAGAAAGTTGTGGTGATGCCCTTAGCATCTCTCCATCTTTCAGATGTGGCAGCAAGTCAACTTTCCAGACACCTAAAGTACAACTATGCTGATAAAAAGTGCCCAAGGTAGGTGTGAGAAATGGAAAGGTCAACCTTATGCTCAGAAATTCAACTGAACTCTCATGGTGGGGTTGGATTTGATAGATTGCTTATATAAGAAGAGAATTTAGGTTGAAGGTACAAAAAGAATCTTGGTAGCTAGTTTGAAGATCTCCATGTTCTGGGAGAAATGGGACCAGCCACGAAGGGCTGTGAAATGCTACTTGGTGATGCTGTCAACAACCTGACAGGGGAAGATAGGTAAATCCCAGAAAAAAAGAGATAATAGGCACTTTGAAGCACACCTCAAAGTGCATTTTGGCATTAATAATAACTATGCTAAATCAAGAGAGTTGGGTTGTGAAAAAACCAAGAATAAAACAGTGTCCATTTCTTTCAGGTAAGTCTGCCAGGTGGGCAACAGTAAAGGTTTATAAAATGAAAAAGTTTCTGGGACAAAATCACAGAGTTTCTGGAGAGTTTCAGCTCAGCCATTATTCAGACAAATCCTCTGAAGTTGGTGGGAGTTTGGACTAAGGACTTCAGGAGCAAGTCCATAGTGAATTTCTGTTTGCCATGGAAGGAATTGCATTTTGCCAGTGAGAGGCTTTTTGACCTCCTGATTTGTGTCTAAAGCATCCAAAGAGGATAACTGTAAGGTGGAACAAATAGTGACTATCCATATGAATTTGAGGTGCAATATCTACCCTACGTTTTTATGTTGAAGAGACTTTTTTTAAGGGTGTGCCCATGATTGGAGGGCAAAACAGATGATGAAGGCTTAGGTGAAAGAGATGTATCCATTAAAACAACATGGTGATTGTTCGCTGTAACATGATTTCTTCACTGTAAATAGGATTTTTGCTTGATTAAAATACGCTGAGAGGCAACAGGCCTTAAGGCAAATTTCACTGAAACATGGGATTCAGTTTAAAAAGACTGGCAGTGAATAAGCAAACTGCGTGTTTCATGTTACGTAGCTCCTCGGTTCTCTGTTCTCACAAAGTACCAGCTGCTTGAGACTCAAAGTGGGGCGGGGGGAGGGGGAAGCAAAGAAACATCAGAGCTGAAAACTATAGAAGTTGTACACTGGCCACGACAGAAGATGGGAAAATCGGTTGCCTTTATACCAGTCTGAGCTAGCTTACTGGGGTGCCATTCATGCTTCCCTCAAATAGCTGGAATAAATTAACACAGCCACCGGAGAGATGAGACATTAGGCAGCTCTGAAGTTCTTTTTCATCTGTCGATGTTTAGGATGAAGTCAGGGAAAGGGCCATCTGTGTGCTGCAGGCAGAGAAAAATGTAAAGGCAGCGTCAAGTATAGATATGGCAGCAGAGAAGAAGTCCTTAGCCCATTCGTAGGTTCTTTCCACCATACCATGAAGAAGACCTTTTGTGAGCCCCCATGTATTGGCCTCAAATTCAGTTGCTCCTCTGACTGTGTTAAATCATTCCCTCTATCGAAGGCATGTCTGAAGGATCCTGTGGCTTGCTAGGGTCAATCAGCCTGACTTCATGTGATGTTTTGTGCTTTTGTACTGCTGAATTAAGCAAATGACTGGTAATGTTAATGCGATCACTGAGGCTCCAGGAGGAGGGAAATACTGAGGAAAGGCTGCATGGAGAAGAAAAAGAGGGGAATTTTTTTTTTTAATTATTTTTTTTTATTATTTTTTGGGAGAGGTATTAAGATATATTTGCTTGACAGGAGCTTATGTATACACTGGAGGGACTATCAGCAATGAGTATTTTTGGCCTTTTCCAGCTAAGTGCTTGCTTTTTTCACTGGACAGTGATTGCCAAGTATTTTCTTGGTGCAATATTGAGTGTGTTACAAGTTATTCACAAGAAATATCCTTGGAGTGACTAGAACAGATTTTATTGATAAAAGCATTGCGCTCTTCACCACAGCAAGTATCAGGATGAGTGATACAGCTGGCACCCAAAAACCAAGCCAAGGTGGAAAGTGGTCTGGAAAGTTTCTGGTTGATTTGTGTAGTTTAAGGTGCAGATTCATCCAGCATTGTATTGGGAGAGGTGCCTCTGCCTGGTGCTTTGCTAGTAAGTATAAGCTCTCTTTATGGATAAACAAAGCCACCTCCTGAGCTCGGTGGGAAGTAAATGAAGCTTTTGGGTAGCCTAAAACTGCATAGTCAGAACATGGTGTGTTGTGTAAGGCTGCTGTAATGTGTTCTTTTCATATAAATGAGTTTAAATTGACTCTGGTATGAAGAGTAGAACAGAGAATTAAATTAGATTAATAGATTTTTTAAGACCAGAAGGGACCATTAGCTCATTTAGTCTGACCTCTGTAATGCATTCGATTGGATTTCATCCGCTTCCTCTTGTACTGAGCCTAATGACTTGACTTTAACTAAAGTGTACCTTCCAGAAAGGCACCCAGACAATCAGTGCATCACTTCACGGAGTGCTTTTCTTGGTTGGATATTCTATCCCCACGTTAAAGAGGTAAAATAATATTTGCATTATAAATGTTTTGGTTGTACTGCCCGGTCAGCAAGTCCTTTTTGTGCCTTTTTGCATCATACGTAAAAAAACAAAAATGTGCTTCTTGAATTGCACTCTTTGCACCTTGCTGAGACAGTGCTCAGTAGGTTGCCTTCTGTGGGAGTTATTGGTATGTCTGAGATGTTTTGGGTTTTTTTAAAGATGTTAAAAACTTGTTATGTGCAGTGGGAAATCCCTGAATAGACTGAGAAAGCAAATAATTCACTAGCAATAAGAAAATAGCTTTCTGGGCACTAAACCCAAGAAAGTCTTCTACTTTCAGATGTGTACTTTATGACGAGTGTCACTAAAATGTGTCTGTAAACTCTGCTTTTTAATTAGAAGAAATTACCAGTCTGCAGGGCTTGCATACTGCTCTTTTAATGCCACTTCCATTTTTATTTGAACCAGAGTGGTAGGGAGCGACATTTAAACCTCTGAGTTTGTCATCAAGTTCTAATTTTCTCATTGATGAGAACATCTGTCCATTGGAAAGGGCAAAAACTCATTCTAGCAGTTTTTCCATAAGGTACTGGAAGATTTAATTCCAAATGGATTTTCTGATGGTTGGGTTTGGGTTTTTTGCCTTTTGTTTCCCACCCTCTTTTTAAAGGAGCCTGTATTTACACTGTGTAAAAAAAAAGATGTTGATACAAGGAAGTGAACTGTAGAGGATATGAGAAACACTTTGGTAAATAACCATTAATTGTATTAAGAGTGTTATTACACCATGTTTTTCATGTCAAAACGTACTGGCAAATTCTGGAGGAAAGAAGTTGTCATTTTCTTAATATGCATATAAAAATTGGCCGCACTATAAGTGTCTTAATTCAAATAGAAATACTATGCTGTCAGAATGCATTGTTTCCTTCTAACACCATAGTTTGTGATATCTTGGATAAACTTCACCTTCAGACATTTCTTTATTGTTACTGACCACCCGAGAGGGTTTATCAAGGCTGAGGCTTCATTAGTTTAAGCGCTATGAGAGTAGACATGTTACCTCCTCTTTCTCACTTTTTCATTGGAGAGAAGAAATCTTAAAATGGACATGTGTTAAGGAAGGCTAGAGAAGTCCTCTCTTCCCTTTACAGTGTAATTTGTAATAACTATGATCTTCTGCACATTTGCCCTAACATAGTTGACAGCATATGCATCAGCTGTAACCAAAGAAAAAAGATTCAAATTAGTCAAATGACTCCAAAATGTCTTTGGAGCAGCTGGTGTAGGGTAATGCCAATGGGAGTTTTGCGCTGCTGATTTCCATGCAACCTGATTTGCACATTGAAGGCGATAAGCATTGCCTTGCTGAACCATGGCCTTTACGTGTTTCATTAAATTTCCCCCTTATGATGACTTCTAGGTTGGGGGAAAACTATGTGAAAAGTTTCTTTCTACAGTTAGTTGACATTTATCAGTGACGAATGTCTTGGCTTTAGTGAATAGATCCAGAGCTGTAAAAGCTGGTCCTCTCCAGATAAAGATTTTGTAACAGTGACCTTACTGTCCTCTTCGTACTCTGATTTGAAAGCTGATTTTAATCTGCAAAAGGAATAATCATTAAAAATATACCATGCATCAGTACATTGCTTTAATTCATCTTCCCTGGAAGCCTTGTGGATACAGAAGCAGCAGACATGGGCTCGTGCATGCCTGAGGTTTATCCACAACGTGTTGACATGATGTTTAAATGTGATTCTTGCTTCTGTACATGGACTGCAGAGACCTGTTTAGCATCATGGTGCTAACCTGATTCCTCCAAAGTCACTTTGTGATGTGACCTGTTTTCTTGCTGGAGAAGTTTAGAGGACCCTGTTGCTGCTACTTTGCCATGGAGGTGAGGATCTTGTGAGGGAGCAGAGGCACTGGTGCTTTGGGAGGTTTTCTACTACTGTGTAGCCCAGGGCTTGCCAAGAATGCCCACACACCTCTGTGCATGCATCTTGCCACAGAGGTTGCCTGTTAGCCATTGTGGGTCATGCTAAAAAAAGTCCGAGACTGTTGATATCAAACAGGAGCCAGGGAAAATGTGAGACTTGTGACTGGCTGCAGGTGAGGTCTTTAAACAGTAGTTGTTTGCAGGTGGACATAGCAAAAGGCCAGGGACTCCAGAAGAAGAGACTCTGTGTATCATGGAGCTGCCAATGATAATATATCTCCAGGAGATCCTTGATTCATCTCCTCTGCACCTTTCCAGGCTACTTTTTATTTTTTGAAGCCAAACCCTTTTCTGATGGCCATGTATAAGGAGAGGACACCAAGTGGAGAGGAAGACTTAGGCAGCCTTTCTTTCCACTTGGAAACCACAGAAAACAGACCAATATTTTTGCCTGAAGTGAGAAAAAAGGAGAAGTTATCAAGCGTTATGAAACCTCTTAACATGCATGGCAGTGACTCTGGCCTATCACTAGTGGTGGCACTTCCTATAGCTGGCATGACTCATTGAAGAGACATTTTTGAGCCTTTTAGTAAACGTATTTATTTGTTTAGAAATCTGTAAGAAATTCCTTTGGATGTTTCCATACGGGATGTTGATGTTATCTTGTCCCCTCAGTATTTTTATAAACTTCAGTTGTTGATTCTAGAGATGTGTTTTACCTATCCTAGGTTTGTCACTCTTCTACTACAAGAGATTGATCATTGATTTTTTAATTTTTTTCTATTATTGCATGTTTAACAATAAAACTGAGTGATGTTCTATTCCCAGCTGAGTCTCCAAGGAATGCAACTGTTTCTCATTATAAAGGGGAAAAAAAAGTAATTAAATTTTAATTATTTTTCCCTTTTGCCCAAATATCTTCACACAGTGCAAATTAAATAAAATTATTTAACCATGACAAGCACTTCTGCCAATTAATCCCTGAGAATTGAAGCTGGAAAATGTATGCCACATGCATGCAGGCAGGCACACACAGATGCCTAGAAAAAAGAAACCCAAAGGAGTCTAAGACAAGCATGAGTTAACCAGCCCAACAGATCTGTGAATGGGAGTTTAAGTGATAGTGATCTCTGTCCACAAGCTGATCTGAGCTCTTTGCAGCTTCCCATCTGATACTCTGAAGAATCTTTTTCCCTTCTGGCTTAATAGCTAAAGATTGGTTGAAGTTCAAGAACTCAGTATTTCTAGTACCCTTTATACTGAAATTTAAGATGGGTAATTTAACTTTGAATTGATTTTTTTTCTTCAATTTGAGTTTTTAGTATGTGCATATATTTATTTGAGCTGCACTTCGGTTTCCTGAATTACAGGCAAGATTACCAAGAGATATTCATTAGACAAATGTGTTTATTAGCAACATAAAGATTGTTGTACTGAATGCCTGAAAACTGGATCCAGTTATTAGGAAAGAAAATCTTTCAGGCAATTTCAAAGCATTAAAGAAAAAATTAATGTTGTCTATCTGGATTTTTATATACCTGGTTTCACTATCTATTGAAAAACACTGGTGCTTTTTGAATGGGCAGTGCTTCAAGGTCAACGTTAGCTCCATTTCTGATTTTCAACAGTTTAGAAACCCTACTTGAAGTCAATGGCCGTGTCCCAGGGAAACAACTCTTCTCCAGAAAGACCTCGTCTCACTTCTATAGGGAGGTTCTTATGCACAGGCATCTGGAGGGCCCATGGCTGCTGGCTTGAGAAAAGCCATAACTGCATCTCTGAAATGTTTATTTCGATCTATTTGGTATTCAGACTTCATCTTTTAGCAGCTGAAATCAAACACTGAGTGTGGAGTCATCTGAAGCTACTGCTGGAGGAAGTACTAGCGACAGTAAGTCATGCACATTTTAGATATGTATGTGTAAGTGTGTGTATATATAGATAGATATTTGCACGTTGATTAGATATATTTGAAAAAGTAGGATTTGCAAGCTGGCTCGGTTGCTCAGGTGATTTAACTAAATATACATTTATTCTCATGGCGGACAGGGAGGTACTCGGTAGCTTGACAGACAGAGGAGGGTTTTTTTTCTCCTTGGATGAAGCTGTACCAAGCAATGCACATGTTCTGACAGATGCAAGCATTTGATAGGCTTCCCTGACTCAACTCAGACATCAAGAAGTTATGCAGATCTAATTAATTTGATTCCACGCATCATTCCAAATACAATATAGGGAACTGATATATTTCTATCCCTTTACCTATTTTCCCTCCAGTAGGATACTCTAGGCAAGACTAGTTGGGCTTTGGCAGATTTCCAGAATTAGGCAATTTTCGTGTGACTTGCAGTGAAGCAAAGACTTGGTCCTAACTCTGACACCGTTAGACTGTGTTGATTTGTAGGCAGTGGTTTCCAACCTCTGATGTTCCTAAGTACAGTCACAGCTTTGAAGAGGAGAGAGCATCAGCCTGATAGAAATTCAGAGGCAGATTTTCGCAGGCGGGAGTCATGCAGGTGGCAAATGGGGACAGTTGGGACACCATTGCTTTCAGCCTCCTCCTCCTCTATTAAGTTTGAAGGTTTTTTATACCTTACTTAGATGTAGAAAACTGCATTTACATTACAGCACACCAAACAACTGTCAATAGAATGATTTTGTTGTTGTTGGAAAATGTCCCATTGATATAAAATCAAAATATTTTGTGGGAACTTGTCCTTTTCTGGCTGGAAAGTATCAAAACAAGCCTTTTGGATGCTGCTGTTGTCATCAGTAATGTTAAATTGTGGTTATATTATTGTTTTATTTCTATATTTAACATGGAACATTTTAGTATTACCCAAGGGAAAAAAAAATCTATGGAAATGAAAAATTCAGTGACCCTTGAGTCAACGTTGTTTGAAATTCACAATCCTGTAGAAATTTCAGCTTTTTGTTCCAGAAGATACTAAAAATAGATCCTCGCACATCACAATTTCCTTTGAAGGACAGGTTTTTCAGGCTAGCACTGGTCTGGACTCACATTGTGGCCCCTCAGCCCTGCCAGAGCAACGTAAAGATCTTGTTGATTTGAGCCCTGTACCCTGGACTCATTGCATTTTTATATCAAGCAGAGAAACTGGTTTAGCTACTTAGAGAGGGTCTAACAAGGAATATTCCCTGTCCTTTCTAGCTGGCCCTATAGCTATCTTGTGGCTGTTTCATACTCTGCCCTTTTACATAGCTTGTAACTTTGCTCTGCAGGTGGTAAATGTTGGAAAATCTCAGCAGTCCTTGCCGAACTGACCAGGGAGAGTCTTAAGTTTGCTGATCAGTGGGTAGGAAGATCAATTACTCATCCTGCATTTTGCTTTGGGGGAAAAGGAGCAAGCACACCAAGCGAGTTACTGGATGACTTATTTATTTGCAATTCTGGGATGGAATCTTTTATCTTCATAAATCTCGTGTTAGGGTAGGTATTGTAACTATGCCCAGTGGTGATATATTTGTCTATATAAAAATCAACGCCTTAACTGTGCATAGGGAGCAAACCTTCATGTTTCACCCTAGCTGCATTTGATATCCAAAGTTAACTAGGATTGTCCAGTGTTTAATTGCAAACTAAGAAGAAGCTGTATATTTCACCTGTATTGCTAGATGTAAGGGCTGAAATTCAGCTTCAGGCTTGCACAGAAGGATTGGCATTTAGCAGGAGGTGCATCGTGTGCCAGATTTTGTGATGGTTGGGTGCATCACACTAACAACAAACCAGCAAGGGGAGCTGAGACGTGCATGATGTGGTTGCAAATGCCAAATGCCAGGAGTAGAGGCATGACAGAGAGGTGACCACCAGAGCTAGCTGTGAATACGGCCTTTTTTATGAGGCCATCATTTGTTGCAAAGCTAAGCACAGATGACTTTGGTTAAAAATTAGCCTTGGTGCCTTTCCAGGGTATCTTTCTGAATGAAAGGCAGGGACAGATCGAGGCCCTGAATCTTCCTGAGCTGGGCTGAATTTCTTTCTGAATTTCCTGCTTTCCTAGGAACACAGGCTTGTTTTTCTGCTTGATGTCATGGGCCCTGCTTCTCCAACCACAGTCTCTCCTGAATGCTTGGATGCTCACTGTTTTTTCTAAATAAGCCATAGTTTGCATTCTCAGATGGTCATGGTATTTTCTCATTTCATTGCACCCTACAGAAAACTTATCGCCTGCTCTTTTCTGTCAGTGTTAGTGCTGTATTGATAGTATTTTAAATTGAATTCTGGACCTTTGGTCTGAAACTGGGAGATGTAGACCAGATCAGAAAGGGTTTGATGACATCAAAGTGTGTCTACGCAATCACTATGTGACAGCAGCCTATCCTTTGGTTATACATACTGATCAGCTCTGATGTTTCCAGTGCATTAATTTGTCCGTGACAATTTTCTTAGCTAAAATTTGAGCAGTAGGACTGCTGACCTCAAATGACCCTAATTTCTTCATCTTAGAGACCTCCTACTCAATAGGAGGTCATTATAGATGAGATGGATGAAATTTTGGTAGATGATCATCGACTTGGGCAGATTATGATAGAATTGCTAAGGTCTCTTTGTCCTGCACCCATTGAAAATGTAAGATGCATTGGTTCACTGAATCATATTATTTTGGTTCAGAAAAGTATCTGAACAGACCAAACTTTATAAACAGGGTTAAAGACCCTTAACAGCTTCTGGTGGTCACAGGGTAATGCCAAGTGTTTGCTTGTCTTCCCGTCTCTTCCTTTGTGCCCAGCTGCCCCTAGTAAAGAAGCCTACTGACAACTGAGAGAGGAGGTCAACACAGATGAGGATTATTGCTGGCAGCCCGTCAGTGTGTTACAAATCCCTGTGTTGTATTAGAAATCACTATAAAGTGTCAATTTTTGCCTCCCTGAACAATGGCTTCTTCCCAGCTGAATGCAGTCCATTACGATTTATATCGCCGGTCCTGTCCCAGACTGGAGAGGGCCGGATCCACAACTCGCATGGAAAGCTGCAGCCCTGCTGAAGGCAGAGAAGTTGCAGCCATTTGCACCACCTAAAGATTTGGCCATTTGTCTTGAAACTGGCTTATCATCTCTGCAACCCCAGGGCATGTTGCTCCTTGCTTGCTTAATTGCCAGTTTAATCAAAACCTGACGTGCTGTTTCAAATATGATTTCTCCCGCTGAACAACTCAAGCTGTCACAGTGTTTCTGTGCATGTGTCTGGTGTACACCACAAATAGCTGAAATCTATGGCTCTAATTCGTGGTGCCCTGAATCCAAGCAGACTTGAGCTGCCCAGCCACGGTGGCTGTTGAACGTGTTCCCGTTCCCAACTTATCATTAACCTCCTTGCGGGAGGTTATCCCCAGCAGAGCTGGTAGGACAGAGCACATGAGTGCTCATCTGCTCCAGTGCAAAGTCCAGCAGCCTGACTTTGTTACCAGATCACTGGGGGATTAGGCTGTATTATGCTTTCTTAATTTTCTAAATGCTTCCCAAAAATACAAATTTTCACAAAGACAGGCTCTACTGAAGTTAAACTTCAGGACTGTCAACTCTAGTGACCATGTTGGTGAGCTCAAAGATGATTTTTCCTCAGAGCCTCAGCCTCTGTGGTCATAGGATTTTCAGATCTGTTTATAGAAGTACAAAAGTCTTCTTGCATTTCTAAGTAAAAAGAGAAGCTTTAAGACACAGTTCCTGAAGACTTTGAGACACAGTGAGGAAAAGCCTGAATCCATAATATTTATTATTTCTTGTGGGTTTTATATGCTTTTGTCTTAAAAGTCCTAGGATGTAATCTCATAATTTGGGGGTGTCTCTCCTGATTTATACATGCTTGAGGTTGACAATGAAATGTCTTCCCAGGACCAACTTTTGAGCAATGTTACTTCAAGCACCTGAGAAACTGAGGCTTTTTCATAGATTGTTTTTTTTTTCTGGTTGTCCCAGGAGCTCTAAACGTGTTGCAGTCATTTGTAACCTTTGTCATCAGCTTGATGGGGGAAAACCTGCTTCCTTGCTCTTCCAGCTCCTAAAGCAGAAAGTGTCCTCAAACCACAGCACAGATATTTTGTTGCCCTCCACGTTTTCTTGCAATCGCTTCCTTCTTTTGGTCTCACCTCTTATGTCTTCTAGTGGTTTTTAAACCTCTGCTTATCCTGAGCAGAAAGCTGCCTTTGTTTCAAGTAACAGACAGTTTGCAATCTGGCCTGTCATCTGTACGAAACTAATTGGAGATTTTTGGCTGGCTTCTTGCAAAGGAAGAGCTTTCAGAGGACTTGCTCCGTGAACATAGCAATACAGGATTGCATGCCAGGGTCTCCAACCTGCTGGGAAGGTGAGCAAGTCTTGTCCTTTTTGTAGATGTGTCAGGGTTTCTCTCTTCTTTTTAGGGGCTTTCTTCCCCCCTATTTACTATCCCTCTTTGCTTCTGTTTGATTTGCCTGGAAATAACAACAGCGTGATTCCTCAAGTCCCGAACTTGAGAAGGAAACCCCATCTCTAATTAAGTCATCCCTGGAGGGAAGGACAAGGAAAGCTTGAACTCCCACACAAAGAAGTTGCCTGTGCAAAGGAGCTTAAGCTGACTTTGAAATGGTAGACTGGCACAGAGAGCAGCGCAGCCACCTTCCTCAGTGGCGTTCCCCTCCATCTGCAGAGGCTGTAGAAAGGAGGCGGACTTTTGGCTGAGGCTTACCCAGGGTTTAGCTGATTTGCTTATGGACTGATGGCTGGTTTTAGAAAAGTGAGTTTTTGCTGCTCTGAGGGTGTCACTGCCATGGTGGGGGTCACAGCTACTTCCATACCAGAAATTATTTGTTTAATCTCTTCTTTTTTTCTTTTCTTTAAGCAGATTGTCCTGTTCCACGAATCCCTCTGCAGCAAGTGGGCTTCTTTGTAATGCAGGTTGCTGAAAGCGAAATACTATCTTCTATCAGATTCTTGTGTACATGCAATTGCTGTAGTGGTCACTGAGCCATTCAACCAATGTTACTTCAATTGAAACTACCATGTCGATCAGGGCTGGAATGGCAGATATTATTGAGACTGCATATTAAATCCCATGGGGCCATCCCAGAAATCATACCTCCCTTTGAATGGCACCAAAGCCACTAAATGCTATTAGATATAACCCTAAACAAGAAGGATTAAAGAGTTGCTCTGTCCTTTCCCTCATCCAGGGAAGACAGACATGTATCCATCCTGGGCTCCTCAGCAATGAGGTAGTGGTTACCATTGCTCAGTGTGAAGCTAGTTCTTTAAAAGCTGTGAATCCCATGTTATTCAAATACCTAGTCAGAAATAGTGGTGTTTTATCTTCATTGCTCAGATCACAAAGGGGTGAAGGAAGAGCTTCATGTCACTGACAGAGGCCAGGTTGGCCAGAGAATTGAAGCTTGAGTTTGTCAGTAATTCAATGAAAAGATCATTTAAGAAACCCAAATGCAAGGTTAAAGTTTAGCCTGTTAGAGGAAGTTTAGCTTGAGATGGTGGTCAGGACTAGGGCTTGCATATGTATGAATTTGTAAATCTGTATGTTCATTAAAGCAGCTAAGTGGTTGCAGCTCTAAAGGGTAAAAAAATATATTTCTCTTGCATTGAGGTGTCAGGTGATTGTGTTTCAGAGGTGATGGACTACATGACTAAGGACAATTTGAATATTTTCTGTTGCAAAGGAAAATACTCAGAGCTAAAGCTGTCTGTTAATTTTAGAGCAGCATATTTCACTGCAAAGAGCAGGAGCCTGAGGCAAAAGGAGCTGAAAGAGTTTTCAACTGGCTGAAACACACGACCGTTTGGGTGTACTTTTCAGACCCTGTGGTCTCATTTTCAGCCATGCTGTATATCTCCTGTAATCCTTGTTGGGGCCAGAAACAACGTAGTGTAACATACCTCTTCCCCCTGCAGGTATGCAGGTAGATCAGTGGGATCAGGAAATTTGGCAATGCCTTGCGACCCTTGCCCCAGTGCTGGCAAGACAGAGCAGCGCCCTTGCAGACCTGTCTGCTGCCCTTGCAGAGGACAGACATCCAGCATGACTCATACAGTGCGAAGGAGGCTCAGGCGAGAATTAATATGTATTATTCAAGAAGTACCAATCAGGATCCTATTGTTCTAGGCAGTGTGCAGACTTATAATCAAAACTGTCATCCAAAGCCTTACAGTAACATCGTGGGAACTAAGATAAGAATAATCCAGAGACCTTCTTGAAAGGTCTTAAAGAATTTAGATTCCAAATACAAAATATCTGACACTAAAAATGGTATTTAACATTATATGAAACATCTGGTCTGTAGCATGATGTTTAATGTATGGACCTGTGTTCTGTGCACAGTTATTTTGGAGTCAATGGGCTCGTGCAGTTTCTGACCCATTGCAAACTTCTCCATCCCTGGCTGTGTAGAAAGAAATTAAATGTATGATAGCAGTATGAAGGGAGCAGATGGTGAAACCTCCTCTTTCCTAGCTTCCTGAAGCAAAGAAAAGGGATGTGATGAAGTCTGTAAAGTCCATAGCCGACTTACTTTGGTAAGCTACAGACTTCAGACCTCTTTGAATGTATAAATTAGCAATTCAGCTGCATGGGTCTTTAAATTTTTATTTTTTTTTAAAT
Source organism: Aramus guarauna (assembly GCA_013400195.1). Taxonomy (NCBI): domain Eukaryota; kingdom Metazoa; phylum Chordata; class Aves; order Gruiformes; family Aramidae; genus Aramus; species Aramus guarauna. The sequence goes on from VXBL01003320.1 coordinate 182,516, forward strand.
TGGCTGCATTGAGCCTGGGTTCCCCCAGCTGAGTTTACAGCAGGTAGGCAAAGACGAAAAATGAGCAAACATCACCATGACACTTAGCTAGAAAAACTGTGGAGAAAGACCCAACAAGCCAGAAGCAGTTGTCGAGTTGTAAAGCGATGTTACATGCAACGGTGAAAAGAGTGCAAAAACAGTGCAGCCCCGAGTTGTCTTTGCAAGGCACTTTTAGGTTGCTTGGCACTGCTTCACCTTATAGGACTGGGAATTTCTGGAGTTCTTCTTGATTGAGACGATAGAAATAGACGCTCTTTTACTGAGTGTGACAGGAGCATGCTTAATCTTTGCTATAAAGTGGTAAAAGTGCTCCCAGGATTTGACCATCAAAAATAGTATTCAAAATTGTCACTGATGTGGAAAGGTTAAAGATATATTCACACCTAGGGACAAGGTGTAAAAATGCTTAGATTTCATTTTCTTTGGGCTCAGGAAGGGGGTGATGATTCTTAATGATTATTGAAAAAGATCCGAGTAAGGCTTTCTTCGGGTGGCTGATCCAGCAACTTGCCTGTTACTGGAATTGGAGATAAAATCAGGCCTAAAAGCTCTGTTTTCTATGCTGTTACTATCTGCACCCAAAACGAACTGACTCTGCCCTCGCTGGCAATTAGAAAGTCCATATACAGTTGCTATATGAGTTATGGAAACTGTTGTATTCAGATCCTCTATCTCCTTGCAGCAATGATGAGCTGCAAGAGACTTTTGAAACCTTCCTTTTCCTCTCACAGGTTTCTCCATCCAGCTAGGTTAATGATGAGCAGTGCAGCAAAAGTAGGTGATCTCTTCTCCCCCTTCTCTGAGATTGAACTGAAAACATGGATTCTTTAGGAGGCTTTTGATTGAGAGAGAAAACATGAAAACAGAGAGGAAGTCTGTCAGAGTTGGATCAATTTGCCCAAACAGCTCAGTTTTTCGGCTGACAGCATTTTAGCACTCAGAGGGGAGTTGTCAAAATCTCTCTACAGGCAGCCATGTCCCTCATGCTGAGACATACCTTATATTACCTCAAAAAGAAAGAAAGAAGTAAAGAAAAAAAAGAAAGATGAAGTGGCTTAGATTACTGTTCTTTTAGGTCATGGAGCAAATACCCAGCCTTGTTTCATTTCTTCATCAAATAATGTAGTGTTAATCTTGTTTACTGCTGGATGACCTGCTTTGGGTTGGAGTCTGTCCCCTCTTGCAGGCACTCTGCACTGTAGCTGAAGCTTGGCAGTAAACTGGAAGCAGAGCCAGGCAGGCTATACTGCCTGTCTCAAGGCTCCCGTTGCAGATCAAAAGAAGTGATTAATGCAGTTAGGGTGCACTGACCCGCTCAGAAAACAAATTACTCATCTCTTTGCACTTCCTTAATGAGAGCAGTTGATAAAAATACCTGTAACAAAGAAGACTACTTTAATGCTTTATTGTCTGGCAGTCCTTTCTGGGTTGCAGTCGCAGTGAGGAATAGTCACAGAAGGTAGGAATTAAGGTTTGCATGGTATGTGGTCATGTGGCTCTGTGGTGGGTTGACCCAGGCTGTAGGCCAGGTGCTCCCCAAAGCCGCTCTATCACTGTGCTCCTCAGCTGGACAGGAAATATAACGAAAGGCTCGTGGGTCGAGATAAGGACAGGGAGATCACTCAGCAATTACCATCACAGGCAAAACAGACTCAACTTGGGGAAAACTAATGTAATTTATTACCAATCACATCCGAGTAGGATAATGAGAAATAAACCCAAATCTTAAAAAAACCCTTCCGTCCACCCCTCCCTTCTTCCTGGGCTCAACTTCACTCACAAGTTCTCTCCCTCTTTCCCCCCAGCAGCAGAGGTGGACAGGGAATGGGTGTTGTGGTCAGTTCATCACCCGTTGTCTCTGCTGCTGCTTCCTCCTCAGGGGGAGGACTCCTCGCACTCTTC